>JAFIDM010000007.1:30371675-30399931 GCA_023159025.1 Thereuonema tuberculata | reverse complement strand
AATAAAAAGAAAACAAGTGCAGCACCTGACCGCAGAAAATGGAGATTGGGCTGATGAGTCTGCTGGAGGACGAAATGGCCGTTCCAATTCCTTCCCCATAATCGAATCAGAAAGGCAATTTTCTTTCTTTTATTTTGGTCAGGTGCTGCACTTGTTTTCTTTTTATTAATTATTCACAGCATGTTAAACGTTTCTATTATATTATTTTATATTTTTAAACTTCTTTTTATTTTAACTTTTGCAGACATAGTGAAGAATTATGTTTAAGTAATACTCCAAGAATTTTTCAAACCTGTGTACAATGCTGGCTGTCAGAGCATAAGGAAACTCAAACAACTGCAACTAAGACACTTAAGGTACAAATTATTGCTTGTAATATAATGAAGCTACTTAGATTGATATTAGATTTAAGTGAAACAGTTTTAAATATAATCAGATCTTGGTTGCTTTTTTTATCATATTTGTTTTGAACTATTTTGTAATCGTCAACTTATTCTAATGTATAAATTGATCTGAAATGATATCTGTATAAGCTGGTTTCTCAGCTACAAGATCTAAATTCTTAAATATCTTATTTTTGTTTATACTTTTAAATGCACAATTAAGTTGCTGGTGAATTCATTACCATTCATCTTGGAATTCTAGTTTTAATTTTCCAAATCTTATTTGAGAATTATTCCTTTTAAGTTACATGTTTTTCGATCTTTTAAACTAGAAGAAGTTAAAATGTCCGAATTGGAAATGTAAAGTTAATGGTTGATTGTTTTATCTTGGAATGATATTTAAACAATAAATCTTGACTAAGCCAGAATAAAAAAGAAAAGTTTCAGTCCCCCAGAACTGAAATAGTATGATTATAGATGACTGTCATTTCCTTGCTGCTGAAATTGCTAGAGATAATATAGGAAAATGCTGTAGAAATGTCAGATTCACTTAAGATGGTTGGTTGAATTGATTAATATTCAGTTGGATAAGTGTCGTTTAAATGGTGAAACCCTATGCTTCATAAAACATCACGATTGAACAATTTGTTAGATAAAATTTGCTGAAATAGTCTAGCCTTTCTGCTTGAACATACAAGGAGTTTGCATTGCATATTTAACGATTATTTACCAACATCATTGCATAATTAAAGAAACTATTTCATATTTATAACTATCAATCTGTCAATCTATTTTCTTTCTTTTATTACATAATATTGTATTAGGGGCAATCAGATGAAAACTGGTCAGAGGCAAAAAAGTATCATTAGAAATTTATTACCTCAAAAGTAATCTCCAAAACTGATAATACATTTATCCCACTGGGAGACAAGATGGTCAATTCCATTCTTGTAGAAGGTTTGAGGCAGCTGACGGATCCACAATCTTCCCATTCGCATACGTCCCTGTCCTGGCGACGATTGTCTTGCAGTGAAACACATTCCTCTTATGACACTCCAGCACACATGAACGTGAAGTGCAGCGTTCGCCATACACAACAGACATGTGATGATTAATTTCTTGTCCACCAATACCCTCAGCAGTCAATAAAACCACACATCTCTATTATTCTTTATTCGCCTCTATTTCCGATGATGGACAAATACACGTATCGCTAACCTTACTTCCAGCGCAATAAACAAACAAATAATGCTTACAGTTATAGATGTCACTCTACTGTCCTCATTCCCGACAGATGTCACTATTGTCAGTAAACATCAGTGAGACCAAATTCTGAGCTCTTCGACTTCTATGTGTGCTGACCGGTTTTCATTTTACTGCCTCTAATATAAAAGAAGAAGAAAGAAAGAAAGATTGAAACACCATTGCATATAGAAGTTATAAATTAGATTACTGGGTTGGTTTGTTGTCAAGCTTCTTAATTTGTTTAATTAAAATTGGGAGGAGGCCTATAATTGAGAAGATAAAGAAAACTTTCACTGTGTTGATTAATTAATGTAGTCTTCCAGTTTATTATTTTATAGTCCTTGTTGATATTGGGTTTAATCAGAGAGATTTCTGATTTTAAATATGTGAATCAGTTAGGTGTATATTATATAAGTTTTGAGTTCTTTGTTGTCTAATTTTAGTATCTCATACTCAATTCTCTTTATTTTCTGTTAATTATTATATTTAATTTCAGAATCTTTTATATGGAATTGTACAACCATTGGGTTCAAAGCAGGCTGAAATTATGAGAACTGGTTCCTCATCGCCATTGGTTAAGATGTTTCAGTTTCTGGAAGATTCATTGAAGTTTCAGTTTCATGCAGTTTTGGATCACGTTCTTCATGTTTTAGCTGTGTTTTTTGAGGTTAGTTCAAAATTCACCCCTACTTTGTTGATTACATGTATCACAACTTTCCAAAAATAATCAAATTACGTAAGTCTTCCTCTAAGTAGAATTTCATCATTTGACCCTTAATTATAAAAAATATTTGAATTATTACTGAATGATATTGAAAATTCTTCTTAGATCCTTTTAGTTCTCAAGTAAATTGTGGGTGTATGCATATACAATATATAAATCTGAATAGCAAAACAGTGTAACTTTTGATTTAATTATTCCATTTTAGAAATAACAGTATTTGAAGTAGCTGTATTTATATTTTCTATTACTTATGTTTCTTATAAAAATAAATTTTACACTTATTTATATAAATATAAGATCTTAATTTGAACAAAATTCAGAATTTGGTATCTATAACCTCGTCATATCATCATCATTTTGGTTAACTTCCTACAGTATGTATCGGTAGTTGACTTTCAATCAACAAGTGAGAAAAATAAATCTAAAATAATAAATTTTAATTTGCATATTAATTTGCTTCAAAACACTGTTGTTTTATTAAGTTGTCCTCTCCTCCCCATATTTTTTTATTGTTAAATCAGTTTACTTAAATGGGGTGGGGTCCTGTAAATACTTACATATTTTTTTTATAATTATTATTGTATTTTCTTAGGTATCTGGAGAACACTGCAAAGCATTAATGAGTGAGGTAAACTTTTTTTTTTTTCTTTCTAAATACATTTTTGAAAAATAATTGTTTTAGCTAATAAAAGTCTGCTTAGTGTTTTTCTTTGAAGGTTGGATATTGAAAACTCACTTTTAAATCAAAACAATTAAACCTGCAGCATTTAAAGGCAAACATAGTGGTTTGCAAACAAATTTTGACTACCTTGAGCAAACAAATTACTCATTTTGCAGAATTCAATATTTTGGATTTCTCCATATTTTTAGTCATTTTAAAATCTCTCTCTTAATATAAACACTTCTTTTGTAAGACTTGACTAAACCAATGATATCAAATAAATAGTAGTATTCTGTTTTGGAATGATCAATTTTAGATTAGATTTTATTAGTCCATATAACACATTTTATAAGACATCCTATATACAAAGGATGTGTTATAACAAATAAGAAGTAATTGCTATTTTAAGTGTAAATTTACAGAAAAAGAATTGATAAAAGCTTTGATAAGGAAATTTGCTGTTGTGCTCACCTGAGATATTGCTATTGAAATTGCTCAATTTAGAATGACAAAATAAAACCAAAAACTATAAAAACTTCATACTCATGGTTTTATCATTCCGTCAGTCATCAAAGTAAGTCAAACAATCTATATAAATAAAAATGTAAATGTTCGTTTGTTCAAAATCTTAAATCTCTGGAAGTTCTTCACCGATTGCTTTGAAATTTTGACACAACATTGCATTCGAATACGTGCATGTTTTTATATACCTATTATATAGATGTCACACCTGTGATAGGTAAAAAAATGCGTTTTTTGAAAAACAGCACCATCTGTTGAACATAAAAGCAACACACGCAATAATAAACATTGCTTAATGCAACGTTGTATCAAAATTTCAAAGCAATCGGTGAAGAACTTTCGAAGATTTAAGATTTTGAACAAACGAACATTTACATTTTTATTTATATAGATATTTGTAGTTAAAGAGATACACTTAGTTATGTACTCATTATGTGTATGAGACAGATATGTATAATTACAATTTAATGCGGGTGAAACCGCAGGCACAGGTAGTTTCAAATAAAGGTTTTATTGCTTATCTGTAATGGCACCCATAAATTCTCTGATTATGATTCAGGATTAAATTAAATGAAAAATGTGTATTATTTTCATTTGTAAATTCAGAAAAATTATTCTTCATTAAGTATTAAAAATTTGTTATTGTAGTGCTTAAAGTCTCTTGCTGATCTCCGAGAAACTGAAAGTTTTGCTTACAAAAATGAATTGGATTATGCAGTTGGAATGGCTGTTAGGCACATGGGACCACAATTTGTGTTGGATTCAATCCCTTTGCAGTTAATTGGCAGTGGGTAAGTTACTTTTCTGTTTTCACATACTGAATTGCAAATTGTACTGATCATTTTTAATTATTGTATACAGATATTATATACAGATTGAATTATTATATACAATTGTCCTTAGCAATTCTGATAATGATTAGCTTCTTCCTGTGATATGGTACTCGCTAATTAATATGGATTCCCAGTACTAAGGACATGTTAGTTAGCTTTATCTCCATGTAATTTTCTTATCTTGATAATTAAGAAAGTTCCATGATGTGCAACTCTACAAAGTGAAACAATCAAGTATTTTGGAGATGAAATTAAGTAATGATAATTGTTATTAAGGCAGGGTTGCATGGATGATTCTGAGCAGGAATTTGGAAGATATGCTCATTAGAAGTCCATTAAAAAGAAAAAAAATCAAATGAAGCTCTCATTGTTAAGATCAAACCTGTGATATTGGGTATTGTGCTGAGATCTTATATATTATAATGATTTCAAACTCTATTTAGTTGATGGCATCATATTTCATACAGTACTTCATCAACATGACAAGACTGTCACTTTTGACACCAATGCCATAAGCTTGCTTGCACCAGGAGAACATCTACATTTTTATTTCTCCCACTCTTAATAAGGATATCTTTTGAAAGGATATCATTTAGGTAAAATTTTGTGTATTGGAATAAGTCGTAGGCTCTTTTTTTTTTCTTCTTTTTTGCAAATGACATTTTTTGCAATCATGAAACAGTGTTGACGAATAGTTTTTGAATAAGCTTGAAAAAGGAAAGAAGATATTCTTTCCAAAAATTTGCTGTTTTTAAATAAAGTAAAACCTCGTTAAGTTGTCATCCGGATAAGTTGTCACTCCGTTTAAGTCGTCGTTTTCCTTTGGTCCCAACAAGGTCTCATAGACGATAATGTAAAATAAACCTCTTTTACTCATCACCAAATTCAATTCTACTCCGGATAACTCGTCACTCTCAAAAATGGCGAAAAGCATCTTTATTCTCAATTTTGCCTGCTATCTTTTCAGCCCCGCCCCTTCACTCTAAGAAAGCCTAGCCTTTACAGGGAATTTTCACATGGGAAATTACATACTTCTCGCTGCGACTCTTGTCAAGTGTATACGTTTTTCTTGACCGCTACTGAGTGCGATTCATTTCATAGCGAGTAAGCTCCGCTATAACGGCTATTTTTTTATCTTGCAATTTCGTGGTTCGATTACATTTGTAACATGTCAGGGAAACGAAAACTTACCTCGTTATGTTTTAAAGAAAAAAAAGACTTAATTGCACTTTTTGAAAAATCAAATGTTGCGAAAACAGCTTTTGCCAAAGAACATCGTATTCCCAGGACTACATTAAACGATATTCTTTCATCGAAACAAGTAATTGAAGAAGCTGACTGCAAAGACTAAAGAAAGAGAATGAGGAAATCGAAATTTGACGAGATCGAGGAGGTTTTAGCTAGTTCGATGGCTAAAACATGCCAAATCGCAAAATGTGCCGATTTCTGCCGTGATTCTCAAAGAAAAAATCATGGAAATTGCTAAGGAGTTGAACATTGAAGATTTGGCGGCAGCAATGGTTGGCTGGAAAGTTTCAAAGACAGACATTCCCTTTCTTTTAAAACGATTATAATGTGGTAACTATAAAAAGTGTTTTTGTTTTTTTTTTTTTTTGTTTTTTTTTTACTTTCCACTCAGTTGCATATATTGATTTCTGAAAATCTTGTTTTTCTCACCGAATCCTACATCAATTCATGAAAATACTGTATTTCAGTGTTTTTTGTTTGTTTGTTTGTTTTTTTTTTTCAAAAATTGTCACTCCGCTAAAGTCGTCAAAAATGTTTGGTCCCTTGAGTGACGACTTAATGAGGTTTTACTGTATATTGAATATATTTGATTGATGTGAAGATGTGTGGTGCTTTTAATAATATTGTAATGGTGTTTGTGGGAGAGTCTTTAGGAGCAAAATACAACTAGTCAAGTTTTGGTACTGAACTGAATTAATTTATTAAATGAAAAACATGGGTTTTAATAGATTATATATTAAAATTTGATTGAAAATTAATTAAAAATATACATCATGATTGGCTAAAAACATGACGAACTTAAATTAATTAATAGAAAGCATGTTTAACGTCCGTAATCATTCATAAATGGAGAGAAATCACCAACCGGACAATAAATATGCCTTCGCCCATAGAGCCAACATCAACGAGAATTCTGTACAATTGTTTCATCCTTATTGGGGAATCATCAGCAGAATCTACTCGTTGATGTTTGGCTTGCCGCGCGAAAGCTCTACCCAAAAGCAAATGCGATCCCGCGAATGGCCCGCCGGGATAAACAACAATAAAATAAAAAATGATCCTGAAAGATCCAAAATATTAACCCCTTGTCCTTTCACTGAAAGGCACTAAGGAAATTAATCACAAAGAGGCAGATTGAATTCAATTGCAGATTGGCAGATTGAATGGCTGCAATGGAAAAGATTTAAAAATAAACAGAACAGCAATAATTAGGAAATAGAAAATGTATGCTTTAAAATAAATAACGATAAAGATTAAAATGAATAAAATACAGACAGATACAGATATCATTTATTTGTAGAAATTATTTGTCTAAAAAATATTTACATATAAACTGTAACAATATGACATATAGAAGAGATTAGGCAGAAATATGGACTCAATACAATTAACACTATTTCAAAGTTTGTGATAATTCAGGAAGTTGTGATTTAGCTTCTGTAATTTGATTATTATCAAGGTAGATTTGTTAAAGTTATAAGGAGAATCTGCTTTTATCCATCCTTTCTACTGTTAAAATCCTTTAGTAATCCTGTAACTATGAATAAACTAAATATATGTAACCATGTGATGTGAAAATGTATTTTGAAGAATGTATGTTTGATATTGAAAATCCAAGCGAAAAGAAAGCAAGCAAGCATTTATATTATATAAAAATATAGATTTTCCTAGGAAGGGAACTAAGCTGAAATACTTTTTTTTTTAATAAAATTTAAATAATTTCATGATGGAATTCCTTTTTATTTATTTTTTTTTATTCTTACCCAATTAACAGTGATACCTGTAACTTAAATAGAAGTTGGCTGTTACCAGTGATTAGAGATTACATTCAAGAGACTGAACTAAATTTTTTTGTTTCTTATTTCTATCCTTTGGCTGTCAAATGCCAAGAAAAAGGTAAGTATTTATATTTAAATAAATAAATAAATAAATCTTAAGAATGATAATAGTAATTACAATTTTGCACTATTTACTATACGTATTATTCTTCTACATTTATAATTATCTAAACAAATTTCCTAAAATAAGCTTTCCTTGACAACGCCTTATATGTTGTTAATCATGCTTTTGTAAGAAAACAACAACAATTTTTATTTCAATCCTTGTTCCTGGTTTGATCTAGATTTAGTGTTTATGTTTCTTCTGTACTTGCATTATTTAGACTTAGGAATGTTGCATCCGATCAAAGATTATACCTTTCTAATCTATCTTAATTTGAGTTTTTGTCATGCTCTGAAAGCTGCGCAACAAGTATTTTTTCACTGGTTGTAACATATGAAACTCGAGCTTTTAGTGCCATCTGTAGCTAAATGTTCAACAAGCATGTCTGAGTTGTATCCTATTGTAATAGTTGGCTAAAACTTACCAGTATGTTCTTAGTAGAGAAAATGTTAAAAGCATTTTACATACAATAGACCAGTTCATCTAGCTTATTTATCTTAATACATTACCTAAAAAAATGACTTAAACTTTAATTATTACAATACGATAAAAAATTAATAATAAGTGTATATATATGTAGATATCTGTATAATGGCTTTTGATAATTATAATATACATTGATACATAATAGCAATTTGGGTTTTAGTGGGGTTAAGTGGATGTTAACAGACTGATGTAAATAGGATAATGAAAGTTCTACTAAAATAGAATTATGCTTCACATTAAAGCCTGATTTCTGTTTAATACTTTTATCAATTTTTATATTAAAAGTAAAAATTGCCACTCTAATTGCTGTTATTATTATTTTTTTTTCATTTAAGCTTTAGAATTAAGCAAAAATGGCCCAACAGCTGTTTCCTCTACTTACGGTCTGATTGAATGTCAGATTTGGTCATTACTTCCTGGTTTCTGTTCTAAGCCAATAGACTTAGTAGAAGTGAGTATATTAATTTTGGATTTATAGATGCACACATACCATAATGAATTAATGAATTCCATATCAGCTGGGAGGTCTATATATTTAATTCCACTCTAGTGCAATTAAAAAGAAGAAAAAAAAAAAAAGATATCACTCAAATCTAAAAGTATTATTTCAAGAATTGCTTCTTTCAGAAATATAAATACTAGTTGATTTTGTATTTTAAAATAAACTGTAGGTAGCTTCTTTTTTTTTTTTCTTTTTAACTTTCTTTAAGCATTAGATGATTGTTAAGGCGAATTTAAGTATTGAAATTAGATAAATGTTTTTCATTAGTTATTGATTTCAGTGTTAAAAGGGAAATATGAAGTACTGTATTAGCTGTATGGGTAATCCACAATACCAGTATATTTAATAGCAGTTTTCTTAATCTTGTTTTTCTTTAAATGACAGAATATTTTTAAAATGGTAAAGAATAATGTAGATATATTTGCCTTTTTTTTTTTTAATATATATATTTTATTTCATGCATCAGTGAGAATAAAAAAATTAAACTTATGAAATTTAAATATGCACTAATTCATGAGTAGTAAGTTAAAAAAAAGTTGATTTTAAACCATGAACTAGTATATAGTGTATTTTATTATGGCGCTAAGAGACTGATATCAGAAAATTGCTTTTAGTGCCATTTCAGAAGTTTTTTTTTGGAATAAATGAATAATTTTGCTAGCCATGATATATTTGAAAATTTTATGATTGGCCCGATTTGGAGTATAGTGAATTTAAGAAATGTAAATTTATTGACAGAAACCTTTGAAATCTCCTTCCTCAATATAGATAATCTGATGTAGTGAAATTAAGTCCAGCCCTAGTAGTATTTTACAATACATCTAATGAATCAAATGCATTGATATATGGACCAATCTTTCTAAGGCCTGTTCCTGTAAAACAGCTACCACTTTTCCATCACCTCCAACTGCTAATTTCCAAGTCATTTGCTTTTCGATTAATTTCATAATTAAGGGAGATATACTAGGTCCACTTAATATAAGTAACAGTACCAATTGCTATGGGTCATCTGAAGAAATCACAGCCTGGCATTTATTATCACATGAACCCCATTATATAAGGTGGTATTAAGCCTTGAGGAAGAAAAGAATCAGGATCTTGGTGGAATTTTCTAAGCAGCTTATCAAGTGGACCAGTCTTAATTGTTCATCCTGCTTGAAATTCTGAGCCCTATTATAGAACAAATTATATTAAGCTACTTTTGTTTTATTTTTTAATAGCTTCAGAAACTATTCATTTTCATGTCTGACTACAAAATGCCTTGTTGTGAATCATTTCTAGAACTCTCTTGTTCAGAGAAGAATTTTCAGTTATTTCAGCTTTTATCATTTTGTCCATCTGTTGATTTTAAAGAAAATCATTGAATTAATTACAGATGTCTGACTATTTTGAGTTGTGAAATAAACCAAGGTTCTAGCGTTGCAGAAGAAATAGTTATTTATTGTTTGTTTTTTTGAGAAAGTAATCTTATTTTAGCCCTTTATTTTACATGCCATTGTTTGTCAGGGTTCCATATTAGGAGATGGATAAAAAGTGTTGCAGAGGGTAACTGATAAAGGGACTCTGGCTAATTCTGATGTTTTAAAAGTTTCCAAGCATTTGATAATTTAAAAATAATTTTTAGTTCTTAACATTAGTGAGGTTTTTACTGTATAAATAGATAAGGATTTAAAATGGCCTGCTTGTGATTTATGGTATTCTAGCTATAAATAAATTCTTTTCATATAGTCTTTCAGGAATATTGCCAAATTACTAGGAAAAATGCTAAAGGAAAGATCAGAATTAAGGCTTAATATTTTGTCATCTTTACGTCTGCTTATCAATAAAAATGAAGATAATGGTATGTTTTTCTTTTCTTTCTTTTCTTTTAAATATCGATTTTATTAATTTTCACTATTTTATTTTATTTTATTTTATTTATTGATTATTTCATTTTGTGCGTAAAAGTTTTGTTTTGGATTTTGAAACACTTAACTAATAATTACTCAATAGCGAACTATCCAATCACGTCATCAGAGGCTATTTAAGCACAACCCTTCCAAACCAACACACAGTTGAAAATAATCTGCATGCAGATTGAAACGTCCTGCACATATGTTATTAAATGACGACAATTACCTTTGGTAATTTTAGACTTTTTAAAATTTTTATTGGGGTTTTTACCAGAAGGATTATTCAATACTATCCCATTTTATTTATTTATTTAATAATTATTCAGTTTCTAAGTATTTCTGTATAGTTTCCAAACAGGCTCCAGTGTTCCCCAACCTTCTGAAAAATGGGGACCTGGATTATTTTGTGGGGGTTAAAGGAAGGGGTATGCTTTGGGCTGACCACCCATTCACAACTGATTTTATTTGGTCATAGTAATTCAGAGCCTATATCTTGGATGCATCAATGAGTCAACAATGGCTTGAAGGGGAATACCTATTCTTTGTTTTATTGCAGTACTTCTTAATCCAACTTTTAATTAAAAATTAATTTAATTCTCTGCTGACTTCTAAAAAAAAAAAAACTTTAAAAATAATAATTTTATATATCTATATAATTTACTTTTAAAGTTTTTGGGACTTTTTGAATAAATGACAAAAAAACAACAATAAGACTGTTAATACTTAGATGAGGTGTTAAATGTGAACAGAAATGAACCAGTTTAAAAAGTTGGTAACAGAAATGCAAGGATCATCTCCTTTTAACTCGAAACATTTTTCACTCAAGTACATTTCAGTGTGTCATTGGACTAGGATATAAAATAATAACTATTTTTGTTCTTTTAATTATATTCTCTGAAGCACATTTTCTAATGTATCATCTACTTTTTAATTTTAGAAAGAAACATTCAAGAATTGGCAAAGTATTCTAAGAACTATCTGCCAATTTTGTTTAATTTGTTTACTGATGAACCAGCAACTGTTAATGATAAAGGCTCTCGACTTTCTGCTTACGAAACTATCAAAGTTTACTTGAAAATTTCTGATGTTCAGGTTAGTATTTCCCATAAATAGAATACTTATGTTTAAAAAAGAAGTGTCTAATATTATTTAACAACTTTAAATTAAAATAAATTAGATATATCTTACTATTTATTGCTTTCAATTCGGACTTATTTTATTTTAATTCATTTTCACGCTAATTTGAAAAATTCCCACACATTATTTGAACTGCTGCTGGTTCAGTGGATGCTTGAAGTTTTTTGCAGTTTCAGAAATTTTGTAATAAATTTCTATAAAATTAACTACAGTAAAATGAATGTTTGTTACATTCTTACAACAGCAATATGAAAGGTGTTCTGAGAAGCTGCTACATTACATGAAGTTAGCAATTTCTTTTATATCCTCCTGTTGTATTGTTTAAATGCATCCTGGTCTTATTTTTTTCTGTGGTAATTTAATGATAGTTATAATTAACAAAAATTCTTATAAGTTTATTTATATCTTTCTATGTACAAAAGTATTTACCATTTCTAAAAGAAAAAATATTGAAATCTTTGAACAGTCCACTGTTGGTAAAAATATTAAAATTATTTATATATAAAAAAAAAAAATTAATCCTCTATGTCAATCAATCCAATTCTAAATTCTTTAGGATAAGATCATTAAAATAGCTATATGAATTACTGGTTGCCAAGTGTAAAATATGGTCTATTAATGCTTAAACAATTGTCTTAAGGTTTGTACACTTCAGGGTACAAAAGATTTTTTTTATATGGTAATTTTAGTTTAAGGCTGAGGAGAATTAAAAATTGGATGAATATTAAGACAGAATGACAAGACAATATAAAACATAACTGACTGAGAAGAATCGGATGATTGAAAGAGATCATCATTGAGCTTGTTAGGCAGTGGAGGAAGGAACAACAGTGGAAGTCCTTGTGATGAAGGAATTCTGTTGACAATAATACAATTCTGTAGTTCAAAAATTTGTATCTCACATAATCAAGTCATATCAAAACCACTTGTATTAATAGTGTGGAAATACCTATATATTTATTTAAATAAACTTTAGATTAAGTCCTTAATATTGTATAATTAATTTTATTTCTTATTTACTTCCAGTTGTGCTACAGTTTGTTTGATAAAGCTGTGTCAAAATTAGAAGAACCAGCAATAGATAATTTTAAAAGGTATTTTTACATATGTGATTTTTAATTTAAATTAACAAAGTGAAATTTATGCCTTATTGTTCTCATTAAAAATGTTATTGCTATAAAATGATAAATCTGAAAAAGAAAGAAAAAAATAAGCAGAAGCAACCAAACTAGTATGACATGGAAAACTTTGATGTAGAATGGAATAAAGTAAGTGTTTTTTCAATAGCAAAAGAATTTAAGCAGAAGGAAAATGAAATAAGAAGAAAAGTTGTATTAGAAATGAAAATTTAGTGGACTGATAACTTTAAGAATAGAAATTAAAGATTATTTTACTTGCATTAGTTAAATAAAGACGAAAAAAACTAATTTGACTAAAAATGTTGCCATCTCTAGTGGGGTACTGGAATATTTTGATAAATGAACAGCAAGAGAAGAGGAGATTTTTTTTTTCTTTCTTATTTGAATTCAAATCTTTGTATTTTAATGTATAACTTATAAAATATAAGAACATAATATGCAGGAATTCAGATATTTATATATCTGCAGGAATTCAGATTTCACAGATGCAGGAATTCAGATTTCACTCTTTATTATAATGCATTCTCAAATCACTGCAGAATTCTTAGTTACTATGGGTTCACTCTTATTGTTGACGTTCCTTAATCCATTCCACAAAGGATCTGTCTTAAAGTAGGACTTGTTCTTGAGACTCAGTCTGATTTTCCTACTTTCAGGTCAGGGTATAAGGTTGTAGGTATCTGATCTGCTTTAGAAATCATGCATGACTATCCACTGGTTTACTGCACTATATAGTAATTATTTACATTTCTCTTTCAGAAGTAGTGATATTATAGTTTTATTAATTAGTTTCAGGTCTGAGACAACATAATCCTTGGCTATGGAGTGTATTTACATTGTACATTAACCATTTAATTTTTGTGAAACTTCACATATGATTCATATTTATCTTTTGCTTTTTTTGTTTCATGGAAAATAAGTTCTTTTTTTATTTCCCATTATTATTCCTAAGTCATATTACATTGAATATTTGTTCAAATTTTATCTCTAAAAAGGGGCATCGTATTTTAAATTATTAATGAATATCTATATATTCTTAATTCTTAAGCCACTACAGTGTATACTGAATATTAATGTAGTATGCGTATCTGATTTCGTATTACTTCTGTTTCTATTGCATATTAATTTCCAAGAGTATTTCGTAGATAATTGATGTATTTCTTTCTTTATTTTTAGGCAAGCAGTAACTGATTTAATGAGAGCACTGCTACCTTACTTGGACGAAGGAAGGATCGATAAATTATTTAAAATAGCATCCAGCTATCGTAATGTAAAAGTTTTTAATATTTCAGAAACACATTTTTTTAAATAGGTGTTCCTCACAGTTTAAAGACTTAAAATATATTCTCACTTAACATCAGTAAAGAATCAAGATGTTACATCAATAATAATTCAGAAATAGCAACTAAACATTTTCCTCTTGCTTTGTTCTTAAGGAATTTTAAATTTGTAATCACTCTCCCTCCCCCATTATTTTTATTATTTCTCATAAATATAATCTCTTATTTGTAATCTCATTGATACTTTCTTTTTGTCTTCTCTGAATATTACAATTAAGATTTCCCTGTCGTTTGTAGTTACTGATTTGGTTTAACTGTTCGTTAATTAAACTGTTCGTTGATATCTCCAAATTCTTACTTAAATAAAATATAATTCTTCACTTCTCTTAATTTAGTTTTCTTGCAACACTTTATCTGCAGTTTTTCTTCCTGGCAATATTTAGTAGATAAAGTAAATAAGAACTGAAGTTTTTATTTTGATGTGACTAATCTTAAGTGATGAATTTTTAGCTATAAATATTGTTTCAAGCCTTTTTTATGTAACAAATTTAAAGAATCTAATGTGATCTTAACACTTAAATCAAACGTTTTTGACTATGTGGTGCAGTAGTAATTAAAAGTCCCAATTGCAAATCGATTGATTGGAGATTCAGCTGTTCCTTTTGCTCAGACAAAAATAGGCATTTTCCATTACATTGTAGAAGCTATGATGTTTTCATCTTCAGAAATAAGCTTCTTGTTATTGTGAGTTTAATTTTGAAGTAGACTCTTAACTTCAGCATAAAGTCTTTTTCTTTGGCCAGATGAGAGATGATGTAAAGTCAACATATTTCATTAACAAAATGGAGATATAGATTACAATAAAATGTAGGACACTAAAAATGTCTACAGTCCCTACGCTGAATAAAGATCCTTCCAGAATGCAACGTAGCTTATAGATTGAGCTTTCCTGGCCGACCGCTAACATTGAAAGAGAAGAGAAGCGACCTCTTCTCTTTCAGTGTTAGTGGTCGGCCAGGAAAGCTCAATCTATAAGCTACGTTGCATTCTGGGAGGATATATAGGGTGATCACTTACATTAAAGGTATAAGATTTTGAAGATAAAAATATGGGACACTTTAATGAATGGAAAATAACAGACTGCCTTTGTAGAATTGTATTTATTGACCTGATATAATATGCTAGAAGTGAATTCAAAAATTTAATAGTACTGTGTTCCTCCGTAGCTAACACTTGACAAGTCAATGGGTTGAAAGAATGGGAAGATCAAGTACAAATTTTTTTTAATGGTTAATTGAATTATTAAAGTCAATGACAACTTTTAAGATAACATTAGACCTGATGTGTGGCTAAATCACCTGAATAGGGTGAATATCCTTTCTTCAATGAATCAAGGGATGAAACACATGCATCATCATATTTGTAAACAGTGCCTATATTACAATATTATTATAATTTTTTTTTAATATTAGAATACTTTATCATGACTTTACTGTAGAGAAGATAACCTTATTATTTAAATTATACTCATTTGTTGTATGAACTTCAGTTTAATCAGTATAGTTTTATTTTGTTTTTTGTAGCTTAATTGGGAATTTGCATTTTCGTAAAACATTTTTGAAAAATACATTCATTTTACAGATATTAGTGCATAGATTTTGAGATATAAAAGAAAATGTTTTAACATTAATATTTATTATAAATTTTTAATATTAAAAGTGTGAAAATTTGCACATCCTACGAAAATGCTTGAATCTGATTGGCTTGACTTCACTGGTTGACAGTGTTACATTAAAGCCATAAACGTTAATTATTTAATTTAAATTTCTTTCTTTTTTTACACAGATTTTTATTATTAATTGAAACTAAATGAACTTAATTAAAAAAATAATAAAAAAAATGTCTTTTGTTTTTAGAATAACGATTGCACACTCCAAAAGAAAGCTTATCGTATTATGAGTGATATACTGTCAGAAACTTCAGAAAACTGCAAAATATACAGACAGAAAACCAGAACAACTTTTGAAAAATTGCTCTTTCATGGTGTACCTGTTTCAGCTCCAGCAACTAAGGCTGTAAGTTTTAAGTTTGTCTTTATTTTAACTTATCTTTACTATTCTTTCAAATTCTTTATTTGTTCTGTTCTTTTTATTTATTTATTTATTTCATTTTAACAAATGTTTCAAATTAAATGCAAAAAGAGAATTTTGCAAATGTTCGGTTTCATATGCTTAAGTTTTAATCCCATCCTAATACAAAAGTGTTCTTTCTGTAATTTTCTCAATACTCGATATTAGATGTACCTTACTGGAACATCTAATTCTTATTATGATTTCTAACAGAGATGTTAATAGAAATGGTACCCACTCACAAACTGATCTTCATCTATTTAAAAGATATGCAGTCTTTTAATTTATAATTAATCTTTATTGGCAGTGAACATTTCTGATATAGAGGCTTATTACAAATAAAATGTTTAAGTAGAAAAACATTTGTTAAGCATTTTCATCATTCATCTGATTCTGTATAGTTATTCATTGCATCCTTCAACAAAAATATAATACAGACAGTCCCCGTGTTGCAAACATCGCTAGTTACAAAGCAACTGCCATAAAGCCTATTACATTAAAAATTTGAGTTATATACAATGGTTCATAATAACTAGCGAGTATCTTAAGCAGTTTGTTGATGCTAATGCAGGGAGATTCACCAAAGTTTACTAGAAAGTTACTCAGCTGCTACTAGGCCATTTACGATGAGAAAAAGAAAGGCTCTGTTTAAGCCTCCCTTGATCTCAACTTCAAGGTATTGCCAAAAAAAAAATAAACCCCACCCTCCAGCACTTGGCTCATCATCTTCAATAGTAGCTATCATTCCATCTTATTCTCCCGCTTCATACAATTAGTGTTGTCTGTTTAAGAATTGTTTCTTTAATATTTTTATGCATAAAAATGTAACATATGATGCTAAATATGAGCCATATGTTGTAACTACTGAAAGTAATATGTTGTATTACTTCAACTTACAAGAATGAAACTTGTATGTAATCCAGGAACTGTCTATAGTTTTATTTTTGTTTGTCCAATTTCCTTAATAGATTTAGTTCAGAATTGTAGGACATAGTTGTATTCTAAGCATAAGTACAGCTTGAATTAGTTCTTTATTTTTCTTCAATTATTTTTTCCCTTTACTTTTACTGGTTTTATTTAGACATATGATGACTTAAGGAATATGAATGCTGTGAGTTAAATGTCGAACTTTCACTCTTAAACTTTGGGTTCATTACATTTTGCTAAAGTTGAAACAGAATTGTTTTAACTTTGTTTATTTTATTTTGATTGTCCTAAATTTATAACTCCAATTTTCTTTTTTTAATAGATTCGTTTGCATTGCTTCATAATGTTAGCAAGACTTCTTCCTAATCCTAATAAAACTTTTGTCACTAAAGTTGTTCCTGAGGTAAGGTTATTGTTTACTGAAAAATATTGTTAATGTATGATTTTGAAGCTTTTTTTTTTTATATTCGGGATAGTTAGGAATAATAGTCAGTAAGGCAGAAATGAGACTGTTTTGTGTAGCATTAAAATAACTTTATTTTATTTTAATATTTCAGATAGTAATAACTATTTAACTGGTAGTCATCTGTTTATTTTTTTTTTTTTTTTTTTTTTTTTTTAAATTTAGGCTGTTCTGTGCATAAAAGAACCTTCTCAGAAAACCCATTCCAAAGCAGCAGCTCTTCTTATTGAAATAGGACATATTTTGCTTCGATGGAATGAAAAACCTAAAGAAGGTACTTGAAATTTGAATGATTTTTTTTTTAGTTATGATTTTTACACAACTTTAAAATTAATGTAAAAATTACTGAATAATGCCATGATATTTTTATGTGAAAGAAATCTCTAGTTGATAATTTTGCAATATCTTTTTAACTTTTAAGAAGGCATAACAATAAAGCTTATTAATCTGTGTCTGAAAATATCCAGTGATTAAGGGTTAATAGATAATTGGTAGAATTATAAAACCATAGGTGGTACATACATTTCCCTAAATTGAGACATTTAATTTAGTAAGAATGCCAGAATCTGTTGGTAATTTTACTTTGCAAAACCCTTTATAAAGGATAAATTGGTGAATATGAGTTTGTATATTGATTTAAATGCATTAAAAGGCGATTCCAGTGTTTCCAAGAATGTTATTTTGCAAAATATCCAGTTGAACAATGGACAAACATTTCCAAACTTTGGATCTTGTTTATTTTTAATTTAACTAAAAAAAAAAAAAAACAAAGGAAATTTCATTGTCATTTTTATCAACAGAATCGTTTGTATGTGTTTCCATGTAAAAGGTATATAGATGTCTTTTATTTATTGAGAAGATTATTGAAGCATTGTATTAAAAATGGATTCAAGTTACAAAATGATCTTCCTTAGTTTATTCTGTGCCGAAACAGAGAACAATAGTTCTCAGAACTTCGTTATCAGATGATAGCAATCCGCTTCGTTATAGCATTGATCCAAGAAGCAACACATTATTTTGTAGGTGACGTCATCCATTTGTAAAACCCACTCTACACAAATGACAAAAATATTAGAAATTGATTTTAGTAAAGAATTTCTCTCAGAAAAATCTAAAGTCTAATGTAAGGAACCCTGAAACCAAACACGAGGTATTTATCAAAGCTACAGAAAATAAGTTCCTCTGCAAGAACTGTTCTTTAAGAATAATATTTTTTTCCCCATGGGTAAAACAAAACAAAATAGAAACCTTAAATTGCTTCCTTACATTTATGAGTCAATTTTTGTATAGTAACTTAGTAATTTTACATTTCAGCAGTAAAGTGGTTGTTTTTTTTTAATTCTAAATAGAAGATATCTTTTGCTTGTAAGCAGAATGAAAAGCCTGGTATTCTCACAGTCCATCCAGTGCTACTTTTCTTCTTGGGAACTACAAGAGCAAAACATGTGAAATTTAATGGATACATAGACATTGCCAAGAGAAACTCAAACCATTCTAGACAGAGATGGATGTCCTTACCAAAAACTAATATTGATACATTTTCTATTTTATCACTGTAACAGTGACTTTTACTTAGCATGAATTATTAAGATAACCTAATACTAGAAATCAGAAATTAATGTCAATGTTAGCTAATTAGTTACAGCTTATATTTTATTGTTGTAGCTTCAGCATGTTTAGACAAAATGCTCTAAATAAAGCCTTTGTGATTATTTCCTGTCTTCACAGTGACTTTGTTTGCTGTTTAATATTGTCAGTGTAGTTAAGAATCAACATCTGTATTAGAAAATAAAAACAATTTGTTAAAATATGTTTCAGGGTGGAGGCTTTGGGTCAAAACTGTTTTTAAGGAATTAATTTTGAACCAACAATTTATATTTCTGTCTTCTACTTTAAGGGGGAAAAAAAACCCCACCACATATATCCTGGTGAGACAGTACAATTAAATGTATTTAAGTTGAAAGTTTTTGATAGACATGTCTCTTTGTTGCTTTGTATTTCATCACTATTCTGCAAGTAGCATGGTTGATTAATGATTTTGAAACCCATTCAAATGAGTTAACAGAACTCTTATAAAATTGGAGAGTCTTTAAATTTAAATATACTTAAGAATTGGCTGCCAAATCACCATTCTTCTGTAACTGAAACTTATTACCCCTTTAATTTTATTACATCATCAGGATGTTAATTAAAGGATGTTGTGACTGTCTTTCCATTATTAGTTAGTTGCTTCTATGCTGTGTATCAAAATTGATAAGATTTTAAATAAAATGTGTATGTTTTGCTTTGAATTTAATTAATTTTCTGAACTTTATAAAAGTATTATTAATATTTTTTCCCCTTATTTATTTAGAAATATTAAAAGACTACATTCAGTTACTGATAGCTGGACTGGCCGGATCTCCTCATATTATTAGTAGTACTTTAGATTCACTCATTTGTATACTTCAGCAGTTCAAGGGTAAGCATTTCAGCTTTTATACTTAAGATACACTGTTTTCTCTTAATGTAAAGCCAATTTCTCAGAAATGGCAGGAGGGAATTCCAACAATAAGATGACCATAATTTATATGTTATTATCTGTAAGATATTGAAATGGAATTTGAACTCTTATAATATTAAAGATAAGTTTTCTGTCAATCACAAGGATTAATCTTTCAAGAAACTACAGACATGATGATGACGACTCTTGATAAAGGCCCCTTCTATTATATGCTCATGCTTTGTAGGAAAGGACAGTTTGACTATTTAACAAAATGTTGTTCTTGTAAGCTTTAAAGTAGAAATTCTTGAATATTTTTAACTGGCACTCAAAGTCTGTCTGCAGCTGATTTCTTGAAAACTTCGTGGTCCTGCTGGATGAAAGAATTTCAAAAAACATCCTTGTTTTCAAAACTACTGTCGTAGATTTCTCCAAGCCATCACTGCAACAGTATTACTGTATCGGTATTTCTCGTGCTGAGATGCTATATTCCTCAACTATCTTAACACACTCCTGCTGTTTCAGTACTAACAAGCCATTCACATTTTGTTAGTCACTACTTCTTGCTCTTTGATTTTAAAAATGTTAATTTAGGTTAATATAATTAATGTTTCCCGATAGAGGAAATAAATGCATATTTGGTAATTGCCAGAGTTTCTTAGCTCTGCTCTCCGTGGAATATCAAAATCTTAATTTTTTTTTCTACAGTTAATCATCATTAATATTATTATTATGTACTCCTTATTATGTAATAGACGTATTTAACTATTCCCAGCACCTATATCACAGGTACATGAGTATACCTAGTAGGACTGTAATGCATAAATTTGCAAAATAAATACAAAATACATCGTGGGGGAGGGGCGGGAATAGGCATGTGATAACTTCACAGTATCTGTCAGTAATGTAATGTTAGCTGATAAGCATCAACATGAACTTTCTTTCATTGTAAATGTCTTTTCATTGTCCATTTCTTGATAAAAGAAAAAGTAGAAAAGAACCAATTCAAATAATGAAAGATGATTGTTTTAACTTACAATGCTGGAAATGGCATTTTTCAAGATATAATAAATTTCATTAATTGTAATGATAATAATTGCAGCTCCTGAAGTGTTTATATTCAGATGTTATCTAACAGCAACAGAATATTATTGACTTTCTCTAATATTTATAAACCTATTAACATGTGAAATTCTTCGAGCTTGACTGATATTTCAGTAAAATTAGGATTAGATTATCTCAATTTGTTAATGAATTTACTCCCATTTGCAGCAGAACAAAAAGTTTTTGGACCACTCTTGTTTATCATTTGAATTTTCTTCATCTTCTTGATGAATTTTATTGTGGACTGACTCAGTAGCATTTAAAATGCTGCTGTAGAATGTAAAATAAATTATTTGTTTGCCTGTGACCCCCAACCTCCCTACGTGAGAACTTCAGATTTTGAACTGTGACTCTTTGGTCTCACAGAAGTTATCAATGAAAGTCTGGGCATTTGGTAATAAGCAATCAGTAAGTGAGCTTATTTATCAGTGAATTAAGATAAATATTTTGTCTGTGGTAAGTAATTATATTTAATGTTCTTATTAAAATTTTGTTTCCTTTTTTTTAAAATTCACATTGATTTTATTCTGTTGTAGATATTGTAACGAGTGACATACTGTCTGAAATAGCACAGCATGTGTGTAAGCTGTTGGCTTCCCGCAACCAAGAAGTTATAAACTCTGCCATATCCTTTGTATCACTTTTGATATCAGTTGAATCTTCACTACGTTCCTCTCCATATCTTCTGGATTTGGTGAAAACCATGATAAATGTTTCAGATGAAGTTTGGAAGTCCATTCGGTTTAAAATCAAACCTTTACTTGAAAAATTGATTAGAAAAATAGGGTGAGTAGATTGATTTTGAGAAATTTTTTTCAAACTAATTTTAATTTTTCCTATCTTTTTTTTTTTTTTTTTTTTCGCCGTTTAGCTTAAAGTAGGAAATGTGCACCTGCAGTTGTAAAATTTGTATAACTATTTATAATTTTGGTATCCATTGAAGCATAAAAACAGATTTTTTTTTTTTTTTACATATTTCAACATTAGAATTTTTAACTAATAGCAAAAGTTTATATTGAAAAATTACTTTGCTGTACACTCGTTATTTTTTTTTTATGGTCAGTTTTTATAGTATTAAATTCATCTTGATTGTTGGTAACTTTGTGGTGTATATACAGGTATATATTATATATGAAGGTGAATTGAAAAGTCTTTGAGTATCTTTTATTATGAACAGTACAAAGTGAGGCTCAAATAACAGAATCATTGAAATAAGAATGTTCCTTGGTTACTTCTTCACATAATCATTAAGCTTATTTGCTGATTTGTCTCAATGCACTACTACAGCAAATTTCATCCTAAGTTGATATCATTGCTTCTGTGCGAAGACCTTATCACACAGCAGCTGAGTGTTGTATCAATGCATATGTATTCAGTTTCACTTGTTTAAAACAGGAAAATTTCAAGAGAAATTCGTATTTATTTAATCTAAATTAACCCTGTTGACTTAAAGAAAAACAATATTTAAAAAAGAAATATACCAAGACAGTATAAATTTTAAAAAGTATGTAATTTTACTTTACATAAAATTGTGGGGAAAAAATAAAAAATTATATACCAAGCTTGGAATTACAGTTTTTTAATATTTTATTTATTTATTGTTTTTATTAAAATGTAATTTTATTAAAATTGTGGGGAATTTTTTATCATCGTTGCTTTTCTACTACTTTTTTTAAGCAAAAGCCCTTTTTCATAAAGTGCCATAGCGTTGAAATGAAAATTTTTAAAAACAAAATTCTTCAATTCCAATTATTTCAATTAAAATGTTCTTTCGAAGCTGATATCTCATTACCTGATAAAAAACATTTTTCTTTGAATTCCTTTAATCAGGAATCATCATCGAATATTCTTAATCAAGTATCATCATTCCTCAAAAATCTCTTCCTACCGAAGCTGGCCTGAGTTTTTCAGGAGTTTGAAGCAGTTTACTTGACTTCACCTCTTCCTTTGATTTTGCAAATCTCGAAACATTGGTGGATGTTTTCTGTTTAACAGAATTAATGTTTACTTCAGGCATTTGTTCTCCGAGTTTTGCCTAGACATTTATAATATTTTGTCTGACGCTACTGGTTCTCAAATTTATTTTATAAAAGTTCACTTTTGAAGCATTGAAATGCTCTCTGCATTAGTAGCTGTTACGAAACAATTTGTTGTTGAGAAATGGTGGAGGAGTGATGTCATTGTTATTACAATGAATATTGTTTAGCTATGAAGTTCTAAAATTAAAACAACTGATCGTAATACTTAGTTTTACCAAAACAAGTGTTTATTTAATTTAATGTCTTTTTTCCTGTCTGAAAATTAAATATCATTGGACTACTTTTTAACTCTTTGCATTACTATAACTCATTGGCGTAAAACTGGTTGGTATAGGCAATTCAATGGTATCGACTTAGGGTGAGATTGGCTATGGTTTGACTATGCCTTCTCTTTTAATTCTGGTGGCTGATTATGTAGCCACTGACAAATGGCCTGGTGATCATCAGTGTGGAATATTTATCTGTCAGGAACTTCAATGGCCTGAACAGATAGTACTTGATGTACTAGATGGGAGATCTGGGCTATACAGAGGATGCTGGAGGATGTCCCAGTTTTAGGATTCTATTTTATCATGCACATCCAGTGCCATGTGTGGTTCTGCATTATTATGCAACAACAGGACATATACCAATTTTTAGCTCAAAATTACCTGACAAAGACTCCAGCGTGTCTCGTGTTACGAATCTGCATTGATGTTAGTTACACATATCAGGAAATCGACTAGCAAAGGGTCATAACAATTCCTGAAAACATTGCAAAGGGGATTTATAGAATTTTTGAGGGGCGTAGAATCACAATGTTTCCATTATGCTTTGTTTCTGGTGTGACAGCAAGCCCAAGATTCATCTTCATCACGATGTCTTTAAGTAAAGTGTTGCTCTCAGTCTCATATTGCCCCAATGTCTTCAAACATATCAGCATTCGCCATCCTTTGTATTTTTCTCATGTATTATAATATTTATTATTAGTATATTAAAAAACATTAACATAAAAAGGTGCTGTTTTTTGTTAAATTCTTAGTATATTTTTATGTCATTACAGGGAAAAAAAAAATCTTCATTTTGAACACAATAATATTATTTTGAGTATTAGTTGTAGTTAAGTGCAAGTGTAGTAGTGGTCACTGTTGATATATATTTTCTATAAAAATTGTTTCAGATTAAAATAAAGGAGACGTTGATAAAGCCTATTTTATAATATTGATCTGAATGTTTCTAAATGGATTGTTGCTTTTAATTTAGACATTTGTTAATTTTTACCATTTTTGTTTCCTATTGCCAGATTTGAGGAAATTGCAAAGTTATTTCCAGAGAGACGTCGCAAAATGCTCATACATGTGAGGAAATTGCAGGAGCGAGCAAAAAGGAAGCGTGCTATGAAAACTCAAGCTAAATTAGAACAGATACCAAAAACTGAGGAATCAGTAGAATTTACCAAGGCTACAACTGAAACGTAAGTTTTATAATTTAGTTTTACTATTATTAATTTAGTGATATTTCTTCTTTATTTTTTTATTTAACATTTTAATCTAATTTGATTTGGAAAATTTGCTATTTATGGGTATGCCTACAATAAATTTCCCCATTACCCCTTTAACCTTGTGCTTATTTTCTTGGTTTTGTCCCATTCCTTGGAATCCAGTTTGGAATTCCTTTATTCAATCTAAGATCATTTCATGTTGCTACATGTTCTGCCAAATTCCATTTAAATGTCTTTACAATGAGTATAATGTCAGCTACTCTGGCCTTCTCTGTCGATCTTGTATTCTATCAATTTGTAACCTACAACTTTCCATAATACTTTGTGGAGTCTGTAGTCATTGAATTGCTTACCTGTTCAGTATCAATGATTTGCTACATATATAAGAAGTGGTAACATGTATAAGGTATAGCTATATTAAAGAATATTTTTTAAAAAAAAAGATGAAGAAAGGCAGAAAGTGGTATCTATAATCTTAATTCCGTGAATGGTAAAAGTAATAAAAAAGATGAAAAGAATGTGTATTTATATGGTATGTTAATCAAGTAATTTTTTTTAATTCTTATTGATTGATTATTTTTTAGTTTATAATATTGATCTAATTTTCATTATTTATTTTCTGTCATTTAAAAATTAAAGTATTAAAAAAGTTTGTGTTATACAATAAAAATGCTTACATGACCTTTCACTGTTTCATATATATTGCAATGGCATTATGAAATGATTTAGAAAGGACTTCTATTAAATAGAAGCTGTAAGGCTGTATCTTGTAGTAGAATTAGTAGACCATTCACATGTGACTTAAATAATGCAAGCTTGGAAGAAATTGTCTTACTCATTGTATTTGACAACTGATTACTTCATGAGAGTTGATTATCACGGACAGAGGGCCTATATGGTTTCTGTGAAAGAAAGGCAGACCTCTTATTAGGAATGCATTACTGTTATCAATACTTAGTGGAGAATAGTAGCACCTGCACCAGCATTATGTTCAGCTGGATACAGGAGTTCAAATGCAGAACAGAAATATATTAGCCTAGATAAATTTTGATTATGTACGTTATTAAAGTAATTGCAAATAGAAATCTTAATAACACTTTCTTTATATTGTTTTCCTTTATTAGACTTGAAGATATATTGCAAGATTCTGAAGATGACGATGATGATATGGGGAAAAAATTGGGCATCAAGAAAGAAACCTCTGCTTGGTTATCAGAAGGATTTGAAGATAACATTGTTGATTTTCTGGATCCAAAGATTGTACAGAATATATCTGGTTTGTTTTTAATTAAACTAATTCATACTCTAGTTATTATTATCGTAATCTTAGGTTCTTTTTAGCTTTAGAAGTTGCAATCTTCTAGTTAAGCACTTACGAAAAGAATAAAAAAAAAGTTTTCCAATGATAGGAAATAGTGTGTTTATGAAGCTTACAATGGCTTCAGAGCTTATTAATAGTTGTCATTGCCTCAAAGAAAACCTGAAGATATCTTGTATACTGACACAATTCTTTCATATCCTTTGATATGAATTATGGAAAATGTGTTCTAAAGGACTGTAATTCAAAATGAAAACAAGAAAAATGCCTATGATATAAGGCTGGCAAATTTATGATACATCTTGAAAGGAAAGCAGTCTTTCCAAGTTAATTTTTAAAAACAAAAAATTATCATTGCATTCAGTTGATGTTACAAAAGCAAAATGAAATATATATAGTTATGTAAAAACATTAATTAAAACCCTTAATATAACTAAATATTATCTATTTAATAATTGTGATTATATTCTTATTATATGTTGATATGAGATTTTCAGATATATATAAATATTATTTTTCTTTTTTTAGCTACCCAGCCAAAATTAAAGTCTTCCGATGATCATCATGGATTTAAATTAAGTGAAGATGGTAAATTAATAATTGTAGATCCTGAAGAACAAAAGACAAAACTTAAAAAAGGTAAAGGTCTTTAAATTTAGTTAATTTTTAAGGAATTAATTTAGGAAATTAAATTTGTTTTACTTATTTAAATCTATTATATCTACTTATTAAATCTATTTTAATAATTATTTGCTTACTGAATTGAAAACCATGGATAGTTAAAGTTTCCTGTGAATAAAAACAAATAAATAAAAATTTAATTATAGCTCTTCACATAATCTTCAGATTATTAGTATTACACTTCTACATTGTCACTTTTTCCTCAGATGTTTAGACTGGAGATTGTCCAGTAATCTATTGAATCATTCTAGTCTCATCTTGGATCTGACTTCATGTTATTGCGATGCAAGAACATTTTGTTAATTTCAGAGAACTATAAATCAATAAATGGAATTTTTTATTTGTTTTGTGTAGTTCAAATTACTTCTGATACTCTATATTGCCAAAAGTTTCTGAACCCCCGCTTCTCTGGAGAAGTGGATGTGGCTGTTATCACGTGCTATGACGTCTTAGAACAAGATAAAAGTAGTCACTGCAGCGTCGGGCAGTCATAAACGGGAGTTAGACAGACAATGAGTAAGTCAGCAGAGCTGAGTGATTTCGAACGTTGCATGATCATTGGATGCCATTGGTGCAACAAGTCAGTTCGTGCAATATCGGCCTTGCTACAGGTGCTATGATCAACTGCAAGTGATATCATTATAAAATAGAAATATCTGGGAATGACAACGGCAAGAAATCGCAGTGGTGGGCCAGAGAAACTCACAGATTGCAGCTGTCAAACCCTGAAGAGGTAGCTGAGAAGAATCGCAAGTTTCGGTTGGCAGTGATCACTAGTGAGTTCCAAACACCTTCAGGCATCGTCACTAGCACTAGGACTATTCGTCAGGAGCTGAAACACACAGATTTCCATTGGTGTGCTGCTGCTCACAAGCCCAACATAAGCAAGATGAATGCTAAACGGCAGTTACAGTGGTACATAGCGCACTACCATTGGACTGTGGAGCAGTGGAAACAAGTACTTTGGAGTGATCTGGCAGTCTGATGGCTTGCATTTGGGTTTGGCGGATGCCGGGAGAATGCTTCCTACCCTAGTCTATTGTGCCAACTGTCGGGTATGGTGGCGACGACATCATGGTTTGGGGCTGTTTCTCATGGTTCAGCCTGGGCCCCTTAGTTCCTTTCTGACTGGAAACATGAATGCTGAGATGTATGTTGACATTCTTGACAACACTGCACTTCCCACCCTCTGTTCAGAGAAGGGCCATTTCTGTATCAACAGGATAACTGTTCTGTCCACATAGCAGAGGCTGTTCTGCTATGGTTTGAACAGATGGGTGTTGAGCTACTCGACAGGCCTTCACAGAGCCCCGATCTGAATTCCATAGAACACCTCTGGAAAGAATTGGAAATCAGATTACGCGTCAGGTCAAACCATCCTTCTTCAGTGGCCACTCACTGCAGCTCTCATGGACGAATGGAAGAACATTTCTACTCAAATATTTCAAAATCTGTTGGAAAGTCCAGACAAGTGCAAACTGTGATTGATGCTAAAGGTGGCCCGGCATTCTATTAATATGAATCAAATGACTTTAATTGTACAACAATTGGTGTCCGGATACTTTTGGCCATATAGTGTAATACTTGCATGCTTCCATACAAGTTGGTAAGACATGAGATTAATCATTCTCTGTTCAAAA
>JAFIDM010000007.1:30348345-30371575 GCA_023159025.1 Thereuonema tuberculata | reverse complement strand
GCAAAAAAAAAAAAAAAAGGAGACGGAAGCAACCGTCAGGGCACCTAGTCAAGAGAACATCTGAAAGAAAAATCATTCATACTGTCTCTGACCAGTAATGTGCTGTGTGTAGATGTCACGGGACCACCGTATGACATCAGACATACATAATCTTAGAAATAACCGGCCATAAGAACGAGAACAGAGCAGCTGCAGAAAGGAACCATTGCTAGGGTCCCAAGATCCAAGGGAACAAACGATGAAAGGGACGATCTTTACCTCAGCATAATTCCTCTGCAAAGAAGTCGCTATAGTCTCATATTTTGCAATCTTGGCCTCTCGGACCTCTGCAAAGGCTTCTAACCAGTTATCGAAGAGAATTGTTACGATCAGAGCTGACTGTTGACGCGCCAGTATAAGATCTGGACGAAGCCGAGAACCTTCAACAGCTAATGGTAATTGTCAAGAGTGTGTATTTCAAAATTAAATTCACTTACAAATTGAATTCATCACATGTTGGCAAGTTGTTGATTGGTGATACTGAGGGAACAGTTTCACAGAGTATGATGCAGAATCATAGACATTGAGGAAATAACTGTGATAAGAAGTATCTCATTATTAAAAGCTCTCAAACTGAATATTCCTTATATCCAGACGTCTTTCGTATTTGGATATGAGTAGGATAAATTTAAAGCATGTCCTTTCTGGATCTTAAACCATTAAATAATTTTAATTGGATTATTGTTATTGTCATTGTGAAAACACTTGTTAATACATACACATACATGAGTGACCACTAACTGCTATTTATTTTTTTATAACATTTAGACCTTGAAGATGTTGAAGACAGCAATTTATATTTAGAAGCTGTAGCAGCTAAATCGGTAAGTAATGAAATATTAAAAAAAAAATAGTTAGCCGATTTATTAGTAAAGAAAATTTGATTGAAAGATTTTTTTGGCAAATGATTTTATATATTTTTTTTATTATTATTAGAAACAAAGTAAAAATAAGCGAAAATTTGACGATGATAGTGATGAAGAGAAAGATGAAAGTTCAATGAAGTATCATGGTATGTTGTTTTGTTTTTCCCTCTTAACATTCTTATAATAATAATAAATGTACAATTCAAGTAACTGTGTTCTCCTTCATTTTGAAAACTGAGCCAAAATTCCACTAGTAAGTAACAAAAAGTTAAGTTTTTCATTTCTAAAAAATTACATCACAAGTAATTTAAAAATGTTCATTACTGCAATTGATTGGCATAAAGTGGCCAGTATACGGAATTCAGTGGTATCGAGTTAGGGTGAAATTTGCTATAATTGAATGTTGAGATAAGTAGGGCTTGTCACATGGAATCCATTGCCCTGGACATTGCATTTCACTTTACCATTTCACAATTTAGGTCTGATGGGAAGAGGGGGTTAAGCATTCACTGGAAACTTGGGGCTAGGAAGCCATAGCTCCATTAGCAGAAATGTGCTTGCTTAAACCTTGCTTAAACCTTCCTAAACCTTGCTTCCACTTAGACATCCATTGCGGTAGGCTTCTTCCAAAAGTTCAAATGTTTCAGTAAGAGTTTTTTCCAAACATTGACAAAATTTTATCTATCTTAAGTCGAACATAGACATTTTGCTGAATGATAACCAGTTAATGTCATTTAAGTCATTCCATCCTCGCATGTATTGCTCATGAGATTAATGTCACATGTGGCCAATGATTGTTTCTATATTTTTGTCTGAGGTTTGACCTAGTTCCAGTAGCTGATAAGAATTTAATACAGGGAGTCCTGGAATTAAGAAAGTTGCCCTTGTATTTACTGATTACTATCCAGTTTAAACTCAATTGGCAATAAGTTATTCACATACAGTTTCAAGATGTCTGGTTGCCCATTTCAGGTCTTAAAGTCATAACATCTGATTCACCTGATCTCCTAAATTTAAATAGTCTATGTTTAATAAGATTAACTCTTCAGATTAAAGAAAGAAGAGATTCATCAGTACAAACATTATGAACACAAGGAAGTTAGTAATGCAATTACAGATATCAAAAAAACTAACTTCTCTAAATATTAAAGCCCACACTGGTTAAAATATAATGAACCTGGTTTCAGGTCCTGTTCCAGAACCCTTTGTCAGCACTTTGTTAAAGAAAATAAATTATAACTAATAGACAGAATTCAGAATGGATTCCCAATTAGAGATATTATTTCAATTTAAAATTAAAAGTTTGCTTTAGGTAATTGTTATCTTTTGTATCAAAGAAATTTTAAGTTATAATTCTGTCAGGAATAATGAATAAAGCATGGCACTAAATGTAGTGGTCTCTGTTCCTGTAGACACCCTCATCAAAGAAGTATTAATCGACTTTCATCTTTCAGGCAACTAATAATGACTTTCAGTGCTGAAGAAACCTTATTCAAAAAATTTTTTTTTTTTTTTTTTAGCCTTTTACATAACATAGGATTGATATTTAAATAAAACAAGAATTTAATTCTAACTATGCACTTAAATTACTTTTTCATACTGCTAAAAAAAAAATGTATTTTTCTTTTTCATTTCAAACTATTGTATGTCTAAAGTTAATTTTTACCTTTCAAAATTGTAAATGTTATTACTAATTAAGCAACTTAGTACATTTAATAATAATTTCTTATATTTAGCTGGTGGCTCAGGAATTCATAGGCCTGTAATAAATCGGCAAGCTCAGAAAAATCCTGATTTATCAGTGAATTACAAAGCAAAGGTATGTTTGCATCAATCGTAAATGCATAAATAAAAGGAGGGACATGAAAAGGGACAATGATAACTTGAAAACATTTAAGCTATTGTAATTTATTATTTTTTTTTTAAGTTTTAAGAAAATAACTCTTGGAGACGAAACTCTAAAAATTACATGTTATTAAAAGAATTCTGATGAACACCTTCGGAAGATCTAAAATCTCAAAAAAGTAGAAGATAATAATTGATAGTTTTATTAATTTTATAATGTTGTTAGCAATCTTGTAATTAATTAGTCTGACAGGAAATATATATATATATTTGCTTTATTAAGTGTATCACAAGAAAACCAAAAGAAATTATGAAATTTAAAATGAAAAATGATAATCATTTCTTGAATTTGTAGAGAGCTGGAGGTGATGTGAAAAGAAAAGGAAAACCTGATCCTTACTCTTACATTCCTTTGAATGTTTCTTACTTGAACCGAAGGTAACAATTTTTTATTGATTCAGATTAATTTTCCGAAATCATAACATTTATATACTAATGAATAGTTGAATTAATTAATAAAGAAAATTGTTTTTAAATATTGAGAACCCAGTCTGCAGAATCTGTAAAAAGAGAGAAAAAGAAAAAAGCTTGAACCTTTTTGCTCTCCCCAACCAATGAAAATATTTTATAAGATTTCACTTCTTTTTTTATATTACAAATAATTTTCTCTGAATTCCGTTATTAATTCTGTTAATCTTACTATTGTGTAATAACGTTCTTTGTAGGAAAGTTTATAATGATAGAGGGAAATTAAATGACCACCCTATTAAGTAATGAAAATCCAAAAGTTTCTATTATTTGAATTCAAAGGATATACAGAAAATTTGCAAAGAATTCATGATTTTAAAAGATGCCTTAGTTGTACAGTTGTTTTTTAAAGGAAGGATGGGTAATTTCTTTAGGGCATTATTATTGAAGAGGAAGTGATTAGAAAAAATACAAAGATTCTTAAAGTTAAAACTAAGAATATGGTAAGATTTATCATCACTTTTAAAATTAAGCCTTCTGTTTGAAATAAGTGGATACAATCAGATTGCTGATCAATGTACAATATGTTTGAGAGAATACAAGCAGAAAGGCCATTTTTTTTCTGTGTTTGTATTTTTTTTTAAAGCTATTTTTAATCTTCTTTTTTTCCTCTTATACCTCTGGGATACATAGGACTTCCCAAGGAGAATGCCATCGTAATAAATATATCTTCTGTTTTGGTATTCTTTACTGACCCTGGAACATCATATCCAGTACTATAAAAACTACTGTACAGTTTGAACCTTTGTTTTTTTTTTATTGATTTCGAAGTACATTTGTGCAAAATGCATTTTATACATATACATATTTGTGTCACTTGCTTTTTACTTTCTTTGAGATCTACAGTGCCCAAAATCCTCTATTTCAGATATTAGTAATTCTAAAATAATTCCATAAAATCCTCTTTGAATGAAATTGATAGATATTTTATTACAATGGTTTCCAATGGTATAAAACATTGATGCCTTGAAATCTCCAAACTGAATAAATATCCTTTGAAAAAATGAAACTTCTCAAAGTTAAAATTAGAACAGTAATTTTCTCCATCCTAATTTCATTGTTTCACCCTATTTATTTATTTATTTATTTTATTTTCAGGAAACAGGCTAAGATGTCAACCCAGTTTTCAGGGTTAATTAAAGGAGCAAGGAAAGGAGCTCAGAAGGGAAAACAACGTAGATTTAATACTAAAAGAAAATAAGTTATTTCTTTATTATAGATATATTGTTAAAATTATTTATTTTGTTATGGAATGTTGTTGATTTGAAGATGTAAAATAGCAGTAAATTTCCAATGAATTAATTTTCTCTAAACATTGAAGCCTCTTTTTTATAACTAATATTCAAGATTTGAAATGCGAAAACCATCAGTTTTAAAATTTATTTGTCAAATTGTCATAGGTAATCCAATTTCAATGTTTATTAAAAAGAATAATTCATCTCTCGAATGGCTTATATTTATTTAATACAGCAAATTTTCGGAAAAGAATGTTTACGCTTTTCCTTCTTTCTTACATCGAAGATTAACAATTAGTTTCCCAACAAAATGAAAGGCATGATATTAATTACAACAACAGATTCATTTTATAGTTTACAAACTTTCCAGTTCTAACCTCACAACATTTGCATTCTTATTAGTAACAACAATATCTAAAAAAGAGATTTAAGATTTGAATATTACAAATAAGTGATGTTATTATTTAACACTCTCAGTAATAAAGTTTTTTAAATTCTACTGTTTTTTAAGAATTTAGATTTTTATTTATTTTCATATCTAAATTTATTAACCTATTATCAATTTCAACACTATCATACCTATTTGAAAGATGTTGTTGTAATTAATATCATGCCTTTCATTTTGTTGAGAAACTAATTGTTAATCTTCGATGTAAGAAAGAAGGAAAAGCGTAAACATTCTTTTCCGAAAATTTGCTGTATTAAATAAATATATGCAATTTGAGAGATGAATTATTCTTTTTAATAGAAACTTTATTAGGTTAAGTTTTATTCAAACTTTCCCTGGTTCTTCTTCAGTTGGTTTCGACCAATTAATTCTCTAAGTCACTTCCTCTCCTTATTTCCTTTTTCAAAGTACATTATAGCAAATTAGAAATTTTGTGACTGTTTTCAGAGAAGTTCAGCAGTTTCGTATCTCCTGATCAAACCAGGACAGCTGTTTCAAGGTATCTTTTACTGGGATGACATAAAGATCTGAAAAATGTTCCCTGATGTCATTTGAAGCTTGTTTTAACATAGTTTCTCCTTAACTTCTTTGCAAAATTGTTAAAGAAGAGATAATGACTACAGAATTAAAATTGAATCAGACTTGGTTTTAAAGGACTATTCTATTTATAGTTCATTAAACTTGCTCAAACTGAAAGAAATTTCAGTAACATGCTGTTGAAATCAGGACCCTATGAATTTCTCTATTTTTGCTTTATCTTTCGCTACAAGAAAATATATGAAACACATTTGCAATTTATCTATACTAATAAGTTGTCCCACATTAAGTTTTTAACAACTTCTAAAACTTAATAATAACAATAATTGAATTTCTTAATTTTTATATTATATATTTACTTCTGCGATGCAAAATTTTGCTTTTCAGTTGCACAGAGATTTATCAAAAAGAAGCCAGGCATAACAAATTTAGGGAGAAAAATTCAAAAATCTTCCACATTAATTGCATATTTTTCTCTTTAAATTATTTAATCGTAAAGACCTTGGGACAAAAGTGAAAAATAGAAAACAAAAGATACATTTGAAAGTATAATTACCATTTTTCACTATTCAGTTAAACTTATTTACAATCTCAGTTCATGAACCTGAAGGTCAAATGAATTAAGGATAGTATTATAAGCCAATTATAAAATAAAAGAAAGATTATCAGCATTCTAATAGTCAGAGATAACACATGTAGTGCCCATTTGACTTGCTTACAATAAATAAAGAACAAAAATAGAAATAATAATGGAATATAAAGCCAAAGCTAATGGAACGCCTTAAATGAGATTAACTGGTTATCATCCTGCAAAATATCTATGTTCGAGTTTAGATCGATAAAATTTTGCCATGTTTGGGAAAAACTCCTATTGAAACATTTAAACTTTTGGAAGAAGCCTATGGCAATGAATGTCTAATGCCCAGTTGCACCAAAGTAGCGTTTAACTACGGTTTCCATGAACTGAGTTCTGCTTGAACCTCAAATCGAAGTTCAGCCTTATTGCACCAAGCTACAATAGGCACAACTGAACCGACGTTCTGTGATCTGCGTTCATGGCGGCGGAAGTACGTCATGCGTTCAAAGCTGATTCCTGATTGGTTACAAGATTCGTCTTTCGTTGCGGGAAATCAACCTAATGGATTGTTTTCAATAGTTGTCCTTTGTTTCAGCAGTCAACAATCTCATTACGAAAATGGAGTTCAGGAATTAAAAAACTGAATTCTGCCGAGTCCCTATTTACACAGAGACGAAAAAAAAAATCCTTTTAATTGATATAATTGAATCGTACATAACACATTTTAGAATGTAAAAAAACCGATGCGGAATATTACTAATGTAGGTAATCGTGGAGTTTAGCGTCCCAAATTAAATAACAATAAAAAACCTACAACAGTAAATGACAGTGATAAAATGTGAAATTTCACCCAAGTCTGCACGGATACCTAAGTGTCCCACCCCCCATCGACACCGGGCCTTTTTTCTCGGCACCGAAGTTTGCCGCTGTTGGTCCCATCTCTGCCGCCGATCGAACGCCCTGACCCGGGAGGATACCGGCGCAGAACGCTGGACTCCAGAACGCGGTGGCACGAAAACAGAGTTTACGAGGGCCCGTTCTCACTCGGGGGTGGGACACTTACAGCCAGCCACCCACCAAAGTGTGATGAAATTTCACATTTTAGGACTGTGTGTTATTTACTGTTGTAGGTTTTTTATTGTTATTTAATTTGGGACGCTAAACTCCACGATTACCCTAATATATACTGATCGCGAAATAGTCTGCCTTTTGGTTACAAATGATGCAACTCTGTTAACAACTGAAATTCCTCTTCACAGTCACTGTCCAACGAATTAAATAAATGTAAAGTTGTCATTTTTAAAAGTTATTTCTGATAGTTGAGAGAAAACATGCTTTGGTCTCAATTCGCAAGCGAATATCAGTAAAGGCCGAACGCCGAACAGCGGTTTTGAACTGAGTTCAGCGCTTTGAACGGCCAAAATCGGCAGTTCAAGTTGACGACGCTTTTGAACCGAGATTATCAAAAAACGTTGTTGGCGCAATAGGTTTAAGAATGATCTCCGTTCATCTAGCAGTTTGAACTTGGTTCAGCTACTGAACTTCAATGGTGCAACCGGGCATTAGTAGAAGTAAAGTATTTGATTGGCTGGCATAAATGCTTCAGAGAAGGTTGTGAATCACTGGAAGATGATCCTCGACCAGGAAGGCCAACAGTGAAAACTGAACAGATTATCAAAACAGTACGGACCTCTCTACAGGAGAACCCACGGTAAGCATCAAAAGAGGTAGTGCTACAAGCCGGTATATCAGCCTCCATGTGTGTTGATATTATCAATTGTGATCTGAAGATGAGATATATCTGCCAACATCTTCTCCTCCATCTATTAACTGAGGTTTAGAAAGGTGACATTTGGGGACCTGGTTGATGGTGTTGACAGAGATACTAGCAAAATGGATACATCATAACCGGGGACAAGACAGGTGCTATCTTTATAATCCTCCCACAAAACGGCAGTCATCTCAGGGGCAGAGATGACCTACTAAAATCAGATGTCACCGCAGCAAAGGAAAAGTCATGCTCATGGTGTTTTTCGACATTCGTGGTGTCGTACATTATGAATTCCTTCCTGAGGGCCTGAGACAACTATGTGAGGCTATTTGTAAGTAAAGATCTGAGATGTTCATAGAAAATTCTTGGATTCTCCAGTACAATAATGCTCCTGCCCACAGGTCTATTGTTGTAACATCATATCTTGGTCGCATGAACATGCATGTTCTTCCTCGTCCTCCGTATTCCCAAGACCTCGCCCCCATGTGACTTCCATTTGTTCCCAAAAATGAAGCAGCTGCTTAAAGGACGACAATTTGGAAGCAGAGGTGACATTACCAAAGCTACCATCACTACACTGAACGACGTGTCAAAAGAAGACTTCAGAAATGTTACGAGGTTTGGTACGACCGCTGGCTCAAGTGTATTGCTGCTAATGGAGATACTGTAGAAGGACAATAAGAAAATTTTTCTGAAAGTCTCTCATTTCTTGTTGTATAGGGAGTTCCGGAATTAAAAAAGTTACCCTTGTATAATACTACAACTGTAAGGGACACAAGTTAACACTGGTATGCCAAATGCTTATATTAGCTGGTAGTGGCATCATGAAATGATGTTCTTTCGTTATTTAATTATCATAGGCAGCATTTCAAACAGTTTTAATGTTACATTGTATAATGGTACCTTGCCAGTAGACTGACTGGTTTGTAATATGGAGGGTTGAATCAGTCAAGATGGTACAAATTGAAATATTTGCAGCACTGGGACAACTCTTTCCTCCTCCTAGGCTCCCTCCCACATTATCGTCAAAATCATAGATTCTTACCAAAAATATCGGGGGGGGGGGGGGAACCACACAATTTCATATTTTCTCTCCAATTATTAGATTATTTTTAGAGTGAATTAATTTAACACCTATATCTACTTTTTCCAGCTCTACTCAAAAGTTTAGAAATAAAATTTACAAAAAATTTGCTCTTTGCAGAAAAGTATGGAATAAAATTTACTCTTAATTATCAAAAAGTCTAGAAGTGATGGACTAATTCGTATTTTTTTTTTTTCTGTTAAGACTTCAGCTTGGGCCCCTTCGATGGCACAGCCCTGGTGCTGAGAGACCAACTGTGACTCTCTCCACTCCCTGGTGGGGCTCTTGTCTCCATCATCTGTTGTATTCAACATGACTTCCTTTGTTCCAAACAATAGCTCGACACCTATTATTTTCCACTGTAAAAAGCTGAAGTTTAATTGCTCTTGATGTATTGCGTACACAGCCTCTCCAAAGGCCTTCCCTGTTGTAGGTCGATGGCCTGTGATGCTCTTGTTTCAGTCATCCTTTGGTGAGGGATTTGGGATCTTAACAGGAACTGAGTTGAAGGGTATGACATTTCAGTGTCATGGTCTGTTTGAAAGGAAAATAAGAACAATCTTTCTTGTTTTCCTTTCAACCCTTTCTCACAGCACGTTAATTTTCTCTGTTACTCATGTTCTGTTTGTTCGTAAAAAGCCATTGATGTTTGCGAAGTGTAGCTGGACACCTTGTCCATCTGGATATGTGGACAAGGTTATTACCTTGTCATTTTCATAGAGTCTGGGGATGTCTTCATCATAGATGTGATTCATCACATATCTTTGAAAATTTATCTTCAATTTTCTGTGAACTTATGCAACATTAACTTACCACTTGAACAGTAACCCGCGACAACCATAAAACCCTCTGAAAACTTTTCCTTGCGCTCTTGGAAAAAGTCAGAACATCCTTTATCTGCTTTGGAGTGATAATTTATTGTGTAATATCCATGATGTTTTAGAGCTAGATTTCTGTTCCTACATATCACATGGCCAACATTTCGACAACTAAAAATAAGTCCTTGTTCTTTATAATGCTTTTCAATTATGGATAGGAGAATCCATCTTCGAAAAGTCCATTTTTGTAGCTTTCCCAATAGCAATTCAATTTCACCACCACTAATAAGTATTCTTTTCCACTACTACAATATAAGAGTTGACTGACTGCTTGCTTTTATTAAACCATGTGATGCTTGTGCTGCGGCCAGTTCAATTCAGTTTGTGCCATCTTAACTAATTCATCCCTCTATAATAATAAAAACAGGTGGTTGGGAGACTCGGAAAGTGGAAATGTGAAAAATCAAGATTTTGCAGTAAAACCTCTCAAATCCGGCGTAATATGGCGCCCAGTAGGCCGGATTACAGAAAAGCCGGGCTACCGAGTGTGTTCTTAAAATAACTCAATAGTTCAATTTTTGTGAAGACATAATGCCAGTTTACTTAATTTAACCCCATTTTCATAATTTTGCCTCAAATGTTTATTAAAAACAATACAAAATGTGCTTTTTCCGGCACCAATCTCTAGCGATATTTATATTAAATTACATATATACATACAACGAAGAAAATGCAACTCTTCCTACTCCAATGATATCAATATTTCGTCCTATTCAAAGGACTTCTTCCGGATATAATATAAACAAAAATAAAATAAGGAATGAAAGAGAAAACCTATAATTTCAATAAACATAAAACATGACATTAACAATAAAGATTAAGTAGCACAAATAAATATTATTAATAAATTCGTTTGAATAAACATGGGTGATTTTATCATTATTCCAAAACCTTTGTTTAATTAAAATCCAAAATCTCTTTAAATTTATTATTCTTTATTAAACATTTTTTGAAAATATTAAGAGACATCTCATTGACTTTAAGGGATTTATCCTGATTTAAGCATATACAACTGTTAATTAAACATGATTCCAATGTAAACCTTTTATGTTCATCTTCGTTGTATGTATATATGTAATTTAAGATAAATAATAGATTCAATGATGAGCATCTAGTGATGTTTGTTTTGTAGATTCCCCTGCATCCAATCTCCTTAACTCATTAAGCTTCTGTTTCATAGTGACCAAGTTTTTATTTCTTTTTTCACTCTTAATGAATATGCGTGGTTATGGAAGCAAAATAGGAAAACGAATTTAGTTATTAAAAAAAAAAAAAATTACTCAGGACTAAGCCAGATTATCGTTGGCCGAATTTGAGAGGTTTTACTGTAGTATCTGTTGAAGCGACAAACAAAGACTCAAGTCATTTCAATTATATAAAATTGAAGTCTTCAAATAACCAAGAAAAATCTACAACTTTAATAATTAATCATTAAACAAAGCACACTTAAAAATTCTTGAGAGAAAAACAAGAACAAGGTCAAACTTCTAAATTAACAAAATTTTCTTTGATTGTATATTATTACAAAACTAAATATCACTGAGAAATATCAGATTTTAAGCTATTCAAAAATGAAATGGCAGACAATATTAGTTTTTACATAAGATTTAATTCAAATTTCACCACAACAGTAAATAAATTGAAAGATTCACATTGGAAATTTTTATTAAATTCTTATTAATCTTTAAAATGAAAAGATTTTTTTTTAATTAAACTAAATTTTGTTACCATCCAACAACGTTTAGATTTTTAAACTGCATGTTTTAGTTTTAAAATGCAGGAATGATTGAAAAACCAAGTTAAACTATTTAACAATTTAACGTTTCAATAGTAAAAGTTTCACGGATGGTTAAACTAGCACTAGCATTAGACTTGAATCAAGTAATGCTGTAAGGAGCATTCACAAAACTTATGGATATTAATGCTGAAGTGATCAAGTGTACAGCTATTCATTTCCCAATTGTTGAAACTCCAATAAAGAAAAGAATTTGCTCAATAGGTAGCAGTTCTTTCAGTGAATTAACATGTAAAAATTCTGCAGATGCATTAGGTTAATCTTCTGTGCATTTTGGACATTCAAAGGTATTGTGTATCTAGATTTATTAATTTTGAGTGAAATGTGTAAATGGGACTGTGTAAGAGCCACTTATGAAGTGAAAATGGAAGCTTACTGATTTGTTTTTGGTAAGTGTGAAGACAGCGAATCATTTGAATATTGTTTTGCTGAAAATGTGGAAACAATTAGAATTTTTTTTTTTCGTTTGCCAAGTCTCTGTCTTTCAGTGCATCTCCCCGCCTCAAAAAAACACCGCACATTTCCCGTTAATCTTTCTAATCCTAACTTCGCCGCTATCTCCTAGCCCGCTTTAACCGACCAATTTGTACTTCATAGCCGGATTATCCCCGTAAAAACCGGCAGCCCCAACAGTCAGTAACAGGTGTGACCAGCGTGATGCATTCCAGTTATTCATAGCGAAGATCACCGATTGGCTCCTTTTGTGACGAAGATCCAAGACTTTCGTATAAAATTGTGAGATTTTTTATGTATACAACACATTTGACAAGGGCTACGTGAAGTAGCCGAAATTAATCATGTACATTTATCTGTTTAAATATAACTTTTATTTATTTGTGCGTGTTTCCTGTTTCTTCTATATAAGTTATTTCCGCACGTTAAACAAAGTTCAATTTTTTTTTTTTTATCTATTATAATATTTTCCAGATCTGCATGGAATCCAGTAAGTATGTTTTACAAACATACTTGGTAGTGCTGTGAATCCTATTTCATTTCAACACATTCCTATTATTAAAGACATTAATAATAGTAATCGGTTATTAATTGGTTTGAGAACAGCAGTTGTTACAATAGAAGAGGATATATTCCTCAGTTTCTGCAGGGTAAGAGTAGTCCGCCTTTGAATAGATCTCACTTTTCCAAAGAATCCACTGTTGTGGGGACAGTCTTCCTGTCTGTCAGTATTTAGATACACTTTAGAATGCAGCCTAAATAATAAAAACGTTCATTAGAAATTCTCACTGTAAAATGGAATAAGAAGAAAAGAAGCAATCCAAAATTCATCTTCCTTCTAAATATAAATAAATCATAAAAACCTCTTCTTCCTTAATTACATCCTTTAATTCTCAATATTTCAATTCCTTTAGCAGGAATCTTCTTCCCGGAGACTACAGAAAAATGTAGAGAAACTCCTGTTAAAGGAATTGAAATATTGAGAATTAAAGGATGTAATTAAGGAAGAGGAGGTTTTTATGATTTATTTATATTTAAAAGAAGCAATCGTTTTATCCAGATTCTCAAGTGTTCTCATGTACTAGATATTCTCAATATACATTGTTATGAACTTTTTAAGTTAACTCTAAAACTGATCTTTGAATTGATATCAGATTTATTTCATACATGTTGTGTACCTGGATACTGTGGTATTTTGCCATTAAATTCCAAAGATATATCCTGAAAAGAAATTGATTTCGAGGACAAACTGAAGAAGGTGGTTCTGCTGCCATCTGATGATTTTATTGTCATCATCATCATCATATTTTTTTTTTTTTAAAAAACTGAGAACTTTTGACCATTTAGGGCAGAAGTCCTTTTTGACATTTCCACCTTATAGCAACAAATTATCATAACAAACTTATAATTAATTAAACATTTAATAGACAAGCCTTCAGGCATTACATACATAAAAATTTGAAGAAATATAACAGTAAGAGTGGAAAGAAACTAATATTTGATAAAGATTATTTGAAAAGTTAGGGACTTTTATCACTTTTACTATCCAGAGACGTTTGTACTGGAGAGATCCTCGGGGCAAAATTTTTGATTTCACACAACAACCATCAGATCATTAGTTTCTGTTGATTACAATATGGTAATAATAATAAAAAGCTGACAATCATCTGTTTATTCTTATTAATAATAATAAACTGGTTATTAATCGGCTGTTTATTTCAAATTAATTTCAGATCTTTGAATAGTGTGTTTAGCAGCTCATTCAAATTATAACATTTTGTTGTTTTTGGGTAATATTGTTGTTTTTATTTAGAAAAACAAGAAAGTAAATAAAAGCAGCTCCAAAAATAAAGAAAATTTGCCATTCTGGGTTAATTATGGGAGGGAATTGGGGACAGCCGTTTCGTCCTGCTAACGGCCCAATCCACCCTCCCAGATAAAAAACCCAGAAAGGCAAAAACTTAAGTTGGAAGTCACCGTCACACCTGGCAGTGACCCCGAAATTAAAAGAAACAACAATAATAAATGTGCCGCTAAGCAACAATGAACAACTTTTTTTTTTTTTTTTAATATTGCTTTCTAAACAGCTTAGTGTATAGAAACAGTTTTTGTTGCTACAAAAGAAAAAAAAATGAACTGAACCAAGATTAATTTTAAATATTTTTTTATTATTATTATTTTGTATAAATATTGAAAATAAGTGTTAAGGCTTTCTTAAAGAACTAAATTATAATAGACATAATTTTCATGTTCACTTGGATATTCTTTAAAAATCACAACTGCTAATTTAAATTAATATTTTTGTAATACAGTGGAGTGGCCAGAGTATTGAAATAAAAGACAATATGAAATAAAAATGTAATGACAAAACAGCGATTGAGGGAGAGGGGGCAAATATGAATGTCTTAAGTGCTCTGCAGCTAAGCCAAAGTTTCATTTTTATACACTGCCTGACAGAGAAACCATGAAGGAATGCTCAGAAACAGACTAAACTGCATGCATAGATAGCCAAAAAGCTGCAGAACAAATGATTTAACTTTCAGACACTGACAAGGCTCCAGCGGAGCTTTTTCTTATTGACCATCCTAAAAATGCAGGATGGTCAATAAGAAATGGGACCTCCATTTTGGGCGATACATTGCTGAGCCAGACGTGGCATCAATTCGATGAGTGTCCGAATAATGTCCTGGGATATCATAGACCATGTGGTGTTGATCTGAGCCCACAGTTCATCTTCATTCCTTAGGGGTGAGAGAATATTCAACCGACCTCCAATCGTGACCCACAGATTCTGGATTGGAGAGAGATCAGGGGATGGGGATGGCCAATGAAGCATCTGTACACCTTGCAAAGCATGTAGGCTGATCCGAGCTGAAGTGGCCGGGCATTATCCTGTTGAAACATTGGGTTTGGGATGTCCTGCAGATATGGTAGTGCCACGGGCCGCAGCACCTCAACATAGCGGCCTGCCATTAATGTGCTCGTAATGCGTACTAGAGGTGAGCAGCTGTTGGCGCTGATAGCACCCCAAACCATGACTTCACGTTGACGGGATGTGTAGCATTCCACGATGGCAGAAGAATCCATCTGATGGCCACATCGCCTCTAGGCTCTCACAAGGTGATCATCATTGGTGAGACAGAAACTGGATTCTTCACTGAACAGTAGAGTGTTCCATTCTGCAACCCACACATCTCTGGTCCGACACCATTCTAAGCAATGATTATGATGGCTTGCTGTTAAGGATTGGCTTCACAACAGATGGCTGGACAACAAACCTGCTGCAGCCAATTGGCGCAACACTGTCCGTGTTGATATAGGAGCATCCAAAACTCCCTGTACACTTTACAAAATGTCGCTAAGAATGGATTGTAGATGTGCTGTGGCATGACATCTGATGCGACGATCTGTGCACTCTATCCGTCTCCGAGCTCCGGTCTCACTATGATGGTTCACGTTTTCTTCCTGGGGCCGTTGTCTCCAAATGAGACAAACTGTTGTGGCATCATGTTGCATTTCTTCCGCAATACAGCACAAGGACCAACCGGCAGTACGAAGACCTACAATAAAACCTGTCGTGAACACTCTTTGTTTGTTCTCCAGACACAGTAACAGCAAAAAACTCACTTCTCAGAGCCCAGAATGATGTCTTGAACGACGGCTTCACATGCTGGTTGTCTTCATATATCACATGTGTGGTTTTTGTGATTGGCCAGAAATTTTAAATCATTTTCATAAGTTGCACATGTGCATCCACTCGGTAATTTGCATGACATTGTATTCACATCTTCATGGTGTGTCATTTTCTCTTTATCATGCAGTTTACATTCTAGAAATATATTAATATTACATGACCATTTTTATTTAGCAACAGAATGGTAATTTTCATTTTAAAAGAAATAAATGGAAATATAAAGGTGCTTTCTGCATTTCCTGCAACTTTTGGCATTTGCAGAAAACCTTGCAGTGAGATTAATTACTTTAGATTTCATGAATTTCAGGAAGTCAAAAGAAATGTGCCAAAGAAAATAGACTTCCTGTAATTCATTGACGAACATGCTAAAGAGAATTTTTTTAATTTTCCTCTGGGTTTTCTAGTTTCAGAGAAATCTTAACTTTAATGAAGCTTTAGTAAAAATTTAAAATATGGTATTTTAATCAGTTTGCGACTTCATCAAATTTTTTTTTCATCAATAAATATAGTTTTGATCTTACCAAAGATCAGACAACTTCAAAAAAAAAAAAAGTTTGATTTTAAATGGCACAATTATTGTAGATTTTTAAACAATGCAATATGTAATTTTTTAATTGTTTTACATATTTTTGAATTTCTAATATATATACTTAAACTATTAAATAAAACTCAGAAACAGATGGTTAGTAACAGGTTATCTTTATTCGAGACATAAAAATCTAAAATTATCGCAATTATTGAAGTTTCAGTTATCGTTATGTAATCCCTCTGTGGAATGCTACAGGACAGTCGGATGAGTAACAAGTGCAAGTTGAATCTCAATTAGTATTAGTCGGTTTTTTTTTGTTGTTTTTTTTCTTTTTTTCTTCTCTTTGAGAAAGGGAGTCAACCATTTCATTTTGCATTCAAGCCTTCGGAAAATTTTAGTTAAACTAAAGTTTGCATTTTTTCCCCTCGTATTTTTTTTTCCGTGAGAGACCATCCCTACGGTAAGTATTTGCTTTTCCCTTAATAATTCTGCGCCGTTCCGCTTCTCATTCGAAGTATCTTTTATAAGAGAAACTTAACGGTATTTTTGTGTTAATTATGGTGTCAGGAAGTTCAGTCGACTACATAAATAAATGTTTCGGAATCCTTTGTATTTTTATTTATGGATTTAGCATTTATAAATGCTTATAATGGTTCAGTAATTAAATTGATATTTCATAACTACAGAAATTATAATCTTTAAAATATACAGAAAAATAATTGTGAAATTACATTCGTTTTCAAGGCGATTTCAACTTGCTGAAATTAGTTTCGTGGGGTGTTGAGCGCAGAACCTTGACCTTGAATCTAGTATAAAAATCGATTGATAAGATGATTGGTGGTAGTTTTGACGCGTTTAATATTTTTTTTTTTTTATCTTAGATTTTATTTTGGGGAATTAAGACGAATCATTTTCAACAAAAATTGCAACTGAATTTTGGATAATAGATTAACCATTTTTACTTAACGGAGATAAAATACTTTTGTACCATAAAATCGACATCGCAAAAGAGATTTTTCGAATCCTAGTTTTTAATAAATTTTTTTAGCTATAGCTTCAATTAAAACTTAAAATTTTTCTCGAAAAACCTTATTCGCCATCCGTCATAGGAATTTTCGTTACAGTATTTTTCTTATTTTTTTTTTCTTTTTTTAATGTATAAAAATTGTAATAAATTTATTTTTTATTATTAGTTTCCTTTACTTTTATTTGTTATCCATTTAGAATTTTTAGGAAATTGGATTAATGAAATGTTTTAAGGATACTGATAGATCTTCAAGTTAATATTGGCTTAAGTTAATATTAAATATTATTAAGTTAATATTTAACGATTAATTTGAGTTCGTCGACGTTGCTTTAAAAAAAAAATCGTTAATAATAAAATCTGTTTAAAACCTTAGTAATAAATTAATTTCTTCTATATTTATTTACTTTTTTAATCATTAAATCACATTTTTTTTTCATTATATGAAAAATTTTATTGATAAAATTTATAAATGAAAAAATGTTTTAGAGATTTATATACTTTTTTTTATTCAATATTTTTTAGATAAAAGGCATAAGCCATTATTTGATAAAAAAAAATATTTAGCATTTTGGTAAAAACTTTTTTGAACTTTATTTTAGAGACGCCTTTGAAATTTGTACAGTCCTTTCAGTGAACATATGTTAGTCCAGTCATTTACCAAGATACAGAAAGCACAAATAATTTAATGAGAAAGGAAAATAAAATTGTAATTTTCTGAAATATTACGGCCATTGTAACTTTTCTGTTTTGGAAGAGCTTTTTTTAAAAAAAAAAAAAAAGTTAGCCTAAATAACAAAGTAGACACATTTAAAATATAAAGCTATATTTTCAATATGTCGTTTTTATTATTTTAGCATTAAGATTAAGCACACTTTAATATTAACTTTCTCTAAAAAGTATTAGTATGTTGACGTATTTTAATAAGTAAAAAAAAAACTTTTATAGCACAGTTCTTATAAATTATTATACAAGCAAATAAGATTCTCCAGAACGGACTGGAATGTTTTCTTTTATTGAGCTTTGGTACTAACAACCTGTCATCTGCTGTAACAAATTGATTTCTGTGCTGAACCAATCATTCCGTCTTAAGCAACACCAGGCAAAGCTTGATGACTGTTCTGAAGTCCTCACATCTTCATGGTGGGAAACAAACATTTCTACATTAATAATCTAATATATTCTTTAAAATAAATGCTTTTTTTTTTTAAGTTAATAAATTCTTTTTTCTTATCTGTGACAAATCATTTCATCTCTAAATTTAACTTAAATCCTACAGAGCGGCATCAAGGCGTACGATTAGAAATGTCATCTGGATTGCCTCTTTAAGACAAAAAAAAATTCAGAAGATTGACCAAAACAAATTTTTATAGTGATATTTTCATATATCAAACTTTCTTTTTCATTATTAATATTAACAGATGGCAGATACATTTGTAAATCGTTCCTGCACAGTGGAAACTGATGTACCAATTGAAGGAGACACTAAAGGTTAGTTCTACCAGTTTATTAGATGTTATATTTATTGAAGTTCATTCTAAGTAATTAAATCAATTAAATGTAATTTCCTTGAAGAATTCAACCAAAAGAAAGTCAATGGTAAAAAGTATTGCTGGGAAAAAACAACTTCAGTGAATTTTAGTTTAGAAACATTTAAAAGCAATTTATAAATTAATAGGATATAAAAATTATTTTTTACAATTAAGCAATTGGAGATTGAAGGAAACAAATAGTGTATTTTTTTTTATTGATGTACACAAAGTAATTTATTTGTATACAAACTTTAATTAAAAGTTCAATAGTTCTTTGCAGGTAAGTTGAGTGATAATTAATGTCTTCACACGAATCAACTTGATTGACGAGTGACACTTAATATTTGGAAAGTTCGCACATCTAATTATTTAAGAACTCACTTGAACTAGAAGTTATTGGTGATGCACAAAAGAAATGTTTCTTGAAATGTTTCACTTAATTCACTTAGTACTTGCACTAAAGATTTGTTGCCAATGGTAGCATTTAAGAATTAAACTCACTTTGAATAATTCCTATTTTATTCATCACTTTTACGAAGCACTTAAGAATTATACTCACTTCGGATAATTCTTAGATTTAATCAAATCACTAACGAAGCACTTAATATCAAGCAAACATCTGCTCTAATTAAATTATGCATTATTTTCACTATCTTGTGGAATCAATATTTTAATTCCTTAAAACACTATTCACTAATAAATTTCGAAACTGTTTCTTCTACTTCTTTAAAACTGAATATGTGACTTCATATCTTCTATTCTTTAACGTTGAAAACGTAACTCCGTTTCTTCTTATAGTTTGAAAGTTCTTTTCCATTAAATAATAGAATAAGTAAATCTTTCTTACTCACAGTTACGTAACAGGTTCACCATGTGACAATCAATCAATTAGTTCCTTTTCCAGAATAGTTCCCTAATCTTGCGTCTTGCTCCACGTTTAATTCTTGCCACTTCCATAACTTGGAATACCACAATGCAGTAGATAATCTGGGCATACCATTGATCCTATTCATTCGGTCCGTTCCTGTTGCTTCTGTGAGACTTGACGCTGCATCCACACGTCATCTTCTGAAGTCAAAAACGATCAAGTGACTCAATTGCTGGCACTACTGACTCAGACTGAGATCGAGGCATACTTGGGTTTGTCACAACTTTAATTTTAATTTAAATTTTCATTTGAAGCCATGATAATTACTTAATAAATATTTCAATAATATTTCGTTCCGAAATATTTAACTTTATATTTATATCTTAAATTGGCAAAATATCTCTTGTCTACAAAAAAAAAATATATCCTATAGTATCTGTATATTTCACAGTTGTGCAGAATAGTATTTACAAATAGATGGTACTAAATGAAAAAAAAGATGAACAATTACAGACTAACTTCCGATCAATCAAATCTGTAATCCGAAAGATTATTGCCATAATATAAAGTGGTCGCTTGATCTGCAACAATGGAAAAGTAACTAGTTGCATCAAGGGAACCCAGCCTAATATAAACATTTGTATTAGGCTCTCAAACTGTCCCATAAGAATATCTCCCAGACCATGACACTTCCAATGTCAGCCTCTTTGCCTGGGACAGTGGTGTCAGGACCAAAGCACGTTGTAAAAGTCTGTCTGATCCTGCACTGGCCATCTGCCTGAAATAACGAACTGTGACTCTTCAGATAAGGCAGTCTTTTGCCAATCTTCAATCGTCCAATAATAGCGTTCCCGTGCAAATACAAGCTCATTTTACCGATAGGTGCCAGTCACCATGAAAACTAGATGTGGACATCTGCTATGGAGGCCCATTGAGAGAAGGACAGTGACCTGCAACACACTACGGCTGGTTTGGAGGCCCATTGAGAGAAGGACAGTGACCTGCAACACACTACGGCTGGTTCAGTGGTTGAATTCCCTGCTTATTTGTTCAACAGTCAACCACTATTAGTCCATCATTCACAACAAACAACAATGCCCTTAAGCAGTGCCTCATGTTTGGGATACCAAGTAGTGTACACCTTAACAACTGTTGCACAGAACCAGTTCACCAGTTCTGCTGTTTGGAAATACTTACACTTTTCAGGAGACAGCTTACAAACATTCAAAATTGGAAGGCTTATTAAATTGCCATCTTTTCTCATTTTTATTATGTGCATCAACACACTGATGCTGAAATATCTGCTATTCTGTTTATACATGTAGAGTTGTTTTAGATGTTCATGTGATGGTTGAACATGGGATAGTCCATAGGCCAGATGGACGTCATAATAATTTGATCACACAGTGTATATTAATTATGAAATTGTCGTTCACATTTCAACAAGTACAGTAGAATCCCGAAAATCCAAACTAATTGCGGCTGTGGTCTGATTGGATTCGGAAATGTTCGGATTATCCGAAAAAAAACATATTAGTACTCTACACGGTAGGCCTATACAGTACACAGTTATAGCTTGGCAACGTAGCGTAATGGTGAGACAGAAGAATGAGGTTTGTATGACCTTGTGGGGGTGAGGAAAAGACAGCGCAGCAATTGCTTGCACTGTGAAAAGACAGTAGCCGATCACGTGAACAGTAGCAGTATCTGCAGTACGCCGGAGTACTGCATCTAGCAGATTTAGTTCTTTCGCCAAAAGAATATTATTGATTTTTTTAGTTAAGTGAAAGTTACTGTGTTTTCATATAAACTTGAGAGCTACATAATTAAAAGAACTTATTGTTAAACAGTTCATTAAAATACAGGTATGTAAATTAAAATGCTATAGTGATGTTGTATTCCGCTAAATACTAGCTTAAAAACTGTTATTTAATAATATGTACAACTGTATTACTGTACAGCTGTATGATTAAATACTGTACTTTCTGTACATTGCAAGTGAGATTTAAATTTTTTCCTGCATCATAGATTAAATTCGGATTATCCGAAATTTCGGATTTGTGGGGTTCAGATTACTGAGGTTCTATTGTAGTTGCATTAAAAGATTCATACATATACAGTATTTTCAAAGAAAATTATGTGACATGACTTTCTCTTACTCTCTGCTTATGTTAAGATGAACCTTAACATAAAGGTAATTATCATTCCATAAAACTTAAGTACTTTTTTTTCTAAAGAAGAAGACGACATGCCCTGTATATTGCAGAAATTGATGCCCTTTTGGAAGATTAAAGTACATATGAAGTACTGCAAAATATATATGGATTTTGGGGGGCAACCCTCAACGGATTCAAGATATTTGGTGTTGTTTTCATTGGATTTCCTATAATTGCTTAAATTTTAGAAATGCAATAGTTTTGTTACTGTTGTCAACATGACAGCCTTCTGTAGGAAAAATTGTGGGATCAAATCTATTGCCTGCTTCCCCCCCCCCCTTTCTGTCCTCAGTGTTGATATAGTTTGATTCTGAAAAAGTGGACATGATAATGGATATACTCCTATCTGAGAATTTTCACACACTGGGTTAGGTTCACTCAATATTTTGGACTGCTATCTTGAGTTTTCTTCAGGAGATGTTGTTCAGTATATTAAGTTTGGCTCATTTCCATTGTCAGTGTCTCAGATAAGTTGTTTGCTTCTCTGAGACATGGCATGCATGATATAATGGGAGGGAAGGGGACAGTGAAGGTTTAGGCAGCACAAGAGACATGTTTTTTAATTGCATGAGGGGATGCTCTGGTTCAGTGTTGATTTTTTTTTATTTTTCCTTATGCTAATATTTTTTTTTAAATTATGACTTTTGTTCTTTCAATCTTACATTAGTAATATGATTGGAAATTAAATATTATCCACTTTAATTAGAAGATAAGTAAAATGTTACTTTATTTTTATGACTGTTATTTATAAAAATGACCAAACATCATTTACTTTCTTCTTCCTTTGCTTTCATCATCCTTTTCGTTTTCTTCATCCTTTGTTTTTCTTTTTCATTATGTTAATGCATGTTGTTTGTTACTTACTTTTACATATCATTCACATATTCTCATCAACATATAAATAATAAAAAGTTATTTTTCAATAACAAAAAAGGAAAACAAAAGATGATGAAAAATTACAAGGAAATTAGAAGAAATGAAATGATATTTAATCATTTATATAAATAATAAAGTCAGTGAAAATAAATAATATTTTTACTTTATTTTCTATTAAAAGGGGTAATAATTAAAATTTGTAGTTGATTACTTATATAAATTGGAAATAACAAAAAATAATCAAAAAAATATATTAACATAAGAAAAAAGAAAAAAACCAAGATAGAAAAAGAAGAAGAAAAAAAATCAATGATGAAAAAAGAAAAAAAAAAAAAAAGGAGAGGATAAAAAAAGCATGCAGCTGATTAGATCAGAGAAGGTCTTCATGTTATCATATAAGCTATTGCCAACAACAGAACTCCCACATTTGTAATA
>JAFIDM010000007.1:30280188-30320367 GCA_023159025.1 Thereuonema tuberculata | reverse complement strand
CACTCAAATGTGTATCAAGTGATGAAAGGTGCGCACATTCAGGGACTTTGAGTTTTCTTCTTCTTAGCCAACGCCCATCCTTGCCTGTTGGGCCAGTTGGCATCGCGCTGACCAGTAAAGACGGGCTAATCGGAAAAGGGGTTCTACTTTATCATCATCTTCATGGTCGAGAGCTGGGCAATATTTAAGGTGTAAAGTTGTCATCCTCTCATGGACACAAAGCGGGCATTCAGGTGATCCCGCAACTCCAATACGATGAAAGTGTGCAAAAAAGTAGTCGTGTCCAGTCATGGCAAGAAAGGCTGCCACACTGACTGCTTGAGAGTGATCTGGATGATGCGGGGCCTAAGTTTTGCCATTTGAGGAGGCCAGAAGTTGTTGTTGAGTGATACACTTCAAACTTGTACAGTTGCCCTTCTAATTGAAAGACATCATGACTGTATCCATTCAACAATAAAGAAAATACATGTCTTTGAAAACCCACCATACTTTTTTTGCCCACCCTGCATTTATCCGTGTGTGTGTGTTATAAAATTAATAAAATGTAAAGTTGTTGTTTCCTTATTTAAGGCCCGTTTCCATCTTGTGAAGAAGGACACTGGAGCCATAGTGGATAACGTTTATCTGTCATCCATTCCTTTTACTTTCTTCCACACTATCAATGCCTTTGAAGATGAGGGACAGGTGGTACTGGATATTTGCTGTTACAAAGATGCTAAAATACTTGATGAATTATGGTTAAAAGAAGGAAAACCAACTATTACTATAAATCTGCCTGAAGCCTGGAGATTTGTTTTGCCAATCAATGTTGATAAGGTAGGTTTTATTTCAGAAACAGCAGCTAACTAATAGAATCCAATCAATAGAACTATTTTAATTGGATACAAAAATGTTATTTCTTATAAAAACTTGGGGTCAGTGGCATTACAAATAAATTATATAAATATTTAGCAAGTAGAGGCTTAAAGGGTCTATCTTCTCACATGAAGGTCTGGTTTAGAACTTATGGATTCTCAAATGGTTAGTTACTTGGCATTTCTTTCTTTCATTTCCATTCCCCTAATAATATTAGAACATTATTCATTACTTATATCTATTATTCAGCTAATCTAAATGAGTGTGGTTCTGCATTGAAAAATCTTGTGGTTTATTCTCTTGAAGTTTGGAAGCCAATTTCAGACAACAGCTAAAATAAACACAAAACTCCAGAGTATTTTTACTATATTTTACCTACTAAGAATTTTACAGATAGTTGTATTGTACATTATAACATTTGCAAAATTCAGGAAGTAATATCAACACAAAAGAATAACTTAATCTTTTTCTAGTCATAATGTTTTTTGTTTTGTTTTTCTAAAAATTACTTAAGTATTTTTGTTTAAAGTAGCATTCTAATAAAAACTTCAGTTGAGAAGTTTACTAGGAGAAGAAATTCCCAAAGGAGAAAAAACCCTTCTTGATAGTAAATTTAAAAGCAGCAACTGGCTCAATAATATTAAAAATTCTGATCTAAAAATGTTTGATTTAGTTCAGATAAAAGTTAATTGAAACAAAATCATAAATACAGTACTATTTATGAGAGTAGTATAGAGAATAGTGTGTGTCCAGTATGACATTCTTCAAGGTAGAAATTTTTTGAAAGAAAATGTTTTTTTTTTTTTTTTTTTTTTTTTAAATACAGATAAAAGAGAGAGGAAGAGATTAAATGCATTGAACAACAATACAGCAAAAATCGGATGTTTTCGTATATATATAAAATATGAAGTCATAAAAATACAACTGAAGCAACGAATCAAAAAATGTAAATGTATAAAAAGATTTTAAATTATATGCAGTCTTATCAGACTAATATGACCACCTCTGAATAACAGTGAACCTGCCCAGACACATGACAGAGTGCAACTGACATGGTTGAGCACACAGATATATAAGCGGGGGGTAAGACAGAGTGCATAATGCAATCACAATGGGCAGAGGAACTGATTTGACGGACTTGCAAAAAGTCTACCAATTGAAGGGTGGAAGTATATCGGAAACAGCGGAGTTCATGTTTTCGATCTGCTGTAGTAAAGGTGTACCAAGATTGAAGCGATGGAACATTAAGTAACTCCCGTCATTAGAACTGTGGAACTGCAAAGACCTTTGATCCTAGAGTAAAACGTCGCATTCATCGACTGGTAAAGGCCAATCGAAGCATAACAGTGTAGCTTGTGGATTTTTTATATTCTTCAGCCAAATTGAAGTGTTTCGGTATCTTATCTGTTTCCACCTTGTTGATCTTGTTATCATTAGGATGGGTAATATTGATAATGGGTAATAATGGGTAATATTAGAAAAGCTTTCCTTTCTTGAAACCAATGAAGAACTTTATGGGGCCTGTTTGCATTAGTGGTTTATCACTGTGCAACATCAAGTTACAGTAAAGTCTAGTCTTGTCTTCAAGTTCTGCTTGTGGTTTGTATAGCAGTATGGTCCTACATCTCTTTACTCTATGAGATCAAACTTTTTAGCTAGTGCCATATGAATTATATTTGAAGTGAGATTATTCCTGTTGAGGTATTCTATGTTTGCCAGGTTTGAGCATCCTGCTATTGTCTCAGAATGTCTGTGACAAATTCTGAATTTATCAGATATGTCTATTTTTCAGTATTATAATTGTTGCTATCATTTGATCCTGAATAGTATGGATAAACTCTTCTGTCTCACCTAACACATACCCATCCTTTAGCCAATTTACTGAAACTTCTTTGTTGGCCTTCTCAAGTGAATGGGGAGGGTAACTATCATATAGCACTATAGACTTCCAAAAGTGAATCTCAAGGTAACAGTGGGGGATAAAATTTCCATTTGACAGATAGATTGATGAATATGAGGGGTCACATGTAACTGTTGCTTAATGATGACTCAATGATTCTGCACTTGTAAAAAAAATATTTTCTCAGATTTATCATTTGCTTATTGCAGAGTGATTTTAAGGTCCTAAAGTCCTCTCCCACCTTCTTTTCTTGAAAGATAAAGGTGCTCTATGGCTGATTTTGGATGATGTAATCTATAATTTGATAGTGTAGTTCGGATAAAGATGTTTAGATTTTCCAAATCAGTTTGTGACCATCTCACCACACCGAAGTAATAAGTCAGAGCTGGGATAACCCATGAGTTAATTGCTTTAAATTTATTTTTCGACAATAATTCAATCTTTAAGATTTTCTATAATCAGAACTTCAATTTTATAGGTTGGATGATTGGTATAAATACTAAAAGGTAGATAAATATCCCAAATGATAAAAAGTTGGTCAAATGTAACTTATCATCGTATTTTAAAAGAGAGGCAGGACGTTTCAACCTTATCTGAGGTTATTATCAACTGTGACATTCTACAAGGTGAAAGGGGTTTAAATAATGCCTTAAGACGCAGTTAGAGAGTTCATGGTTAATAGTGGGGTGTTGGCAATATGCCAAGATTCTCGTAAGGTGAGAGAGAGGACATTTGTGGCCTGGTCTATTACATGAGACTTTGCAAAATTAGGGGTGTGGTTAGTAGATTTACTATGCAGAAATAAGTTGGATTTGAATATATCCTTGTTTTTATAGTTGGTTTGGTGCTGCTTTATTCTTTTTGACAAGGTTTGGGTAGTAAAATCTATGTATTGCTTATTGCAATTATTCCCAGGGATTGCATACACAATATTGGTAGAAAAGTGAGGGTCCATCTTGTTACTGGATTGAGGGTAAGTTAATTTGTTGTTTGCTTTGTTGATTATTTGAATTTTATATTTATTCAAGCACTTTTTTTAAGGTATTATTAATTCCACTTATAAATGGGATGATAGCATGTTTACTACTTTTTTGTTCACTATTGATGCTATTGTGGTTACTCATGAGCAGTACATAGGACCTGGATCCCCTCCCCCTTTCAGGGAAGAAAAAAAGAAAAAGTGTATATTTTCAACTGTATTGTATAAATGATGAAATTCAAAGAGCCTTCTCTCGCCATGGATTTTAGTATTAAGATCATTTTACTTTTCATTTTAAGAAAGCAAAGTCTTTTTATAAACATTTAATGTAATGGACTCCCCTTAACAAAATCCTGGCTACGTGCCTGATCTTTCTAATAAGTCTTAATTTTTTGTTCTTCAGTAACAGTCTATTCAGCAGAAATACAATTTACTGAAAGCCCAAAACTATTGAAATTGAAATTTCATTTTACTTAAATAATGAATTTGTTTACTGAAATTACGTTTTAATATTCTTGTTATTATTTAGTCAGTTGAAGAGCAAATGAAGCTTTCTTACGTCAACTGTTCTTCTAAATTCATTAACAACCAAGTGATTTGCCACCCTGAAATATTTACATCAGCAGGTAATTGTCCTACGTTTCTTATTAAGTTTCTGTTAAGAGAAGGGTCAACAATTAATGCTATTCATAAGTATCTTGGCTTATTATTATTATTAATATTGTTAAGGCTTTGAATGCTTAACAAAAATGAAGTAAAAAGCTGAAAACTGGAAAATAAAACTAGTTAAATGTCTTTTATTCTGTAGTTCTATTGTTAAGTATTAACACAGTTGTTATTAATAAAAGTTATTTTAATAAATTCATTTTGTATTCCAGTCTGTGAATTTGGAAGAATTAATTATCACCGAAATGGAAAAAGCTATAGATATTTCTATGGAATGGGAAATAAAAAGGTAAAAAAAAATATTAAAAAAATTAATTATGTGATTGTTGATGTGTTTTTATTTAATACTGAATTTAGAAAAATGTTGCTAAAATTTATAGTTAGGATTAAACAAAAACTGAATTATATTTCATTGATTTAAAAGTCCTTCAAAGGAGTGAAGAAAATGACATAAATACACTCATTATCAAAAAAAACGACGAACCTCGAAGGAGTTGTCCGATTGTAATGAAATTTCGTATGCAAAGACATTGGGACCGCCCATGCAGATGATTAAACTTTGTTGTCCAATGAATGAATAGCGAGAGCTACAGCGCATCGGAACTGCGCACTCAGCAGGTGTATATAAGAAGCGATTCTCAATCTGATGGTCAAAATTTCTGTTGCATTGCGAGTTAGGATACCTTTCAACGACTGAAAAAATGCCTCGCTGCAGGATTCGAGCTCATTATGTGCAACTGTCAGAGTTTGAAAGAGGTCGTATCATTAGATTGAAAGAGGCAGGTTGGGCAAATCGGAGAATCGCTCGTCATATGGGTAGAAGTGATGCGGTGAGTAGAAGATGCTGGCAGGAATGGGTGGACATGGCAGATTTCAGCGTCATGAAGGTAGCGGTCGACCTAGGACCAAAGCAGAGCGGGATGATAGAGTGATTGTCAGATCAGCTGTCACCGCGCCTGAATCATCGTTATCAACCATCAGACGTGCGACTCGCACATGAGTGTTCACCATGACCTTTCAGAGACGGCTGAGAGAGCGACATCTATGCTCGTACCGGCCGCTACGCCACTGTCATTCACGTCTGCACACCGTCGGGCCAGATTACAGTGGGGCTTGGCTCGATCCGGTTGGAATGATGCTGACTGGGGACATATAGTGTTTAGCGACGAATCCTGCTTCCAACTGTGTCCTGACGATCGTCACAGATGTGTATGGAGACGCCCAGGGCAGCGTGCCGATCCTGCTTTCACTATTGCACGCCACACAGGCCCTCAACCAGGAGTTATGGTCTCGGGTGCCATTTCCTTTGATAGCCAGACCCCTTTGGTCGTCATTAGCGGCACACTTACAGCACAGCGGTACGTCGACGACATTCTGAGACCTGTTTTGATACCCTTCCTTTTGCAGTACCCTGGCCTTATTTTTCAGCAAGATAATGCCAGACCACATACGGCACGTGTTGCTATGACCTGTCTTGCAGCTTGTGAAACACTTCCTTGGCCAGCCAGATCCCCAGATCTCTGTCCAATCGAGCATGTCTGGGATATGATGGGAAGGTGACTGCATCCACCAGGGAATGTGATGACCTAGCCCGACAATTGGAGCAAATTTGGCAAGAAATACCATCAGGGAGCTTTATCACTCTATGCCACATCGTGTGGCAGCTTGCATTCAGGGCAGAGGTGGGTCAACACCTTATTTAGCTCGTTACTTTGTAACTCTGTAACTCTGAAATAAATCATTCAATTTGTCTGAAATTTTAATCATTTTCTATTCTGTACATAATCTTCCTCTCCACCAATTTTTATCTCCATCGGACAACTCCTTCTAGGTGCGTCGTTTTTTTTTGTTAATGAGTGTATTATTGTATCTTCATTGCCAAAAAAATTAGCACACCTAGAACAAATGATCTAGGAAAAACTATATTTAATATATGGTATCTTCACAGATAGCTGGGCTGTGATTCCCTACTGAGAACTGTCACCAGGGGTAAATCGCTATAGCTGTGATCGTATGAACAGTCTTCATATGATTGTTGTGTGTTTTATAATCAGTGTGGTTGTGGAGTGCAGGTACCTCGAGTGCTATTGTCGAGTGCATACCTCGACAATACATTTAACACAGCTTTGAACAATTGACAGAGTTGAGAGAGATCGTATCATTGAACTACAGAAGTCATCAAATTGAAGTCTTCAAATCATTCCATCAAATTGGTAGCCATCTGGACTGTTCAAACTGTACTGTACGATGGTGTTGTAAACAATGGAGACGTGACGGAACACAACAAGCACTGGGAGACAACCAGAAGAGAGGGTTGTATCATCATCCAACAGGCACAAACTGATCCAAGGGTGTCCCTTTCCACCATCCAGAGATATGTAGTGTCATCACTTGAAACCCCTGTGTCTATCTGCATGATTGCAAAGCAATTTTAAGAACAAGACGTGCATTCTTGATGTACCTTATACTGTCTGCCATTAACACCTCCACCATCGGCAGCTTCTTTTACAGTGGTGTAGTGAGTGGGTGGCATGGATGACTGTGGACTGGTGACAAATCCAGGTTTTGTCTGGACACAGATAACCATTGTACTTGAGTATGGAGAAATAATGGGCACCACACTGTGTTTCAGTACTGTTTGTTTTGGGTCATCCTGTACAAGCTAAAGTCTTTATTAAGTTAGTTAAAGTATCCCACTACAGGCCTACTATATGTAGGCTGACCATACGTCCTGTTTTGAACTGAAAAGTACCATTTTTTTGGCTTTGTCCTGGCTGTCCTGTGATTTTAGTAAAAAAAACATTTTTGATACTGCTTTTATAAAAACTTTAAAATATGCTTAAATATTGGTCAATCATAACTGAAATCAAGTTTGTATCAATGACTGCTGTTGTAATTTTCAGTCATTTATGTCAGCATTGGTAGAGGCACATTTATTGAGTAACACTTGCCCGTCTTACGTCCAGTGTCTGTTCTGTAGTGTAGTTTTTGTTCTGTGCACTTGACAGTTACTCCTAAGTTTTTATTTTACATTTTTGAAAGTTTTAAGCTCCAAATTTAAAATATCAAAGAGGTGAAGATGTACATTCAACAGTGATTTTCAAAAAGAACTGAATTTCATTAAACTGGACAAACTGTGTAGTGACAGAAGTGGTACGTCAACTAATGTCCATTTTTCCATTGCTCATGGTGGTATAAGTGACATCAATCAACATCTACATAGGCAGGATCCTGAGAAACTTTTGAGTTTGATTACATTCATTAGTATTTGCCAATGAAAGAATAACTTAACAATGTACACATAAATGACTAAAAAGGATGAAAAGTTTCAAAACTTTCAAATTTGAAGGCAGTTCAGTTGCATGAAAGGGAGATATGGAATTACTCAATCAACTTTTTTTCTAATAAATATCAGTTATAATTATTCATCAGACCTTTCAATAAAACTCCCACATAAAATATTTTAATGATTAGAATGGAAATGAAAAGCTCACTGCAGTCCATTGTAAACACTTTTTTTTTTTTCAATTATTCTTCAGTTGATTGGAACCAAATGAGTGCCAGCTGTCCCTCATAAGTGTTGCATTTTTAATTTATAGTTAACTTTTGTATTGCAAAATACACTTTACAAAAAAAACTTTGAATTCCATAATTCCTGACAACATTTCACAGAAATTTTAAATTGACCTTTAAAAAGGAATACTGATTATGTTCAGTTTAAAAAAAAGGGCAAATTATGAGGGACATCTGGAAATCAACCTCCGTCGTGACAGTAAACAACAGTGGGATGCCATTGCAACCCAGTTTTTGCAAATCAATAACCAATTGACTACTTTCCTTCCACTTGTCACGTTATTTCATCCATTATTATTCCTGTAGCGAGGAATTAAACATGGTGGCAACCATCGAAGCTTCCGCAAGTGTGAAAGACGTGCTTTTATTCTATTTTTGCAAGCTGAAGGGCACAGTGTGGTTGAAGCTTATCAGAGGATGTCTAAATTGTTCGGACAAAATTTCATGAGCGAAGGATGTGTGAGGGAATGGTGTTGGAAGTATAGAAAAGGACGAACTGACATGCATGATGAAGGTGATTGAGGGAGGTCCTTCTCCATGACAACGCACGCACGCACAAAGCAGCACACACATAAAGGAGTACTTGAGCAATTTCGATGGGAGTTGTTTGATCACCCAACTACAGTCCAGACATTGCATCAAACAATTTTCATCTGTTAGCAAAGATGAAAGTGTGGCTGGGAACACAGCAATTCGAGATCAACTAGGAACTTATGAGCGGCATAACAAGTTGGCTGAAATCCCAGGCGGCAACTTCCTATGACCAAGGCATACAAAAACTTGTGTAACTCTATAACAAAAGCCTCAATTTCCGTGGTGATTATGCTGAGAAGTAGTGTAGATATGTATGAATTTTTTGTACTTAACAACATTTTTCAATTATGGTTTTTTACAACTCATTGGAGATTGATTTCCTGTTGGCCCTCATACAAAGTCATATAAATTATAAGCTGCATGGATAGTCATACATTACAGGCTGCTAGTTTTTTACATGATCTGTATGAGGTTTTTTGCTTCTCCATCATAAATAAGACCTTAACAAATGTTCTGAATCAATAGATCAGATACGATTGTTGAAAATGATTTAAATATTGCTGCTTTAAGGATAATAGAGACAGCAATAAATAATGAGATAAATAATATTGATTATTATAATGAGATAAACAATGTTGATTAATATCTTTTTATTACAAGAATGATCAGCAAACTACAGTAGGACATTTAGATGCTTTTCATACTACAAGTTGTGGACTTCACTTAAATATCAATTTAAAAATCACTACAATTAATTTACTTAAAAAATTGATTTGAACTGTTGTGCTCTCTAGTTCAAAGCTTAATTTCTGAGGAAAAACTTCTATCTTTTCAAATCTTAGAACCTTTTATTAGTTCTACAAAACCTCAAAGACAGGGTAAGGTTCTTTAAACTTGAGTTTTGCTGATTTTCGAAATAACAATTTTAACTACTTGTTGACAATGTTAGAAATTTCCATTTAACCTTTTATTTCTTTAGCTTATGAAAGCAGACTGGCAAACAAAAGCCATTGTTGAATGGAGTGAAGAGGACCAATACCCATCAGAACCAATTTTTGTTCAAGCGCCTGATGCTAAAGATGAAGATGATGGTAAGCATTTTACAAATTCGTTATGCGATTATTAAATGAAGTTATTAACAATTATTTAAAATTGTTTTACTTAAGCTTAATTTCATTAATTCTGAGCCAGAAATAATAAAAAAAAAACTATTTATTGATGCAGTTCTTAATGTTGTAATTATCTGTTTGGCTAAATTATTAATGTATCTCATTACATTCCTTATTGCTAACAAGATAAGTTTCGACTTAAGGTATATAATTACAAGTTGCAAATAGATGCTAATTAGTTATAATAAATAAGTTTTCTTTTGTTAAAAAGTTAATAACTTTTTAAATTAAGTATCAAGGCAAGTATGTTAATTGTAGTTAGTTATTGTCCTAACTATTACTATCTGCAGATTAATCTATTCTGTATGACTTATTTATTATTGAAATACCTGGAAAGGGGAAAAAAATCTTTAAAAGAAGATGTTTAATTGAACTGTAGTAAAGGAGCTGTTGGATTTTGGATATTTCCTAAAAATCAGTTTGCCTTCATCAGACAATCTTGTTTCTCATTCATTTGACGATCTAGAAATAACTTCTTCTTGGAGTAAGAGAGATTTGGAACAAAGAATATAATATGTAGAAAATGCTTAATAAGAGAATTTTGCATTTTTTAACTCACTCTAGTACTTCTTGTCAGAGAAAAGCAGCAATATGGGTAACTACCAGCTTGAGATAGAAGTTGGGATAGAAGTTCTGCTTCACTGTTTCAAGAGTGATCATCACATCTTTCTTTGGAAGGACTGGGATCTTGTTAGTCTCCATTAAGAAATCAATCAGTGAAAAGATTATGTAGATCTTTTGAAAACAAACATGGATTTCTAAGGTTTAAATGATAAATTAGCCATCTCTAAATAAGTAGACTAATTTATTATATTAAATATATCTAACATCAATCTCTATTATTTATACAGTGAAACCTCCACTAACGGACACTCCCGAAAAGCGGACACCCCCCAATAGCGGACAATTTTGCAATCCCCAGTCCCTTAATATAGATGTTTCCATGTATTGACTTCCGATTAGCGGACACTCCCAATAACGGACAACTCTATAGTTGTCAATAGATCGACTCTATTGTCTTCGATTAGTTTTGTGCTGCACGAGCAAAAAACATTCCCATTAGTGGGCTATTATTGCAAGAAAAGGCGTTGGAAGCAAACAGGACTCTGAAGGCCTTGAAAAGTTAAACGATTCAAATATTCATATTGAGAAACATGTTTTCAATGCAAAAAAGAAATGTCAAACTCTGTTAACTGATTACTTTAGTTAATAAAATTAATTTTCTAATCCGTTGTCTTACTTAAAATAATGACAAAATTAATACTGTAATTAATTTTGTTATTATTTTAAGTAAGACTAATGGATTAGCTTTCATTTAAAAAGGAAAATAGTAAACAGTTTGCAATTCTTCATATTTTCTCTTAGGGCAATGTTAATTGTAGAAATTTAAGATTGTACATAATTTTTCATTAAATGACATGCTATAAGCTAAAAATTGAAAAAAAGATAGTCCTCCCCAATAGCGGACACCTCCCAATAACGGACGAAACTTCCGGTCCCGTGACTGTCCGCTATTCGGAGGTTTCACTGTAATTCTCAAGTTGTAACAGAAGCTCTAGTTGTATATGGTGAATACTTATTACAATAATGCTAGATTTGAAAGGATTTAGAAAATTCAAAAGTGCTTAATTTGTTTTAAAAGAAGCAAAATTGTCTTTACTTCTGCAAGTCAAACAAACATCTTCATAGATTTCTAAAATATTAACTTTGAGAAACACTGACGAAGACAAGTTTAATTTTTAGATATATTTATATTAAACATCAGTTTTAATCTTATAGCTTATAATGTAGAAAATTTTTTGTCCCCTCTCTTATCACAATAATAAAAAAAAAAACAAATAACCCTAATGCCTCTTCCTTCCCAGGTTGGTAACTAGTTCAAAAACAGTCATTTCCATATAAATGAGTAAAAAAGAAATCTATTAAAGGCTGAAGTCATTTTATTTCATGATCAATAATAAAAATATTGAAAAACTATTAATTTCCTGTGTTAATTCTTTATCTTGGCTGGTTCTTTGTTACGTCAGTATTTATCTATTTTCATTTATCCTAGGAGTTGTATTATGTTCCCTACAGAAGAAATCTGACCCAAACTGTGTCACTTTACTGATATTGGACGCAAAGAGCTTTAGAGAAATGAGCCGAACCACATTCACTACAAAATCATCTGTTCCATTCACCTTCCATGGAATATTTGCTAAAACAGGGGATCGCAATCACATTTATTGATTTTTATGAATATATATTTGAAAAAAAAAATGATTTCTGTAACTACTTGAGGAATCAAAATGTAAAATGGATAATAACAGCAAAAAAAAAAAAAATAACAACCATAAATCTGCTAAAGGTAATCAGTTTAATATCCACTAATACTAATCACCTTTATGTTTATGCCCTTTTATAGCTTTAATTACTCCGCTTGATGTTTATTAATTCTTATAATTAATTTTTAACATCTTAAAATCAGATCTAAAATTACTATGATTTTTCCTGTTTTAGTCTTTTCAACATTACAGCTTTTGGGTTGCTTTTAATAATAAAACTATGTGGGGGACAACACTGTAGAGTGTCTTTTAATGTATTAAAATAAATGAAATTATAATTGTCTTTTATTTTAAACATAACCAATGCACATTATATTCGCATGTGTAAGAAAAAAAAAAAAAAAGAATGAGATCAATAAATAATATAAACAGAAAGGTATTTATATAACAAAATAAGACAAAGTCTACCTACAATGACTAATAATATTTTATTACAATTTTATGTAACATCATAAAAAACCTTTCCTTTTATTTCTAATGAATCCCCTCCCTTCTATCACTTCAGAAATAGGAGATATTTATTGCTAAGATAAAAATGAAAAAATAAATATCACTTCATTTTCCTTCAGAAACAAATTTTTTAAATTCTTAATTTTTACTATTTTCTTTTTAAAATAACAGTTGGTTCCAGATTAATTTACATACTAAAAATTTGAAGCAAGATTTAATATCATTATCCACAGAATATGAAAAATCCCAATTTCTGGAGCAGCATTAAAATCCACCAAAAGCGGAAACTGTTGTGATCCTACTGAGTCTTAATAATAATTAATGTAATGATTTAGAAGCTAAGATTTTATCTCTGATGATGAAAATGTTGTTGTGGATATGGTGAATAGTGTTGTGGCAAAGGATACTCGTAAATAGTTGGATGGATAAGGATTTGCAGTTAGATATCTTGAAGTTCTACAGATGTTGTCTTGTTCTGATGGAGACTGGTCAGAATGACTGAACTTTATATCTGAAAGTGATACTTGAGAATGTAAAAAAATTAAGGCAAATAGATTTAAAGCTAAACCTATTTTGCAAAAGTAGGTTTCTGGTCTCTTTTTGGCTTATTTCTTAATGATTCTGATTGCTGTTAAACCTTTGAAAGGTCTCCTTCTTAAATAACTTGTGGCTGGAGATCAGGATATGTTTAATGACTGTTTTGAGGAAGTTTTCTCTCTCGTTGAGATTGTGTTCTTTTTGAAAATTTTAATAAACATCAACGATATTTATACCTTTAGTATACATGAAGTTTAAGAAATTGTGTTAATATTAACAAATGATAACTGATCAGTACAGGTTATAGAAGACAATAGTCACACTTATTAATGAAGTATATCAGTGTATTATACACTGATTAAACTATCCTTTCTAAAAGTTGTCATTCAATGGAATTCCAGATCCTTTTCTGGATTTAAAATAAACCAGAAAAGGATCTGGAACATTCTAGTTCCTATTACATCTGTGAGGAATGAATTATATAAGGGATATTTATCTCTTGCAATGATACTGTCGATGGAACGGTGACCTTCCTTTTGATATCAGAGCAAATGTTCCAGGGGAAGATCCATGCGAATGTCTGTCTGTGAAGAATCTGCAGTCTGGCACCCACAGCTCACAAATCTTCAAGTATTGCAGATGATCCTTAATAATGGTGTACACACTCCCAACACTTATTCCAACTTCATTGGCAAGTGCTTCCACCGTGACACTTCTGCATCGTTGATCAAACGGTGTGTTTGAGCTGGCCTCAAATCATCTATAATAATGATCACCCCTCTCGGTTTTGCTTACTCAAAGATATGCATTTTTAATATGTTATCCACGCAACGATGGATTTCTGTACTCCTGACATATTCTGCAGTTAAAAATGGATAACTGCTTGTTGTGCAACATTTATTACTTCAATCATTACTGTTTGGATGATAATTAGCACGACATTCTGAACAAAAGCTGATTGCTACTGCCATCACAGTGCCACCTGCCACTGCATCCTAACGCTTCAGTGGAACCATCTATGTTCTCTGTTGAAAATCCTGCAATAAACCCCTTTGGTATTTTATTATGTCCTTTGGCTCGTTTTCACCTGCATGACCCTTATAAAAATGATTTCAACAGCACATTTCTCATTAAATTTTGCTCATAGCAAAAACAATTATCATTGAAATCTCTTAGCATATTTATACAATTTGCTACGTAAAATATTAGAATTTATGTTTGTTCACAAAACAACTTGAAAATCTGATTAAGTTAGAGAAAAAAATGACTCAAATTTTTAGATATTTCTTTCATTGTTTTCTTTAACTTATAATTTGTATTTTGTATTTAAAACTCGTGTATCTAATTTCTATATATTTTTATCATAATATCAATATGTTATAACATTCAAAATTTATGACAGAACTTCAGGAACTGGAAGAGTGATGAACTTTTAAAATTAATCATAAACTATTTTATTTTATATATGATTTAATAGTATAAAAACACAAAAGTGACTTTATATAATTTGTAATATAATTTATATGTACAGCTTATTTAATTCACATAATTACAAGATGAAAAAGAAAGAAAACCTAACAGTTAACTTTTATTTATCTTCAGAGTCACAAAGACTAAATTTTAAGGCCTTAAGGAGTTAAAGCAGGTGGTAAAGTTGTGCCACATGGTCCTTCAAAGTAATACCTAAAAATAGAAAGAATAAAATTCCTATTGTTACTTTTAATTACGCTAATGAAAAAATGAAATGCTTTTAATCCTATTGTTATGATTCTTAAGTAAAATTAATATATCTATAAGATTACGTCTTTAATATAACTACTAAAGTTCAATCTCTGGAAAAACTTATAACTGTCCTTCACCACAATTGTTTCTGTATTTGTTACTGGTCATCTCATTTAAGAACAACAAGAATAGAAGAGTGGACGGAACAGACTAAGGTGCATATGGAATCTTACAGAAACACTTTGAATTTACTAATTAAAATTAACACATATGCCTTTGTAGAATAATCTACATTCACAGGTTTTCTGAACACCACATATGAATCATGATTGTTTTGTATGGTAAGTGTTAGTTAGTTATTAACCCTCAAACGCATGGCATGGCGCACTGAGTGCACCATGCAACAATAAAGAAAAAAATCAACAAAAAAAAATCAATTAGCAACTGAGGAGGGGGTTGGTCCGCCACCTACCCTCCTATCCAAGCATAGTGACCATGATTCTGTTTCAGAATGTGATTATGGGCCTGATATGGGGGAAGAAGTTACTTCGGAAGAACAAAATGCTACAGAGCAAGGTGAGAGTGAATTTTTCATAAAAAGTATCTATAAAACAAAAACTGTTAAAAATATTTCTTTAAATGTTTGACTACTTTGTTATGTATCTTTTAGATCTTTATTACACCTATAGAAAAAGTTTTGAACATTATTATGTGGTTTCGTGCAAGATATCTGTTTAGAAAACAAAAATGCATTTTTCAGTTTTAAAAAAAAATTCAAGTGGTTTTTTTAATAAATTTTTTATGGATGCATGCTTATTTAATTATTACTGAATCCAAACAATAACATTTAGAAGGAAAAAGTTTGACGAATAACAGTTTATTTAACCTTGATTGCTAAAAAACAAGGTGGCGCACTCAGTGCACCACCCGTGAAAAATTGTTCCGCCCCATAAGCTGTGTAAGTGAGGGTTGAATAAGACACTAAAAAGGACAATAACGTTCCAAAATTGCCATGTTAATAGTTTAGGAAAATAATATATCTTGACATATGGATAAGACCTGATCAATAACTTTCCTGATATGCTGGGTTTCATTACCAAATAGAAGTCTGTCCATAAACAGTATTTATATATTGATCGCTTCATATTCAATCCAATGATTCTGAAACTTTCATATACACTAATTTCCAGCATTTTTTCCAAGCACAACCAATATGAAATCCAATACATAAACTATGATTTTCAAGATTGTAGACACACACAATGTTACAACCTATAATACAGTATATATTACAAAATTTATATAGTTCAGCCTCTATCTTTCTTTTTTTATATATATTAAATTGATAGGTAGGTGTTACTTACGTAAACACTCCAGTGTTAGGAGTTGGTTCAATATTAAATTCAGCCACTGGCACTTTTCTTGCAGCCACCTGAGGTGCAAACATAGCAGCAGGATAAACTACAGCCGATGTACCAACCTACAATCAAAGTGTCTTTATTTACAGAAAATCCAACTGGATTTATTTTCACATTCAGAAGAAAAAAATTACTAAATATTTTGAAGGGTTTAATAATTTTCAACAGATTTGTTGATCTGTATTCCTTTTCTTTGGGATAAGGGAGACTAAAAATGAGCTAAATTACCATAATTATGAAAGTAAATTAATTATCTAGTTTTTTTTTTTTTCTCTTGTATAATCTCTTTAGAAATACTAAATGGAAAAAAAATATGAATTATATTTGACTGTAACTGGAAGAATGTTTAATTTCATAATGATGGAATTTATTTATATTGAAATTACATCAATTTAATATAAGCCCATTTTCTCCCCATGAAATGAACAAATTTGAAGCCTTCTGTTTGTCATATTTCTATAATAACAGCTATTGTTTTATCCACTCTTCAATAACAATGGGCAATAAAGTAGAGCATGAGAGAAGACAGTATTCTCCATATGGAAAAAAAAAAGAGAAAAGCTTTGTTTGGGATATAATTTACTATTTTCTTTTTTTTTAATTAAGAAATAGGCCATTAAAAGTTTTATCTACGACATCTGATCAAAGTATAGGAGAAATAAGAATTCTTGTTCAAACCTTGTGAATTCTTGTTCACATTGAAATGAATAATATATAATCTACTTAATTATCTTAATTGAAAGTTTGTTTTATATTCCTAAAATGCATTTGTTTACTCGACAAAAAAGTAAGTATTGAATTGGAAACTATACGACTGAAGAACTTTAAATCTTAGACATGATATCATTGGCAGAGAAGAAACTTTGTGATACAGTGTGGCCTAATTTGTATTAAATCAGAATAAAATAGGGAAGTGTTTCATGAGTGGAATGGCTTTCAAAATATGTTTCTCTAATTTTCATTCTTTGCAGCTGTTTCCAACCCAAAATTAGTAATGATTTTATCACTGTTCATTTCAAAATGATAATCCTACAGATTAAAATGTTAGAACTAGATGTTTGAAAATCCCATTATGGTTTTTTTTTTTTTTTGGTAATTATTTTTGGTAATTGGTGAAACTTGAGATCTCAATTTTATAACTTATAAAACTCCCATTTCCATACAATATTATATATTTTCAGTTACATTGGTTTGATTTTTATTTCTAATTTCTGATGTATTGGATAATAAAAGTAATAATTACCACAAGACATAGATCACAGTGAAGCAATTCCTCTTCTGCCTTCCCCAAAATTAATGGGTCTAAACTTTCACCAAACCAGACAACATAAGGACGAAGCAAACCCTTACATGCTCCTTCTGAGCACCTGAGAAAAAAATAAATAAAAATTATTTATAAATTAAATCAAATACACCAACCTTCAACTACAGATTATTAAGAAAGATGGGAAAAAAATAACACTGAATGTTAACTAAAATTAAAAGCTGTAACAGAAAGAATATTTCATTTCTTTATTTCAAATAAAATTCCAAGAATCATTTGAATAAATCTTAAAGATGATGAAACAAAGATATTGGGTTTTTTTTTTTTCCTGAAATGGTTTATGGAAAAAATGAAATATGAAGAAATGAGATGACAACTTATTGGCATCCAAAAAAGATGGTACAGAATTATTCAATAACTTACTGAAACTAATTGAAGACCAAGAAATTCTTGTTGCAGTTGTACAATTTCAACTGATTGTTTCTAAATTTTTGGCAGAGATCATACACAGGAAATGTCAATCATAAAGATATTTACTTCAAGTTAAATGAAGAAATGATTTAATGGCAGTTATTAGGTGAGAAAGGGCAAGTTGGTAATTTTCACATGTTCTATTTCAATAGAATATATACACACTTGTCACCTTTTGAATTTCTCCATCTCTCTTCTAAATCTTGGTAGTCAATCTGATGCCTACTAATTCCTTAACCTGGCTAATTGTTCATACACTCATGCTCAAAAATGAAGGATAATAATCATTTGCTGTAGAACTGCAACCAAATTGTTTTTATGAAATTAAAAGGTGCCCTGCCAGTATGTTCAGGTTAAACATACAGCTCCTTGAAGCTAAACATCAATGCACACCCTGGGTTGTATTAATATCAAACATTTTTACAACATAAAAAATGTTCAACATGCTTTAGTGATGCATTATGTTGCTATACTCAGCTTAAGAATATGAAGTTGCTGTTATGAAATGGAGTTCCTCTATTGCATCAATGCTGTCCTACTCTCCTGAAGATTTATAGATGGTGGACAATATTCTGCAACATGTCAGCTGAGTGAGTCCCATGCATGTTTACTGCAGTTTAAATCAGTAGATCAAACTGGCCACTAAGTACTGGATAGTACTATTCAGTAGGACAGCTCTATGAATGCATCATTGTCATCCATAAACAGGAAGTCAGGTTCCATTGCGTTCCTGAATAGCCAGACATACTATTGCAGGATAATACTGCGATCTATCTGGCCGGTTTGGGTTCCCTGTTTGAGCACAAGAAGGGGAGTACATGAAACCAACATGTTATTACTATGATACCACCCATTCAAGGATGTTGCAGGGGTTGTACTGACTCCCGAGTTCTTTCCAGTTGAAGACACAGTGAGAATCATCACTGCAAACTTATCTGTAAACAACACACAGTTCCATTGGTCCTCTGTCCAAGCACAATGTTCTCTGCACCAAGTTAAACGGACTCTTCTATGGGTTGCAGTCAACGTTATGAATCTTGGAGGCCTACAGACATACAACCCATGCTCATGCAATCATCTATATAAGATATATCTGGAAAGTATACATGTTCCTTTCATTGCTGAAAGTTCCCTGCGAAAGTCCCTTGGTGTATTCCACCGTCTCGGATGGCAGTTATTGACTAAGGAAGGTCTAGTTCTGCTATTGAAATCCTTGAATATCCATTGCTCAAGCATGATTGTGATTTTTTTCCTTTTCTGAACAACAGTCTTTATGGTTTCACTAGGAATTCTACAGTCAGATTCTCATGCAATGAATTAGATCTTGGCACCTTTCTTTCTTTCTTTTTTTATAGGTGATCAACTAGAACATTATTAATAATGCTTTTATGATTAGGCACCCACATGAGTTTCATCCAATTATGTTCAGCCTATTAGTTTTGGATTTGTTTACAGTTCCAAACCTGCTTTGATAGGAACCAGTGCTTAAACCGTATGGTTATTAGTAAAAATATAGATATTTCTATTTTTATAATTAGTCTAAACTATATGAACACTTTCTAACGTAGCAAAACTCTCAGCTAGGAAGACAGTGGAATAAATCCCTAGGTCTAGATTAATGTCTTTCTTTGGTCTTATGCATGTATTACTGCTCCTGAGGTTTCACATTTTAAGTTTTGATCATTCTGAAACCTACTTAATGATTCCTTCAATATCCATGAATTTTAAATTATTAAAATAGCTGTCAAGACTACGAATTATATACAGTAAAAATAAAAGATTGCAGTTTTGTGCATTATGTTCTGTAATCTATAATTCAAACATGTATACCTTTTAAATTAGAACGAAAAAGATAAATAAATTACTATTTATGTGAATCATTTTATCAGATCTTATCAGTAAGATTGGATTTTTTAATTATATCTCTAGCTAACTTACATCCCGCATGTCCTACATTTTCATAGTGTGGTTAGCATAAATTATTAACTTACGTCTATGTATGACTGTTGTTGTCTTAGTCTACAATGCTTTAAGGCAAGTTAAGAACACCTGTACAGCATTATTTAGAGTTGTTTTTATAGCACCAATGATACCAATACAAGCAATCCTTTGTAAACTGTTCAATTTTGCCATAGCTGTCATTAATGTGCCTTCATGCCACCATACAATAACAGCATGGGAATAATGGTTCTTATAATTGCCATGTAACTCCAATAGACAATATCAAAAGAAATTTACCTGGGCAACTGGTCTTCGGGAATTCTGTCAGAAGGTGCATTTTCCTCAGGGGCACTTAAGATACAGAAAAATAAAAGGGGACAGGATTATTCCAATTGGAAGATTGTTTATATTCTTAAATTTAAAATGTAACAATCTCAAGTTAAAACAAGTGCTTTTACCCTTTGCCTCTTAAGGCTTCACAAATAGGACTATCTGTATTTTCTTTCACCTTTCCACATTTTGTGCATTTTGTTTTGAATAAAGTCCCTACAATAAAGAAGTAAACTTTTTAAATTAGAAGGACAATAGGAAAATAAATTATTATTTATATGACTCATTTTAAAAACAACAATGTATTCATTTTATAAGAGCTGCTAAAATACAAAAAAAATAACATTTAACAAGTCTAATGACAGTGGTTTAGAATCTATCAAAAGACAGTTTTAATGACTGCTTGTTGTAAGCTACAAGAGCTGATTGATGTGTTTTCTTTATAATATAAATTCCAGTGCTTCTTTCTTTATTTTTGATGAGTTTTGATATTAAGCCAGAATTGCCAGTTACAAATGAATTAAATTTTAAAACAGTTTCCATCACCTTTTACTGAATAAATTTATTCTTATAATTCATTTTAGTCTTAATTAAGTTTCATATGAAATTCAGGTATTTTACAAAGACTATTGTGATGCTTTCGTTTGTTAACTCCAATAACTCTTTGATTTTATCACTCATTAGACTTACTTTTAGAAAACTGTCTACAGCCTTGCTTGATACAGAAATTATTTGCATTTTTCAATTCAATTCTCTCAGTTTAAATAAATCACAGAAAAATGGAAATATATTGAATGTTTATTATAGTTTATTCCTGTATTTCAATAAAGCAATATTGTAAATCTTTTCAGAAATTTAACATAAACAGTTCCTTATTTATACTTTTTTCCTTTGTTTTAAGCTTATATTACAGTACTGATCCTCCTTAAATCAGAGTTCTTTTATTTTATAATGTCAGTATTATATTTTACTAGCGGTGCCCCATGGTTTCACCCGCGTTAAATTAAATATCTGTTTCATACACATTATGAGTACATAACTAAGTGCATCGCATTAACTATAAATACCATCTGGAAATTATGTGGAAACATAAAAGGACCAATCACTAAAAAATAAACCGACTTGACAGAGTGTTTTCAGTTTGATGGCTATATACTAAGAAATAATAAAATAGATAATGAGGTTTTTTATGAATATGATATATTTTAAATTATTTAATGAAAATTTACAGTAATTCATTATAGACGATATTTTTAGTTTTTTCTCCTTGTCTATAATATATTGTCACCTATTCAAAACACGATCGTTGCAACCTATTAAAAAAACTACCTACAAATTGATTTTATTAAATGTAACTAATGTAATGTAATGTGGTGAGCGTGGGTGGCTTGACAGCCAAGCACCACGACCTGAAAGATCTATTGTGCTATCCCACGGAAACAAGGACAGACGGAGAGAAAGACTGAGAAAGGAAGGTGTGAGAAATGCAGGGGAAACGGGATAACCCCAGGAAAACCTGCCCAGCGCGGTAAATGTAACTAAAAACTAAAATTTATATATATTAAGTCAAACGTACGCTTACCTATTATGGTTAGTACCTATTATATAGGAAACGCATAGAATTATTCAATGAAATTAACCAAACACATCCACAAAAATTAGTTCGTTGAAGCAGAACGGTTGCTTAAGGAGCCAACCACATGACTGAGCCGTACGGCGTTGAATTTAAATCTTTACTTAAATATTTTTAATTACTTAATTAAATTTATTATCTGTATTTATAATGACTATTTTATTGTATTAATTTCATTATATCATACCATGTCCTTGTTATTATACATAATTATAAATGTAACTTATTTTTTATTGTTTTTTGACTCATGCTTCCTTCCCTTTCCCCCTATTACTAGTGTGTTGGACCTCTTTTTTGAATCTCAGATTGCCAGATTTGTTGATGTTTGTTTACTGCTCTGCTCCTATTGATCGTAGCGTGATGTTATATAGCCTATAACCTTTCTCAATAAGCAGGCTCTTTAACGCGTTCAAACACACAAAATCTTCTGCTTTATAATAGTAGTATAGATAACTTATTTTATATTAAAAGAAATATATATTTCCTCAATGAATTCACTAGTCAATTTCTCTATATAATCCCTTTGTGGAATTCATTTACAGTAAACAAGGAATTTATCTTTGGTTTCTCCTATTAAAAGTTGCTTGAGTTTCAAATCTTTCCAATATAAGAAGCATAAATTCCTAACAAACCATAAAGTTTGTTTAACTTAATCACTAAAAGAACATAAGGAAACACTGATTAAAAACCAACACCCAGTTTTTACAATTAATTTTTCTTGAGGTTTTACCTTACACAATAGAAAATCTGCTTATTTCCTAAAGTTGTCTATGCATGTCAATTAAAGCTTTCTATGTCTTATTTGGATTAAAAGAGAAAATCTACTTAATCCCTAGGGAATACTGGTTATGGAAATGAGTTGTTACGATTATTTCATATCAAAATTTCTTTCATGGTTTGTTAATAATGTTTAGTTTTTTGAAGAGTTTTTTTTTTTTTTTTTATGGATTAATACTAGACTGCAGATCACATGTGGAAAATGCTAGATTAATTCATTTTTAATTATTCCATAGGAAGTAGCTGATTGTTGAAATAAATCAAATTACTTAAGATATTTGCATGAAAAGTTGAAAACTTTATTAAAATACTTTTAATGGTGCAATCCAGCATAAAAGAAAACTTGCCATGTAACTCAATAATATTTTTGGATCCAGCTCTCCTGTGAAGCTCATCAATGTTCTGGGTTACGATGACAACCTTCCGACCTGATTGTGAAAATCGTTCTTCAAGCTCTGCCAATGCCGTATGAGCCTAGATCAAAGATAAGTTTAATTTGAACATTTTATCCCTGGAAGATACTTAGAAAAAAGATCCTGGAAAAAATTATTATTATTACACTGAGCACTTAGCCAAAAGTGACATTGTCCTTGTTTCTTCAGGATCTAAGCAAATAACTGTAGCAGAGCTCTGGTCTATTGTATCTCATCAGACAATCACAATATTAGAGTACTTGGATTCTTAATAAATATAGTCCTTATGTTGGTGAGAGATACTGTCTAATTTGTGAAATTAGCCTTTCAATTTACGCATTGTATACAAGTATCTCTAAGAATATGGAAAAAAATAAGTATGGATTTATTTACAATAGTATTATTATTATTATTTAGAAGTGAGATATTTGTTGAAATCAAAGCTTGCACATTTATCAAAGGGTCTTTTTAGGTCAGTCGGATCATTTTGAACATGTCCTTCAAGAAGAATTATTTACTTTCAACTAATGCCAATCACTGTCGTCATCCAAAACTGAACAAAAGCCGTTGTCTGAAGGAGCTTTTTTAAATGAAATGAAAATAACTGCCAGGTGAAAGTGGTGATGGTCTAGTAGCTCTCGCTTGAACAATATTAATGCAATGCTTGTATTCTGCAGGGTGATTTCTCTTTATCATCAATACTCATATTTTTATTCAAACAGAGACAGCATAACCTGTAAATCACAGTTTGAATTACTCTTTTGTGAGTGAAAGTTTTGAAAACATACAAAATGCTTCAAAAAAATTTTGGATTTGGAGCTAACATTCCACTGACTTCAGAGTTATTTGAAGCTATTTTAATTTTAATTGTGAACAAGAATCTGGCACCTTCACAAATTGAAGTAAAGCAATAAATACATATTAAAAATAAACAGGAAAATTCATGCCAGCCTCCGCCAGCCACATAGGAATTTCCTTAGGCATTAAAAAAATATAATAAGCCTAAAATTGCAGATAAGTCTTAACCACTGTTGATTCTACAATTTTGAATAATTTTTTTAAGTTTTAGTTTTAATTTTAGTTTCTTTGATTAACCACTTACAAGTGGAATCACACATTTGTTGATGTGCAGTCGTCCCTAAAATAGATTCCATTCAGGAATAGATTGCTTTCATTTCTCCTTCCCTTACTTAACATTTTAAACTAAATAGTGAGATCTTAATTTTCATTATTCTTCATCTTGTATGTGAACAAATGTAAATAAATAGTAGGAGCATCAAAAAGTAAAAACAGAAAACAGATTGCAATTAAATTAAAAAAAATGAGGGAACAAATATGAAAGACTACATGAAAATAGAGTAAAAAAATTTATAAAGATTCATTTTACATGGTATTTAAAAAAAATAAAAAGGAGAAATAATTAAAAATAGAAAATGAAAATATATTTAAGAAATATGTTCAAGTAATAGGAATATTCTGCAGAGGTCATTAATAATAAACAGAATACTCTAGAAACTGCAGTCAATTTATGCTATGCTAAAAAAGACACGAATTCTTTTTACAATTGTCATTGGTGTTTTTGTGTTATTGTTAAAATCATTTCATCTCATTCTTAACTTTGAATCTTATGAGATTTTAGAATATTGATATTGTTCAAGTGATGTTTACTACTTGTGGATTGTTTGTTTTATTTGAATATCTCAAAATGCTACTGAATGAAGAATGTAAATTAACAACCTCCAAATCAAACAGAATTGTACGTAAGAAGTACAAGGATTTGTAGATAATAGTCTACACTTTTGGCATTCCATATAGAAACTGCTTACATATAAAAGATGACATGAACATGATGAAAAATAGTACAATTTTGCTGCTGCATCCATTGCATTTGAATTATGGTCATTAAAACATACTTTATCAAAATGATCTCTCTAATTATTATTAACACCAAATGGTGTCAATTGAATGAACTTCTGAATAAATGAATGTGAAACATTTCTGTTTTTGGAAGATATCTAATTTGTTTGAGGAAATTATATTATATTATATTATATTATATTATATTATATTATATTATATTATATTATATTATATTATATTATATTATATTCTTTGTAGCACTGTATCATTAAACAATGAATAATGTATAGTAATTATTTAAGATTATGAAAAGCACAAATTTACGTTAAAGGAAATATTTTTCTGGAAAGGAATAAAAAAAAAATTGTTTAAATACCGGATTGGGCTCCTTTGTTAAAACAACTTCTCTTCGATAATGATAGAACTCCCACACCAGTGAAGGGTCGGCATTAAATGCTCCTGGGGTTGCTAAATTCTGAATATAGAGAAATGAAGAACTACATTATTTAAATTGTTTTTATTTTGTTATCATAAATTAAGAACATTGTAATTCTAGCTATTATGACCTCTATTTTTAATAGGACTGCAATAGTATTAATAAAGTTGATACAAAAATTATAAATCTTAAAAAAAAATTGAAGGAGGATGGTAAAATCATTTTAAATGAATACAAAAAAATAATAATTCAGATTTCTCTGCACAATAGTTGGCCTACAAATTCTGATTAAAATTTTACTATTAAAGTACTGTTATGGAAATGATTTTTAAATAAAAATGCTCAAATAAAAGCTACTATCCTTTTCAATCATCAAAATGTGTTTATAACTGCTTCTAATCTTCTTAATGATTTTACCAAAAACAAAAGCTGCAGCTTTTAACTACTAAAAGGCTGGTTTTCAGTCCAATTGCAGTTTAAGCCATTCATTCATGGACTCTTCATGTTTCCACTACAGAACAAGACAATTTTAAAATTGAACATCTGAGAGTTTATATTAGTATGGAGTTGTTAAAAACAGACTTTGATGATTTATCACAAAACTTCAATTATATATATGTGTTTAATTAAAATTATAATATATCCCAACATTTATTAGTATCCAGAAAATTTGTATTTATGATCTTTTGCAGGGATTAAAAATTGAGGTTGACTTAATCCAAAGTAATATCTCCAAAATGCGATCTTTCATCATTAGCCTACTTCACAGGAAATCTGGTAAATAATAGCTACTCAAAACTTTTTATTCCTTATAAAAATTATCTAGTGTTGCTTAAGATATGATTGGTTACTACAGTATACTGTAAAATCAATAAAATTTATTATTTTTAAATTATTGTAATTCACCAATAAATGTTAATATCAAATTGTAATTTGAATGGTAAACTACACTGTTTGACAAAATATGTTGAAACCATAATATAACTAATCTATTTGACAGTAGAAATGAAGCTGAATGTGGTAAGGAGTGATATATTGAGAAAGAAAGCTCAAATGAACATATTACAATGATTGCAAAGAATGTGATGATGATTTCTCAGATTCCCAATGAGAAGGATATCAAAAATGACTATGATTTCCTTGTAAACAAATAAGTGGAATGAAACCATGCTTTGCCAAACCGTTGTTCAAGAAATGATTTGAGATGGCTAAAAATTTATGATTGCCCTTAGGTGTCTTGTAGATGCTGGATGATATTCAGGTTTGGTGATCCCTGCATGCCAGTTGAACTGCTTGACATCTTATACTTAACATTCCTCTGTTAGGTCAACTATATAAAAATATATATTCGAACTATATATCATGACAAGTGCACATTGGTCTAAGGATCTGCGCTTACAGAATCTTTAACAACCTATTAACAGGGGGTTTCATAGTAATCCCATAAGCCACCTACATCAAAAATATCTATTTCTCTGACAAAAAAACATTATATTCCTTCTGTCAATATTAATACATCTAGCATAAAGTTAAATCAAGATTCGATAGAAGATAACATTTGCCCATTTTTCAAGTTTCCAACTGGAATAATGACATTCTTAGATAGACTTAGTATGTTAGTGGTTGAAGACAATATTGCTGTCTATGTGTATAGAACACACATGTTGCATTAAGCCTTGACAACAGATGTGTTCTTTCAGATTGTTTCACCTGTAGCTGGATCAATCTGAACCTGACTTGCTACAACCTTTCATTCTGTTGTTGTTGGCTGATAACAGAACTAGTTGAACTGAAGTAATCCTTAATTTATGATTATTATTTTCTGAACTGCTTCTGCAGTGCTGATGCTACATTTCCCAACACTATCTTACCAAAAACCATTGTCCTGTTTACGTCTTCTGATAACAGTGTCATTTTCTTAAGACACAGTAAAATAAACCCTCTGGCAGCCAAGAAATTCAAAGGGAATTTATCAGATGGCAGTCTGCATTTTTTTAGACATTGTGAAGTTTCCATGTTGTAAGTAATAAATTTCATAGTTTACTTTAATTTTTAATTTGTTGGAATTACACAATTGTGTATCTGTAATTTATAGTAGATTTCTGCTTTTATGGACTTAAATATTCCTTAATGCCAGTCCTTAGTTGATGTTTCCAGTGTTTATTAATTGGAATTCTCACAAAGTACAACAGACTGATTGGCTGTAAAGTAAGACTCCACTTTCAGTACTTTTTACAATCAATCTTTTCTCTGAAACACTTTTACATTATTAAAACTGAAACTGATCACAACAATAAATGAAAATAACTCAAATATATGATTTATAAACATTTATTACGTTGGAATGTTGGTAAAAAGACATTTATAAAAATATTAAATATATAAATTCCTCAACATCTTAAAGTAAATTCAAATAAAATAGCAGTTGACCGTATGATTTATTGTTACATCACTAGCTTTAGTCAAATGGAGCTTTGTCATAAAGAGTAAATGTAGAGTAGACGACTGTAAACTGTGGATCTCTTGTAATTCACTTTGCTTAAAATGTGAGTGTATTTGTGTAGACTGATTCAATAATGTGATACTTTTATTGTGAAGTGTGTTAGGATTAATAGGATTGATGATCGCATGTCATATTTTTAACAGAAAAGGAAGACGTAACAAATTAAAGAAAACATCTTTGATAATCGGCAGATTGATTTAAACTGTTATATATAGTACTCGGATTCTGTCAGATGTAGTCTCTTTATTAGTGCTCTTTTTTTAAAAATATCATTCACAAAAAGTTTCAGCTTTCTAGGTTTGTTGGCTTTAATGTTTTTTACAAACAAGATGACCTTTCAATCTTAAAAATTTAATGAGAAGTAACTTACATACTCATTAAATTTGTTTTATTATAAACCAAAAGTGGTTTAATACGATATTTCCATTGAGATTAAAACATTTTAAAGATTCAGGTGATCTCAAAATGATGGATCACTGTTTTAATCCATAGAAATCCTTTTTGTATTAAAATGATTGAGAATGTTACTGAGGCTATATTTTTACATATGAAAAATTAAGCAGAAATAAAAGGTAATGCTATCTTCAAAAATTAGTTGAAGAAGCTTTCTTACTCATGTAATTAAAGCAGAAATTATAATTTGGCTTTTAAGATTGAAACTTTTTTCTTAAAACTGAAGAATGTGATCAAACATATGGTAATTCATTTATAGTTTATTAGCAAATATTTAAATGTATGTAATATTATTTATTGTTACAGTTGACTTTTATTATAACGTGACAATTTATGCATTTTCCATCAGAATGCAACGGCAAAAACATTGTCATTAGTTTTATATATTGGTAACACACACAGAATAAGTTAAAACAAAATGGTTTTGCACTTTTTCTAAGCCAACTTTCTTAGGAAGATGAGACTCATAACATCAGTCAAATATGTGTGTATGTGTTGCTCTCTTTTGAACCATTGAATGGATGTTTTTCAAACTTGGATTTCACATAAATGGATAATAAACTTTCGTATTTGAAAATTCTGCCAAATATGTTCTGCTCAAGAAGATTGCTTCTGAAGGTGACAGAAATTCCCATATAAAAGCATTATAACAATCAAGTGCTATTTAACAATGGAAATTAATCCATGTATTAGTAACGAGGTAAATTTCTTCTCGTGGAACTCCACTCTTGGCGATAGCTCGGCCCACCTCCGATTCATTACCATAGAATTCAGCGGTATCAATCAGCCTGTAGCCATGCTGTAGTGCACACAAAACTGACTCTTCCGTGGACATCTCATTCTTTTCATGTTTATCTTTCTTGACCTTGATTGTTCCAAGACCAAACAGAGGAATCTCACATCCTTCCCTCAACTTTACTTTTGTATGCATGGTCAAGCTCGAACTATCGCATTCCTCTCTCCTACCGCAGGATCTCCTTACTTTCTTCTTTTCTCCTCCACAACTGGTCTTCTTCACTTCGCAACTGGAACTAATTTCCAATTTCCTACCACACGCGTTGTTTTTCTTCCCGCAGCCGTCCGCATTACCCTCCAGCATGCTTCGTTCCATACAGCCATGTATTGATCTATTCATCTGCTACGTACTTTGATATGATTAAAATTAATTGGATTTAGACAAATTAAGTCATTTGGATTTAATTAATTTTCAGAAAAAAAAATTGAGGTAGTATTTGCATTTGGCAACTCCTACAATTTACAATATATATGTATGGCGATTTTTCCTTCCAATTATTTTCATGTCTTTCAAAAACCAACAAGGAAAGAAAAAAATTACAACATAGCAACATTCTAAGGAAAGTAGGCTTCAAATTCTTCGATGATTTCTTGTTTTATATCAGAAATAGATGAAAAAATAATTATATTGTTTTGTAGGCAGTGACAATTAGTTAGAATTCTTTCAAGTTTGAATTTAAAAAATATGAATTCAATAAAAGTTGTTAAAAAAATAATTATGAAAACCACTCTTATAGAATCAAAAGAAGGGAATGATGTGGATGACCCCCAAATTTTGTTTTAATTTGGGACCACTAGGGAAAGGACCAAGGAATCCCCCTAAGCTGAATAGCTGCTTCAACAGACCTTGACGCCCCCAACTCTACACTGAAATTGTGAAGACAAAATATCTAAGCAGGTAAGAATCAGAGTATAATAGACTTCATAATAACAATTTGTTGCTAATAAAACATATTTATTATTTGCTACTCTCTTGCCCTTTAGAAATAAAGCTTTCCACTAAATCCTCAACGCTGAATCAAGATTTAGTTAATGCTTCTATATGTTACCAAGTAGTGACTTTACTAGTTTATTTGATATACAATGAACTTCTATATGATTTCGTCTGGAATCCTATTAAAAATGTTATTAAGACAATGTAAATCATAACTATCGATCAATCTATCTGTTACAATTCATAAGTTAAAAATAACTAATTTATTAATTGATGTTAAATCCCAAAGAAATATTTTATTGGAATAAGATCTTGCAGAAGTTTCTATGGACAGTTTTCAATGATCTTTTCCAGACGTCACATAAAGCAACTCATCTACCAATTGGATTATTTTATTTTGATAACTGTTAATTTCAATAAAAAAAATTATCAGTAAACGAGTGGGCGTCTAACATTCTGATTCTGTTCTTTCTCCTGAACAGTTGTACCTGGGCTTGATATTTTCTCCAAAATCCTCCTGCTCCTCGAAAAGTAGGTATTCCACTTTCTGCACTGATTCCGGCTCCAGTAATGACTACGACGCGTTTAGAATCTTTAAGTCTCTCTCGAAATTCGGCTAAATCAGAACTCGGTTGTTGTCGTTCTGTCATAATTGGAAAAGATCTAAAATAGGAAAAAAGAATTCGAGTGAATTTGGGGAATTGCTTTTGAACTGTGATCATACTAAATAGTTATGAGTTTACGATTGCAGAGAAACTTAGGGCATCAGCTGTTAGTAAAGGGATCTAGCAGAAATACATGGGTTAAGGTGAAATGAAGATTTTGAATTCTTATTCACTAATGCAGGAGCAGTCGCAATCCTGAATAATTTTAGAGAGTAAAATTGATTGTAGTCGTTGATGATCGATTCAAGTGTCTACATTGACCTACGAAGGGATGGAATTGCGACAGACACAATTGCAGCCACGGTTGCCAGATCTGAATGGCTGAAAGTAGCGCGGTGAAGGACTAAAAGTAGCGAAGTTGCAATAAAAGTAGCCCAAATTTTTTTTACTGACTTATTTAACTTAACAACCAAAAAAAAAAAAAAAAAAAAAAAGAAAGAAGAGTTTCAAATACTTAATATAAAACGACTTTTATTGAGAACTCTTTTGCGGGCAGCGGATGCACATTTTGAAAGCGAAAACATGTAGCGTCATTCTTAAACCATGGTAGCGTCATTAGGGTGAAATGAAAACTGAATTTGTAGCGCTTTTTTCTAAGATAATACTGGACCATAAATTATAAATTTCACTTTAATATTACGAAGTAAAATTAGTTTTTAACTATTTTGACTTCTTTTCAATAAATACAAATGAAAATTAAAAGAAAGGAAATGCTAGAAAAAAAGTTGATGAAATTTTTAATTTTTTTGGTTATTTTGTATTTAACAATTGGTTGTCTAGTGGAAATATATTATTGAACTTTCAATTATTTTAAAATAATAATTTTATGTGTGCGCATATAATAACTATTTAAATAGGGCCAATACACAATTTTACTATACAAAGTTTATATGCACAATAATATATGAAATCCACGACTGGTTCCGCCTCTTGTTCGAAGTGAAAAAATATGCTTTCAAAGACGGGAATTTAAAGGCTTTCATATCTAATGAATTTTTTTTTTTTTTTTTTTAATGTTTCTCAGTCCTATTAGGTGTGCTTATAATAAAGCACATCTGTAGTATAGGTACTGATAAGTTTAATATGAATAATTAACAAAAATAAGATAAAAAAAAGTTAATTTATCTTATGAAATTTGTAATTTAATATTTTCATTAATAATATCTTAAATTAATCTTTCCTTTATATCTTTAATTTTTTGAAAATCGTAATTTTCCCACTTAATTTGTTTGTATAATTTGTATATTATATGACCATTTAAACGGTAGCCATAATTATTTCTGATTTTATTATTATAAGCTAATTATTTAACTAAGCCAATTATTTCTTTTTTTTTTTTAATTCTTTGCATCTATTGTTATCATTTTTTATCTTAAATTTTTTTTTAATAATTATTTAAAAAGACTATTCCCACTGAAATCTCTCCTGTAATCCAAGTGAAGTCATTGGGGCTACTCAATAACAGCATTTTTCGTTGTGGAGTCAATCTTCTGTCTTGAATAACCTAAAGAGAAACCCATGGGGGCAAATATTAAATTGGATTATTATTTGTAACTGAGAAAGTACTAAGGCAGAAATTGCAAATAAAAATATTGAAAATTCATCTTAATTTTACTGGTTCGGTATTCTATATAAACCTAACGGTTATATTAACCATTGCATGTATTTAATAAATAGAAAAAAACGATAATAGGATAACTTACCAATATTTGCTGCATGAAGTGAAGCATAATTTTGACAGTAATACCTCCACGTCTTCACATTTTAAGATTATCAAGAAGGTCTTCTTCTTCTTCATCCACATCCTCATTTTTGTAAATTGAAGAGTCATATTTCAGCATAGACGTGGGTGGTTGAAACAATGAGCAACAAGTCTCATTCTCTTCAAGATATGTTTTGATTCGTAATATTGAAGTTAAAAGCTCTAGTCCCATTCGGTTTCTGAGTTTGGTTTTCACAGATGTTACTCTCGAAAACACCCGTTCAACCAAGGCATTACTGATTGGCAAGCTATACATTTTCAATGCAAATTCAGCGAGGTCAATCAGCATAAAGTCACCAGCAGCATCCTTGATAGTTGCAGCTTTGGTCCAAAACGATGATCCAGATGTTGGAATAGGCCCCTCAAATATGTTGGCCCAGTCAATGGTTAATAGTAAACGCCACTGGCTTTCAATTTCCCCGATCTTAGACTGGTCAGCAAGAACTAATGGAAGTTCCGAAAATGGTGGCCGTGTGTGGCTAAGGCACACGCTAGGTGACAGGTTCTGCACCTTTTTCAAAGTTTCACCATTACTCGAAATACGGGAAAGAAGCTCTTTACATGCTCTCACTAAAAATTTGTGGCATCTGTGTTGAATATCGTGAAGTTTTTCCTGGGTTATAGCCTTATTTTGTTTGTTGCTTGACAGAAGGACAGAAAATTCGTATCCAAAGTCCACTTTCTCCATAGGCAGATAAATGGAATTAAAATTCAAGTTAACATTAAGCTTTGCATTATCATGATGCACAATTCTCCTCAGCATTCCAATAGTGAAGTTTTCTAACTCAGTGTGAAGGCTATATTGATGTGCTTCGTCTTTTTGATACAGTAAATTAATCCTTTCAAACTCATTTAGGATTGGTTTGAGAAATGTGAGGTACAGCTTATTGGCAGGGTCAGAGTACATTGTAAATAGCTGCCTTGCAACATATTTATCACACGAGGAAGAAGCTATTTGGAAATGAATTGTTAAAGAATCCCACTGATCTAAAAGCCTCTTTACGCTATTGCTTCTTGCCAACCATCGTGTTCCTGACAAAGGTATCAGCTGTAAAGGATCTTTTCCATCGTTTATCAGTCTGTAAATCTCCAGATAACTTTCTCTCCTTAATGCAGATCTGTGGAACCAATTGTAGCTTTCTCTTATCATGAAGTCGATGTTGGAAGGCAATTCGTCTGATGCATGTGAACAGGCCAAATGCAAGGAATGACATGTGCATTTGATAAGAATCAGATTAGGAATATCCTTCTTCATCAAAGTATAAAGTGAGTGATTAGATCCACACAAATTTGATGCCCCATCCGTGCCAATGGCAAAACACTGCTTCAAGTCAACTCCAATGTTGCCAAAATAATCTTTGATGTATTTATACAAGGCTTCAGAGGTAGTGCTTACGACTGAAACTAGCCCCAGAAACTGTGATGACATCCTATTGCGTCTAGCGTTATAGTATCGAACACAGATACATAAATGTTTTTCACACGCAATATCAGTCGACTCATCTATAATGAGAGAGAATGGCGTATTTTTCAGATCATTCACTTGTTCACTAAGCAGGACTGGTGCTATAACTTTCTTGATGAGAGCACTGCACTTGGTTCTGTGCAACCGCAAATTAAAGGAACTTGCGCTAGAAGTTGACGGCATTTCTGCTTTCAGAAGTTCACTCAAATGATCAATGGATTGAATAGAAGAGTGGCAGGCAACATAAACAGAAAGACGAATTTCAAAACTAGTAAGTTTATCTTCCTTCTTTAATAGAACAGACTTGATGCTCATTTGCTGATCACTTATTTTCGATATATTTTGTCTGTGCTTTAATGATTCACTGTGTTTCTTTAAATCACTTCTATGAGCTCTTATGTCAGTTTCACAAACTTTACAATGTGCCTTATTTCCATCGTCTTTCACTTCAGTCAACCACTTTGCAAACAGGGGATCCTTTAGCCAGGACATCTGAAATGATTTCGGATATTTACCCCATTTCCCCATTTCCAGTTCTTTATGTTAACACTTAAACAATTTTTTCCAAAATAACAGCGAAATGATTTCTATAGAAAAAACTTCAGGCGAACTAAAGGAAAGGTTCTGTTGGCGCTGTATGAGTCGGGTGGAGAGTTGAACTTGCAGTCTACCCGCGGTCTACAGACATGAGGAGAGCGTACCCGGTTCGTTGATGTAGCTTTCGAAGTCACTTCAACAGCGTCGCTTCAGCCCAAGGCAAAGATGCTTTTCCCGCGTTTTTCGTCGCAATGGATTCTTGCACTGAGGCGGCAATATTTTTCTTACGAGAACAAGTAGAAAGAGCGACAATAATTCGCTTATTATATGATCGGTCCTAAAGAAAAAAAAATAATATCATTTGTAGACGAAGAAGTGCAGAAGGATATTTTAGTAATTTGTGAACTGCAATTTTGCCTAACAAAATCTAATTGTTATTTTTAAATCTTAATTTAGTTAAAATTAAACAAACCAACGGAAGGCGAAATCAACCTAGCAATGCTATTTGGTTCAAATATTTTAAAGAAAAAAAATAAGTTAGAGACTGTGACTTGACTCGGAAACACTCAAGGGCTCTTAATCGGAGTAGGGAAATAAGATGAATAAATCCATTTAAACATCATATAAACACTTTAATAAATTAAAAAAAATAAAATATTCATAAATTGTTAGAAATTAAATAAAAAATTTCATTCAATTAAAAAAAAAATCCAAAAACAAATTATTGTCAAAAAAAATTAAGATTATTAAATATTAAAAAAAATATTACTATATATAAAATTTAAACTATATATTATGTTCTTTATATTCTTTTTTATTTATATTACTGTATTTCGACCGGACCATTGCCGGTCTTCAACGGATTTTATAAAATACCAAAATTTAAACAATATTACGATTTGAGCAACCTTACAATTTGCTGGATGATGTGCATCCTACTAGAATTGCACATCTTACTACCAATAGATTCTTAGTAATAATTAGTTATTTAAACTTAAAATTTATCAATTATTAAAAACATAACATTAATGATATTTTATATAGCATTAACGATATATTACATTACTTTTATTCTTAATAACAATTTGTCAATTATTGAAATTTTACATTACTTTTTTTTATTTTTTCTTAAACAAATGGATCGATTCTCCAATTTGAATACCCTTATTTTTGTTTATGTATTTGAAACTATTTATTACCAACGCTTTCATAATGTATATATTTCTTTCTCGTCTGTGATTTTGTATAAAATTTCTAACAATGGGTCTGCGTTGTGGTTTTTACTGATACAATGATCAGGCCATTATGATAAATTTTTCTTGTTATTTTTGTAAGCTCTGATGTGTTCTTTTATTCGATCTATTAATGCCCTTTCCATGTTACTAAAATTTACCTCCCCACAATCCCTATATTTTAATGAAAACTTATATGCAACTCCAGTCCTATTGAGATTTGTATCAATTTTTTGATCTGCTATATTTCGTAAAATCAATTTTTTACCAAATTCGGACCTAATGTCAGCATCAAAGAGTAATAATCAAAAACTACCTGGATAGAATTACAACATACACAAATGAAGTAAAACTATGGGACGACAAAATAAAAATACTGAAAAACAAACTAATTATGAATGAATACTCAGAAAAGTTTATCAATGGCTGTATTACAAAATTTTTCAAAAACAAAAAACAAAATATTGTAAACAACTCATTAAAAAATGACAAAGACTACAAGAAATTTATAAAGATCCAGCAAAATATTAAAATAAGCAAATCAATTACTGAAATGTGTAAGAAAAATAAAATTAAAATAATTAGAACAAATGGTAAAAAAAATTGATTTTACGAAATACAGCAGATCAAAAATTGATATAAATCTCAATATTACTGGAGTTGTATATAAACTAAAATGTAGGGATTGTGGGGACAGACGTCGGAACATTTTTACAAGTGGGGGGGGGGGCTACTTTTAAGTTATTGTATTAATTCCTTTTAAAAAATTAATGAATAAAAAATTATGAGATTTTCAGTATCTAATTAACATCATTTTATTGTATTGTAAATTTGTACTGTATCCATTCAGTAAACAATAGAATTTAATGTATTATTAAAAGCTTTTCGATTTGTCGTTTTCAGACTTCCAAAAAATATAAATAAATAAATAAATAAATAAATAAATAAATAAATAAATAAATAACAGCAACTTAAGAAATGACATTTTAAAGAAAATGGGCTTTGATTTATTTCGAACGTCTTGTTATACATTGATTTTTACATCTTTTCAAATAGAATAAGTTGCTTCAATGAACAGAGAAGTCAAGAACGTATAAATGAATGAGATCTTCAGTAAAAAAAAGCAAAACTCGCATCGCCAAATTAGGATTTTTTTTATTATTATTTTGATTAATAAATAGACGCCGAGGTTTGTTCTTGATCGATTTGTCTTTTGTTAAACGATGCCGGATATCAGATAAAGTGCCTGTGGTTTTAGTGAGCGAATTCAAAATCTTGAATTTTCTTTATTCGGATTTCCTCCAGTATCTTATTGTAAAATTTATCATGAAATATGGCTTAGTTTTCCTATTTTCATGCAGTTAGGTGTTACAGGTTTTCGGAAATATAAATACATATACGTATTTTTGACACATATTATTATTTGAATTAGTTGGAACAGATGATTGGAATTCTCAACTTTAATTATTACAATGTAGAAATACTATGAATTTTAGAGATAACATATCTGTATTTGCGAATTATAAATTATTTGGATAACTACTACGATTAAATTAACTAATAAATGATCGAATGTTGGAACTCGGTCAAAATTTAAAGTAATTAATCATAATAGAAATCTAGATGAATATGATCGCAGAGCGAGTAAAGGATTAACCTTGATAATCACAAAAGAAACATTCTGACATCAAAATACTAGACATAATTTATTTAACAAGATACTTGTCTAAAACTAGTAATCATAACACATCTCTAACTAGAGAAATTATTAAGTAATAGTTGCTACGAGAATTCATTAACTTTATGTTCAAATAAGCATAAGTCAATTACACATATCAAATACTATTCGTTCAATTAACGCTATATTCAATTAAATAATTGAAATCAACAAGTATCTATAATGTATGTTCTAATATCAGATACAACATATGTTCGATTGAACTTATCAGAATAAAAATCTGGAATTCATTCTATACTTAGTCTTTCATCTGAGTATGAATTCTTTAAACTAAATATTCATAATATCATTGAGCTTAATTATTATTCAACTAAACACTGAGGACATTATCTTTAAATTAAGATTACAATGTGAATCTTAAAACTCAGAAATAAATTAATTGACATACATTAGTGTCACATCAAATTACTCATTTCATTATATTGAACGCTGTGACATTAATAACAATAAGTTAACTTTATATCTTATCTAAAGCTCTCTTAAAATGAATCCATTAAATAATCACTAATTCCTTGTGATTAGATTAGCTTTTACATTACAACATATGACATATTACTATTAACACAATAATTCGAACATATCTTATTCGACTTTATAGATTGTCTCTTTAATATACTCAAAATGCCAGTTCTTCACTCGTTGATAATCCGTCGTGAAAGATAACTCAAATCTTCCTACCTTATCAGTGAAGTTCTATGATGATAACATGAATTTCATCCCTTGGCAACGTAAGGCATAACGGCGTTCGAACCATCTCCATGTCTGTCGATTCAACTTTCAGTATTCGACCAAGAGAAAAAGGTGTTCAGGACGCTTGACGATATTACCAGTAAAGCTCTCTCCAATATACAATTATCGGCCCAAATTGTATAACTCTAATTTGATGCTGGCATCTGATTGGACTTGTTGATTAGCCGGCTTACCGAGATTCCCAGATAGGCCTACACATATCTGCCGAAGCCTACTTCAATTTGTATCCCAAGCCGTTGATGAAAATGGATGAATCGTACATCTATTCTCCCGCTATCGGACAAGTGCAAATCACATTGCCAAATTCATGGCAAACATCAGAGGTATCAAACATTATCTTCGAGTGCCTCTAACTTCAGCCCAACATCATATTGCTTTACATAAGCAAGAAGAACCATGTTCCATCTCACAGCGCCAACTAGTGAGAGATAGCGTTAAAAACTGCATAACAACGCTTTTACACATGATATCAGAAACAAAACATTCATATCATATCATTAACTAACGTGAAATAAAACTAAATGAAAGTACCATATTTTAATTACTTCCACAGTATAAGATTAATTTAGTAGATAGAGGTGCCAAAGTCAAATAGGAATGGAGAAGCATTAAACCTTAAAAGAGAATTGACCGTATATTGATTGATCTAAAATGCAGTGTTTTGAGTATTTATAGGTTTTTGTAGTTATTTATTAGCACACGCATGCATGGAGTTCAGTTAAGAACTGAAGATAAAATGGAAACATATCATTTTAATTTTTTAATATCAAGTAGAGTCAAAATCGCAACAAAATCAACTTAATATTATTTGTTAGAAAGTTAACATCTTTTGCGAGAAACTGTTTTCTAATACCGATGATGATACTTGTAAAAGAAAGTTGCTTTAAGAGCTTAATTTCAATTCGATCATTCATTTTTCCTATTCAAGGCTTTTTCATTTTTAGTCTCTAATATCTTTCATTTTTCCTTCAAATATTTTTTTTTTAATCTTTACCTAGATTTTTTAAGATTATTGAGTGACAGTACATTTAAAATCATGAATTATCTTTTTAACCTATATTCTTCCTTCCGAATTTACTTCATTTAAATGAAATAATTCAATTTAGATGTTAAAGGTGATTGAAATATTTGTCAGCTATTTTGAAACTTTATAAAGGGTTTATTTTAATATTGTGTTTTCCAAAACTGAAATCAGAAATCAATTAGGCATGTTTACTTTCAGTAATTGTTTTATAGAATTTAATCTATGTGAATCTTATTTAATTAAGGAAAAAGAAAGATAAAGATTTTAAAAGTGATATTAAAATAAAAGATTTTCATTTACTCCTAATAATAATAATAATTTTGTCAATGTCATCTCAATAAACACACATTTCAATAAAATGTTTATAATTAAATCAATGCAGTAATGGAAATTTGAAATCATAAATTTGCTTTGTGAAGCATTTGATTATTAATATGCCTTTATTTAACAATACATTCGGAAAAAAGTATGCCGGTGCATTGTACTTTTTTCTAATATTAAGGCACTAAGTAATATTAATTTCGATTCATTCTGAATACAGGTAATCAAGTTTTGCTTGGAAATCTTTTCGCCATTTTCATTTTGTGTTTCTTTTTTATGTATCGTATGAATGCATTTACACAATGCGTGTGCCTCTTTACACGAAGGATAAAGACAATAAAGCTCAAAATTATTCCAAATATAACGAGATAATCCTCTTTCGTTGATCCTTATCTACATATTAAATATGGTATAAAATAAGCATTTAAAACCAGTTTAATATTCAGCTTTATAAATGTATTGCATGGAACCTAAAATCCCTAACAAATCTGATTGAATTATTTTTTTTAAAAGATGCTATTGGTGTACAAAGTACATAATTTTTAATAAAAAAACAATTATTTTTCTCTAACTCAAATACTTGTATTACATAACACTTAAATTGAAATTACGCTGTTATTATGCTGTCAATTTTATTGTAAGTCGTTACGATATTTCTTAGAGGACTCTCACTGTAAATAATTCAAATATATTTTTATTAAAAATAATAATAATAATAATAATAATAATAATAATAATAATAATAATA
>JAFIDM010000007.1:30246982-30259847 GCA_023159025.1 Thereuonema tuberculata | reverse complement strand
GGGGGGGGGGGGGGGGGGGGGCAAGTCAGCCCCATGCCGCCCCTGTAGCTGTGTTTCACTATTATAAAAAAGAATCAATTTTCAATCCCATTTTGCCGCCCCCCGGGGCAGTTGCCCCCTCATGCCCCCCCCCCATAAATCCGGCACTGCAAATATATCTTTAATCTATTCATGTTCTCCAATTGCCAATAATAATTTCAAATAGGTAACATTCATTTTAAATATAAACGAGAACAGAAACTTCATTTTCCCAATTATTCAATTGTGTTCTATTTATTATTTCTTTGACCTCTGGGCTTTCGATTCTTTCGATTAAAAACAAAAAAGCTTCAGAAAAACGTAGTTCGCTTCAAATAAATATATAAAAAAGGAAATTTCTGTAAAAGCATTTGAAGAATATCTGAATAAAACTATCATAAGATGTAAGTTTACGGATGTTAAAGAAACGACGAAACACAAATTCAATAAAACATACTTAAGAGAAAACGATGCCTTTTTTTTAAAAAAACAAAACAAAACAAGAAAATGAATAAATAGAGAGAAAAAGTCACAACTGGACAGTAAATATGCCTTCGCACACTGAGCCAACATCAACGGGAATTCTGAACAGCTGTTTCATCCTTATTAGGAATCATCAGCAGAATATACCCTTGATGTTTGGCTCAGTGTGGGAAGGCCTAATTAATGTCCATTTGTGATTTTTATCTCTACTTATATATTATTATGGACGTTAAATTTGCTTTTCATTAAACAAGAAAATTAACTTATAACTTATTCCAAAATAAATCTCTTAATGGGGTCTTTATAAATTAATTTTAAGTTGAGCGTCTTCCTTCCTCCTTACCTCTATTAAAACAAACACCACAGATAAAATAAAAGATACATATTTTACACGTTTCATAATTCTACAAAATAAATTTCATTCGGAATAAACTTGCAAAAAATATTAAGAAACAACTTCTCTAGAACTCAATACCGTAGGACAAAAATTAATGACTAAAAAAAATAATGATATCTTTCACCTACAGCGAAATATTAGTGAGATCTTTCATTAGTTTTAAAATATTAAAGCCAGGTGAGAAAATAACACCTTTGTTAATTTAAATTACGGATAAACTTAAATTTCGAGTATTATTTTTTAGCCTACTTTCATAGTAAAGTGAGAATCATAAAATAAATCAAATATATGTTTTAAAACAGTAATATTTTTAATAATAATACGAAAATCGGTTTAGGGAAAGTAAGTTTCAAGTTCTTTCTGAAGTTTTTTTGTCCCTTGAAACATGAGACAAATTGCACTGAAGGACTTTCTCCATAATTTGGGAAGATTATTACAATGATTTACCATCAAAATAAACTGAAATATTCTTAAATATGAAACATGTGCATTAGGAGTATAAATAAAAGAGTCAAAAGAAATCGCCTAAGATATTTCTGAAAACGGGTTTTTACAATTACCAAAAAATCGAAAAAGGATTAGAAAATAAAACTAAATCCTAAAATATGAAATCTGATCTACATCATTTAGTTAATTTTTGATCTTTCGTATCTGAACAAACAGAATGACGTATTCGTATCACTCCAAAAACATATGTTCAATACTATGTGTTCATATGATATCTTACAGAATATTTTAGAAATTAGTAAAATAAATAAAATCATTAATAAATTAAACGTTTTGTATTTCTCTGTCATCTGTATATTTATACAACAGGAGTTATTGGATGAGAAATTAATAAGATAGAATCTCAATAATAAAAAAAGCCATTCAGATTTACTTGAACTATAATAACTTGGTTCTAATTAGTTTCTTGAATATGAGAAAGTCGTTCATAATAAAACAGTAATTAATTCGCTTCCCTCACTTCCCCTCCCCCCAAAAAGGAAAATCGGCTGATCTACAGAAATACATCAAACGTTGAATTCATGTTGATAAAAACTAAACACAACATTTCCTATGTAATATTTCAAAAAAAAATTAAAAAGAAAGCTTAAAAGGAGAACCAATAAACTGGTAATTTTCTTATAAAATAGTTAACAACTGGACCAAAGCAAGAAATGTTCTGAAATGGAGAAGGACAATTCATTATTGTTATTTCACTTTTTTTTAAAATGTAAAAAAATATATTATAACAAATATCCCGAACATTTGCATATTATAAAACTATATCTTTAGTTTAAACCCAATTGATTCCTGTATTCTTAAATCAAAGAAAGAAAATAATTATTAGGAATTCGCATTAGGAGATTCTGACTTGGATCTTGACACAATTTCATCCAAATCTAATTTTTATTTAAAAACAAAAATCCGGAAGAGAAGAGAAGAGAAGAATCACACAAATTATGCCTAAATCAGAAAAGCTATTCCCATTCCCAAGGCGTGGATTAACGTCGTTTTAAATTGGTGAAGTCATCAGCGTTGAATCAAGTAATGGTTAAAAGGTCGGCTTCAACCCCCGAAAATTATTTTTTCTCCCTCTCTTTTGTTCTCAGAACAGTTTATGTAACAACTGCGCCAAACATTTGCATTTAAATAATGATTTCTATCGTTTTTAGTTTTCATTTTAATTAAGATTACGTTTTTCTTCTTCTTGTTTTCTCGATTCTAATCTCAAGTCAAGGAAAAGTGAAACTACATGTGTTTGCAGATTAGCAATTTTTCCCGATAATTTAACAACCAGATGCAATTCAGGGTTTCCCCTATGAGGGAGCATTGGGTCCTTCCAAGTAAGTTTTTGAATTCATGGAGTAATGTTTTAAAATAAGAATAAATAGCCGTGGCTTTCGAGTCGGAATAAAATATGACCACAGTCCACTTATTTCCTATTAACAAGTAGATGCTAACTAATCAGTTTCAATAAAGCGAGATTACGAATAAAACCAAGACCAATAATAACTTACTACACGAATTTACTAAACCTCCGATATTCTGTAGTTTGATTTATAGAAGAAATCGTCAATCCAATGCCATTTCAGAGATGGCACCCGAAAGATTCTGTCGCCGTCCCAACTGGGGTATTTCAAAATAATATTAAGTTTCTTATTTATAATAAATAAATAGTAATAAGTATTTTTTTTAATTTTCTTGTGCAATAAACATACAGTTATCAGAGAATATCAATCCAAATTGAATTTAATAAATCCCTTCAATGACAAATAAAGCATTTACTATAATTCTAAATATTGATATCTATACAAATTCGTGGTATAACTCAGTATATTTAACTCAATAGTCAATATATTTGAAAAACAATTCGAAAACTTAATTTAAGACAAATGATGCAAATAGAACAATCCTAATTTCTAATCTCAGGTGAAATCAGGGGTGTAAATAGGATTTTATTAGCAACTGACCAAACAACTGATCAACTGACCAACAACAACAAAAAGTCGTTTGCAAAATTTCGAGAGGGGGTGGGGAGTAGGATACGATCCCTTCAACCTACTATCCAACCAAAAAAAAAATAGGGCTAATTAATCAAAATCAATATATTTTGAGATTTTCGGGGAGAAGACCTCCCCCTCCCAACCCTATACAAACCCATGAGTGAAAGTGACCGATTCACTGAGTATGTAAAGTTCTAATCGATTTTTAGACTAAAGACGATCAATCGAAAAATTGTCTAAATAACTGAGCGTGACGGTCATTTGGGAAGCACTGATATAATCATCAAAGTTGTCAATATAAGTTACATACATTGTGCAGTTGTTTAAACTATAAATAAGACATCATTTAAGATTTCAAGACTTATTACGCACTTATTTATTACTATTTTCCGGGAAGGAAAAGAAAAAACATGAAAAGAAAAAACATTAACATGATCCTGTAATTACAATTTTCAAATTAAAGAGGAAATTATAATTGAAAAAATAAAGAAATAAATAAATTTCTATAAATATTTTCCCCCTTTCAATCTGACTCGTTCTACTGAACCTTCACTTGATTTCATTGATTTTTGTTGACTATAGAAAAAGCAAGCTTGGAATGGTTCCGTTCATTTCAAAACAATAACAAAATAAAAACCTCGTCATAATAAAATGAATAACTCAACCCAGCTCTCGTAAAATACTATTCTTTATCTTCAAATCCTCATGAACAAAAACTTAAAAATGGGATGACGCAAAAATAGAAATTTTTCAAATCAAAATAATCATTTTTCTATAATTAATATTTAATCCAAATGAAATATTTAATAGGAACAACTATGTAAATTTTACAGGTAAATGTGCAAATTTCGTTTAACAAAATGAAATCTAAATCTTTCATGAATTTTAATCGTGAATTGATATAAAATTAAATACTCCTTTAATATAACTTTCATACATTAAAATGTTTAAGAATATTTTAACAATATTTTTTTTAATCGATTCAAAATTAGGAAAAAAAAAATTTTTGAAAATTTTAATTTTTTTTTTTTAAACGACATTAATCCCTTTTAAGTCAAAATAATGTGATGTTGATCTTTTTCTAAAAACATAGAAGTTCCTATGTTTCTAAAAATTAAATAATTATGGATAACAAAATACTGTATTCTTAACTACAACCTTAAGATTGAACTTTTTCTTTCATCGTATATAAAAAATAAAATAAATAAATAAATAACATCATCAACGAAATAAATAAATATTTTGTATATTCATCTTCAACTAAAATTTTTAATACAATAAACATCACTTTTTATAAATTTCTATTCAAATAAGCTAAGATTATCTCGATCAAAAACTTTTAAACAGGATTTTTTTTTTTTTAGCTCCGTGCAGATTTTCTTTGATTTTGAAAAGACTGTGATTCTACAGCAAAGAACAGAAACTAAAAATTCCTTCAATATTTCAAAACAATTATCTGTGTAATACCACGTTTAACTAAAATTAAAAAACATGTTGTGTCTAAAAAGGATTCGCTTACTTGCTGAAGGAAAGGATTAAGAATAAGTAATGTATTTTAATTATTAATAAATAATGAAACAAATCATAATTTACCATAGCTAAGAAGAATGGGGCAGTGGAGGAAGACAAAAATAGTCCCGCTTTTTTTTTTTTGGTTTAAAATAAGATCTTCCTTCAGCACTGTTCGATCACTAGGACAAAAACCATGTCACTCATTTAATTAAAAAACTTAGTAGAACAACGTTTAAAGTTCATTCAAATAACTTTATGATTAAATATGGTAGTAAAAATTAAAATCCATCTACTAGAGCAGATCTGTATGGATGGCATCGACTTCTGTAAATTACAGGGAGGGGGTGGGTAGAAAACTCTACTCGTTGATTTAATTTACCCTCTCCCCTATTATTAAGTCAGGAGAAAAGCAAGTTGAGAAAAAAAAAATGGTTAGAAACATTTTTATATAAATAATTATTGCAATAAAGACCTTTTAATAAAAGGCCATTCCAATAAAATAATATTGGAGGGGCCAACTCCACTATGAAAACTGGTGGAAAGTGGAGGGGTGTGACATGGGAACATTTGTGAACTTATTTTAATCAGGAAATAGGCCTACGCCCCTTAATCAACAAGTATTTTGTCCTAAAGTACTTTCACGACACAAACAATTAATTACTTTTAATTCATATGTAACGTTCAAAATAATAATTTGAGAAAAAAAAATACACTCTTCCTTTTTTTGATATTTTAGCTTTTTCTTTTTTCTTTTTTAAGAATGTATAATTTTTAATTATAATCGCTGACTTAGCTTCCAATTATGAAAACCCTCATTCAATCGAATCAACTCAAATAAAAAATGCAATTTCAAGAAAGAAATTCAATTTTTAAGACTTCGTACATTCAAAACTAACTATTTATTGTAGTTATACATTTCAGGGTTGTTATTGCTGCATTTCAAAAGTTCGCGTTCAGATAAAAGATAAAATCAATGTATAATATCAATTCAATACCCGCGTGTTTAGAAAAGTCATTCTGCGGAATTCCAATTCGTCAAATGAAATTTCTTACTTTATTAAAACTACTTAAAAGTTAAAATTTGAAAGAATATCATCTTTATTTTGCTGTCTCAGTCAATTTTTTATTCAAATTTCGTTCTGATAATAATATATATGTTAAAAAATATCAACACATCATCGAAAGCTAGAGACGCTGATAACATTCCAACATAAAAAAAACAAATTCCATTAAGCGAGAATTTATCTGGAACGACGTCGTTTTGCCACCAACGAAAAGAGTGGTTTCCAATTGGCAGAGGTTTAATATCCCACCCAAACTGCCGTCCCCCTTCCAATGAACCTCCCATCCCATAATTTGTAACAAAAATATATCTTACCTGAAGCACAGCAAGAGAAGCCATCATGAGACCGCTGAACAGATAGCGCCATCTGTTGGCACGAATCACAAATAGATATAAAAACAAAAATAGTCATGTGTCGAGGAACAAAAAAAATAATTCCTATCAATTCTAAAGCTACTCGTTTCAGTTGAAAATTTTAATTTAATAAAATATTCAAACATTTAATTACAATTTTTTTATTTATATATATATATATAAAAGTTATATATTAATTGAATTAAAAAAAACCCACTTTATTTGACATTACATTTTTTTAGTAAAAATTAAAATTTAACTATTTTTTTAAAAAATGAAATCAAGTTAGATTTCAAATAAGAAAAATAAAAAACAAAACAATTATCGAACTTGAATTCAATGTTTATTAAGTTTCTTCCAGTTTTAATTAACAGATATACAATATATGTAATTTCGACAGACTTTTTAAACCTAAAATAAATAATAAAAAAAATCATCATCATCTTTGTTGTATGTAAATATATTACTCAAAAATTAATTTTTATTTTTTCTAATAGCATTAAAAAAACAGTAGCAAACAGATAACTATTATTTCCAACCGTCTAAATCTTTTCAATTGTTCATGATCCTAATATTCAAGTGTTCTTTGTACATATTAGTGTTTCTAATATTTTCTTTCTGGTAGAGACAAAAAATGCTATATATTATATACCTTTTACAACATACAGTTGTGAGATTGTGGAAAAAAACAAACAAACAAATTGATGAACTTTCCAATTAAAAAAAAAAAAAAGGCCAAAATCCTTTTTTTCAATATTTGGATACAATGGGTGGGATGGGGGAGGGTAACAGCCCCTACCCACACACACCCCTTTCAGTACACCATTGCTACAGATAATGACAACAAAATTATATTTTAAAGACAAAGAATTGATTTATTCATGCACATGATAATTTACAATGTTTTCTTTAATGTCATTTCAACGCAGAGGCCATATTTAAATTACTGTTTTCAAATGTTTTCCTAAACATTCTTCTCTACAACATATTGATATATTCAAAATGTGAAATGAATGGATTTAAACAAGCAGTGAAGTTTTTTTGGAAGCGAGCTGTTATTGGTCTCACACCTAGTATGCTGATTGTGGCTAAATCACAGAACACAGCAGGAAGGATCGAAGAAAAAACTAACAAATGTATTACTTAATGTGTAGATTACACCTACAAGCTTGGCAACTAAACATCAGACATCCATCCTCAAGGAATGGTGAATAATAACTCTTTAAAGATCACCTCATTTTGCATCAGAAGACCAAAGAGAGCCAAAAAAGTTTTCTAAGACTCAATCCTTTAAAGACATTTCCTAAAAATGTCAGCTATGACATTGTACTGTTCACTAGAAATTGCATGGAAGTTATCTAATCTACTGAACTGATAAACACAAATAGTGCTGTAAAATCTCAAAGCTCCATTAAAAAAGGAGAGAACATAGCAGATCTGCTGGAATTCGTGGATTGGAATTTATGACTGAATAGTCCAGAAATCCATGGGATTATAAAATTCCAAAGAAAACTATTCTTATTTTTTTTTATTAGATAAATGTAATGCTGAAAGGGGTGAACAAGACCAAGAAAAAATTAGGGAATTGCTACCATAGCAGAAAGGATCAAAAAGATTTTGGGTTACCAGTATTACTAAAGTGCAAAAAGAAAACTTAATGGACAATGATTCTATCATTTATGAAATCCAAAATGTCTTCTCACTGCATTTGTTAGGGAAATGGCACAACATAACCACTTAGTACAACAGGATAACAGAATTCATAAAGAATCAGACATCTCCGAGATGTTATAAGGATGTGTTATACACAATATTAGGTTTAATAGAATGTGGGAAAAAGGAAAGAAAAAAATATTATCTGATATGAAATACAATCCTGTCAAGATGCGAATATACTCTACAAAGGCAGCTGAAGTTAATTAACACTTTATAACAATAAAAATAAGCATAAAAGCACACAATTTAAAGGATTCAATGAACTATTTTTCAGTGAATAATAGAAAGAAAAACAGTACATGCCCGTAACCAAGAAAGACAACCCTAGTGGATCTACTTTCATTGAAATTGGCTCGTATAAGTTTGAAGTTGTACGTTGCTTTACTTACCTTGGATCCGAAGTTAACTCCAGGAACAATGTTAGGTCTGAAATCCAAAAACGTTTACTGTCTGCTAACAAGTGCTTTCATGGCCTCAGGAAACATTTGAAGTCTAAGCTGTTGTTAGGAAAACTAAAGTCTTAGTAAAGCCTGTACTAACATATGGAGCTGAGACCTGGACACTCTCAAACGCTGATGAAAGACAGCTGGGTATATTTGAAAGAAGGATTTTGAGGCAAATTTTTGGGCCAGTGGAGGAAAACGGTGTCTGGCGAAGAAGATATAATTATGAATTATATAATTTATATAAAGAGCCAAACTTTGTGAATTGTATAAAGATCAGAAGGTTGGAGTGGGTTGGACATGTGCCGCGTGCTAAGGATAGAATGATAAAGAAGATATTTAATGCAAAGCCAGAAGGAACTAGGAAAGTTGGAAGACCAAAGCTAAGGTGAGAAGAAGGTGTGAGAGAGGATGTAAGGACAATTGCAATTAAGAATTGGAGGAATGCTGCACTTAATAGGAAAGAATGGCGAAAACTTCTTCAGAAGGTCAAGGCCCACAGAGGGCTGTCATGCCTTTGATGATGATGATGAATAGTAAAAAAATAGTTCAATTCAATTCAATTTATTGCCAATAAAATTTTACAAGATAAATGTTTACATGACATTTTGACAACCCAGTCGTCTTAAGGGAGATCCCGTCGAGAAGACAAGTAGGCGTCTTGAGTTAGGCACTTAACAAAGGAAAAATATAACACAACAATGAGGGAAAATATTTACAAAAGAGAAAAAAAATTACTGAAACTTTCTGCAATTTTAGCAAATATTTACAAGTTTATTTTCAACAGGGAGAACATATTTTAGGTATTATGAATACATGGAATAAAAGGAACAGGAAGAAAGTAAAAATAGAGTAAGGGACTAGGTGGATACAGAAAGGAGATAGAATAGAGATGAAAGAGAAATGTGATAGGTGGAAAGGGATTTGGATCGCAATTTCAGCCTGACTTCAATAGAATGTGGGGTGTTAGTAAATTATTAAAGTTGAAATGTGTTTTTTAAATTTTTTTTTTTAATTGGGTAAGAAAAGGACATTCACGGATCTCTTTGGGTATTTCATTCCAAAATTGAGGCAAAGCATAGCTGACAACTCTTCTTTGATAGTTAGACTTAGTTTTCGGAATGGATAGTATCAGATGGGTAACAGATCTGGTATCATAGTAATGGATGTGTGGGTTAATGGTTAGTGGGATAGAGTTCAGTGAATCCTTTAAATGTGTGCACTTTTATGCTTATTTTTATCATTATATTTGTACTATGCATGTTAAATTTTTCCATTAATTAGCAGTTCTTTCACATATTTTCTTAACAAAGCTAACCAGATGTAAGACTTAGAAGATAAAATGAAAAGAGAATACCAAGTAGATGAACATCCTCACTACGTCTGGTATACACAGAATTTGATTTATTTTTGAGTTGAACAGAATTCAAGAAATTAAGTAGCTTAATAAAAACAAAAACAAAAAGGCTGTATAATAACAATTACATTTTTATCCTATGTGTTTTATATTGGTTTCTGCCTTTAGGCTATCCTGGTAATGAAAGCACTCCAGATTGTTGGAAATTTACTTATTTTTAATCACTTCTTTAAGCGTATTTTAACTTATTCTTTCTTTTTAAATTATTTTTGAAATTCTTCCAAAAGCTTATTTAAAATAATTAAAACTAGATTTTGTAGTTAACATACCAAGCCCAAAATGAATGATTGTTAATAACTTTGATCTGTTTGTCTTGTTTTCCCTTTAATTACTATAGCTTTCAATTAGTTAGCATCATAGTCACTGGCATTTATCTATTCAAGATTTTTACTCATAGAACTTTTATTTGGTGCTTTTCTTCTTTCTTGTTTAAAAATAACTTTTTTGATATATGAACATGGATTATAAAAGATTAGTATAAATGATTGCAGTCTCCAGTAAAAGAAAATAGGCCATGAAATGTAAAAGGCACAGCTGATTTTGTGACAAATGTTGTACGACTGATTTCTCTAAAGCTCTTTCCGTCCAATATCAGTAAAATGACACAGTTTGGGTCAGATTTCTTCTGTAGGGAACATAATACAACTCCTAGGATAAATTAAACGAATAATAATAATTAAAACAATTAGAATTAGAGGAAAAATTAATAAACTATTTTAATTATACCATAAATGAGAACATCTTGAATATTAAGCTTTAGAAAATTAATTTTTTTCTTTAACCTAGTGTTGTATTTATGATTATTCATTATCTATAAACAAAGACCGTTAGTCTATATCAGAGTCAAAAATACAATCCAGTTGAAGTATAAATTATGGAATTTATATTTTGGCTGGATTGTATTTTTGACTTGGGTATGATTATTTAGTTTAACAAGATTGACTAACAGAATAAACTGGGGAAAAAAAAATCATTATAATAAAAATATGGAGAAATATCACGACTCTGTAATTCAAACTCATCCAATAATGATACTAAAAGAAGTTGTAGAAAATAAAATAAAAATAAAATACGTTAATGTTAATGTAATGTAAAATAATGTTAATATGTTAAGACTACAAATGAATACATCATTGCATGATTCCTTAATGAGTAATCATTTTGAATCATCACTGAATATTTTGATGTTTGATTATATTTCTGGTTGTTGAATCAGAAACCTTTATGAAATCATGATACACAAGACATCAAAATAGAATTATGTAGGAAGTCAAGGTCACCAGGTGTGGTGAAAATAGCTTCTTACTTGGTTCAAAGAGAAATTCTAGAGAAGTATTTCTTTGGATTAGTTCTTGAAATAGGATCTCTTTCAGCTGAAACTATCAATCTTTGTAAGAAATGTTGGCATATTGTTCAAGACTTTGAAAACAAAAAAAAAGACTCACTAAAACTTCCAACAGAATTGCAGCATTATTTCTAAATCTTATTTTTGATTGACTAGGAAAATGTAATAATTAGAAAAACTTTAAAGCTTACATAGAAACAGTCTTTGGGTGAATAACAATTCGTAATTGTTGGTAAAAATCTCTCCTGACTCCTCACCTAATTAATTTAAAAGGATTTACCGTATATGCTCCAATAAACGCAGAGCCTCTTATCGTCACCGGTCTCTAATAAGCGCCGGGCTGCAGAGGGGATACGGCCAAATAGGAGCCAGTCTCTAATAGTAGCCAGTCTTTGATATTTGCCTACCGATACTAGTGTAAGCATCCGTATCTTTATAGTCGTGCGTAATACCTTACGGTACATTGCCTTACAAATGCCGCCGAAACGGTCATTTGACATTGCCTTTAAGATTCGCGAGGGGGAATATGTGAAAGAAACTTCCGGTGAGGAGGCCGCCCGTCATTGCGGATTGGGACGACGAATAGCAGCGAAAGGTACAGAAAGACATTGCCATTTATCTTTAACAGTCTTATGTAGCATGTGAAATTCAAATAAAGTAGCTGTTTGTAATATTAGCCGGTATTTATGTGTAAAAAATATTTCGTTCTGAAGGTTTTTGTTATGGCCGGCTTCTAATAGCAGCCGGTCTAATAAGCGCTGGGAGCCGAGGCTGGTTTTGCAAATAAACGCCGGGGGCCTCTATTGGAGCATATACGGTACTCATTTCTTTTTTTTTCCTTAAACAGAAATATGTTTCTGTAAAATAGGAATTGTCTTCTGCGATTTTTAATCTAAAACCATCATGAATTTCAAATCTTTTTAACATTCCAATTAGAAATTTGTATTAAGGTACTGATCAGCTGGAATCACTCAAAAGATTTTCAATTCATGATGCTTCTACACTGAGAAATGTATGGGAAACATATAATTAATAAAAAAGCATTGTGAAAAAGAATTCAAGTGTCCAAGTAATTGTAAATCATAACATTTTCAAGCTTATAAATAAGAGAGACTGAAGAGAATCAAATCTTTTACCATCATCTTCCTCTTGGGCATCAGGTGCTTTAACAAAAACTGGTTCTGAAGGATACTGGCCATTTTCATGCCATTCCATCACTGTTTTAGTCTCCCAATCTGCCTTAATGAGCTAAAGAAACAAGGATTTCATTAAAAACTCAATGACATTAATAAGATCAAATTAAAAGTTGAAAATACTGGTTTACTGAAAGAATTACTTAAACCATCACTTTTTCAGAATAAGATTTAGACAAGGATGGAAATGTTATAGAGAATAACATAAAAATTTTAATAATCAAATAATAATAATATTAAAAAAAAACCTAAGCTTATTTATGAGAGCAATTCCTTACAGAGCAGTTTCTTAAAAATGTTTACAAAGTTGAAAATAGATAAACACATAAATAAACTCCTGACAACTTGACAACGTGGACATATACCAATATTTCGTTTTATTTTCATATTTTTGAAAATAAAACGAAATATTGGTATATGTCCACGTTGTCAAGT
>JAFIDM010000007.1:30223055-30246882 GCA_023159025.1 Thereuonema tuberculata | reverse complement strand
AAGAATATGGAAAACATAATTATGGAACTGCTAATGCTGTTACAAGGCTTCAACACATCTACATATAAATCAAAATATCAAATAAATTGAAAAACACAAACATGGAAAAAGTTTACATATATTGTAAAGACAACTACAAATAAAAAACAAAAATTAATCAAAATGAATAATAACATCAAAATATACATTTTTTCAAAGAAATAAACAACCAGCAAAAACAGTTTGAGTTCAGTCATGTATATTTATTTTTTAACATGTAAGACAAGGTTCAATAGGAAGTTATTCATTTTTTTAAAAATAGCTGCACTTTGTTGAATATACAGAATATACGTACAACTCTCTCTCTCTATGTTTTAGTCTTATGATAGTTCACCCCCATGATAATTTCTCTCCAATTCTCTCGATCTTCAGCTCTTCTTTTCAGTTAGCATAGGATGCACATCCAGCTTCTCTCTGCATCAGCCCAATAAGCGTGTTTCTCGGCCTTCCACGAGGTCTCTTCCCAGGGATATTTCCTTCCACTATATCAACTAGCATACCTCCGTGACGCATTGCATGGCCAACCCATCGCAACTTGTGTGTTCTAATCGTCGCCATTAAAAAGCATGTCTCACCTACTCTCTGCAGCACCTGTTCATTTGAAATCCAGTCTATCCAGCCCACTCTCTCCATCCATCGCCAGCACCACAATTGAAAGCTTCTAATCTTTTGGTGTCCAATTTGTTTATTGTAAGAGTTTCACAAGCATAGAGCATGACTGGTCAAACATAAGTTTTTAGTATTCGCTTGCTTAACTCAAGTACAGTACTACAAATATATATATTTAAAAAACAATATTACAAAAAAATGCTTTAAGTATTTGTTTTTACAATGATTTTTTTTTTTAATAATAGGGTGTAGACCGATTTTGAAAAACAATTTTTAATGAGACACTTAAGCTTGTTTTCTTTTATGTTATGTTCTTTTTGATAGTGTTACTTTCATGTCATATTCAAACTCATCAGCTTTGATCTTATCTTTGTCTTCAAATTAACATCATTGAAAATCCTAATTCAAACCAATAGGTAGTTGTAAATAGCGAATGCCTATTGTTTTATTGGTCAACGTTCTCCGTATTCTTCTTGCAAGCTTAGCCAAAAACTATCAAGTTTCATTTCTGAGAACTTTATTTCAATATTAGGTCAGAACTTAAGCTGATGAGCTCTTCTTACATTTGACCCTTCTGTAAGTTAGTTTGTCCATCCCTTGTTTAGTGTCATTACATCAGAATGTATTTTTTTTTGTTTTGGACACTTCTAGAGGCAGTGGTGAAACCTTCATTTATTCCTTCTTGCTTCATGGGGGTTGAATTTTAAGAATGGGATGAACTCAGTTTACCTGCTGCCTTGACAGAATTTTGTTTTCCTAAATGACTATTACTTAGGTAAGTTTTGAATTTTAAGAAAGAGGTTTTACATTCTGAATTTCTTTTTTTGTTGTTGTTAAAATTAACAATATTTTTCCTCTGGTTATATTTTCTATCTATTGCAGTGCAGATAGAATCATTACATTTGATAAATCTTAAAATGATATTTGATGCGTCCATTTTTGTCAATATAGTCTCAACAATTATTTATTATTATTATTTGATAGGTGTAGTTCCCTCATGGCTTAATGGCACCTTTCTCCGTAATGGACCTGGTCTTATGGAAATTGGAGAAACACAGTATAATCATGCCTTCGATGGTCTTGCTTTGCTCCATCGCTTTCACATTGATAAAGGACATGTAACATATTCCAATAAATTTTTACGAAGTGATAGATATCAGAAAAACATGGAAGCCAACAGAATTGTCTTTGGGGAGTTTGGTACAGCAGCATTTCCAGATCCCTGCAAAAGTATTTGGCAGAGGTAAGAGCTATTTTTTTTCATTATACAGTTATCTCCAAACTATAATAGGAAATTCTCATTAAACATTTTTTTCCCATGACGTTTTTTATCTACATAATTGCTTGTTTTTTTTTTGTTTTGTTTTTTCTTATTTTTTAACTTGAACTATTGCAATAATTATATACAGTGGAGCACCGTTTATACGTTTCTCGTTTATACGTTTTTATCATTTATACGTTTTTTTGAATGGTCCCGGCAAAATCCAATGCATATTAACGTTAAATAATTTCATTTATACGTTTTCCTGAAATTGCAAATTTCATTTATACGTTTTTTTAAGAACTCAAGAAGAGAGAAAATGCGCATTTCAACCTCAGATTCCCACCTGCCGATTGTCCAGTCTTAGGAAAGGCACGCAATATTAGAAAATTACACTGAAAAACCTCTGCCAAGTTTTCAAAAAGCTTTAGCGGGTTTTAACACCATGCAAAAATACCTCATTAGCAGAGATTTAAATGATAAAGTTAAGATGTCATATTTTACTGTGCACAATGAACTTTTTTCTGTGCATTCCAAAGAAGCCCTACAACCTAAAATAAAAAAATTTTATAAATGCTGACTGAATATGAATAGTAGTACTAGTTGTACATTAAATCCAAAATAAAAAGTTTTGTATTACTAACCTCTTGTATTTCATTTTCATGTAATATTTTAATTTACCTCTGACTTTTTATTGTTGCTTATTACGAAATTGTTCGTAACTTTAGTGAATTTCGTTTATACGTTTTTTCATTTATACGTTTTTTTTTCTCAGTCCCTTGAAAAACGTATAAATGGTGCTCCACTGTATTTTATATAGAGGACAATAATTATATATTTTACCTTATTGATAAAAAAATAAATTAAATGTTATTCTTTTTATAATATTAATTATAACTGGTGGTTCCAAGTTTAAATCATGAAATCAACAGCATTCTATTTATTAAGATGTTAATCTTACTTTTTAGGTCTTTTATTGCACTAAATAACAGTATTTATGTGGAAAACATAGCTAGAAAATAACATTGAAACATACTGTAATAGTAGCTTTTCTAATAAATTACTTTTGGAATTCATTGAATAGTATTCAGTAACATAATATATATAATAATATATAATATATATTTGTGAACATTAAATGCTGAAATTTATCTATGTATTATTGCCAGTTAATTATCTTAAATGAATCCCATATGGACATTTGCTGTGCTATGCTTTCTCTTTTATTTTATATTAGTCTCTGAATGGAAACCAAACTTCCCTGTATCATATTATCAGTTTATCTGAAACCTACTAACAGACAGATGGAGATGATTATTTCATTTAGGGTTATCGTAGGTACATCAACAAGGATTATCTGGCGATTGACAACTCCATTACACAGCTTTATTCCTTTTAATTTTTAGTTTAACAGCAAAGGATAATAATTTAAGTGTTCATTACTATATGGGAATCAAGATGCTATGATTACTAGCAGAATTCATATCTAGATTATACATACTGTACTTGTCTTTGTTTATTGGTTTTAGATACAAGGTTCATTTTACTCCTATTTTCAAAATCAGGAAAAAACTGACGTAGTTATTTAGCTTATTGGTGAAATGCTTCAGAAACAACTAGAGAAGATCTCTAATGGAAGAACTTTAAAAAGTTGCCCAATAATATATTATATATATATATATATATATATATATATATATAACAAATTTTACTCTTTTAAAAAATAGTTACACAGTGTAAACGTTCACCCAAACAAACACAAAAAATCACGTTTAATCACTGGCATTTTCTTAGGCAAGACGGGCCTCAACCAGGGGCCTAAGTGTTGCTAAGGTATTGACGTAAAATGTTCGCAGTGCCAATGATGGCTGTCTTTTGTAATTCAGCTGTTGTTATTGCTGGTGCTCCAAGTCTGGTGTAATAGTCCATAAATTTAAGTGATAGTGTTCCTAGTGCACCAATGATGATTGGCAACACTGTAGTTGTTTTATTCCATATTCGTGTAATTTCAAGTGCCAGAGCCCTGTATTTGTTAATTTTTTCCAGTTCTTTTTCCTGGACTCTACAGTCCCCAGGGATGGCAATGTCAATTAGGGTCACATTTTGTTGTTCAATTAATGTAATATCGGGCGTATTAGCTGTTATATGCTGGTCTGTTTGAATACGAAAATCCCAGAGGATTTTAACTTGCCCGTTGTCCAAGACCTTTTCTATACTGTGATGCCAGGGTTTTTCTGATGTATGGAATCCAAATTTACGACATAGTGCCCAATGTATTTTCTTGGCTACATCGTCATGTCGCTTTTTATATTCTGTGTTAGCAATTGTAGAGCACTCACAGATTATATGATTTACAGTTTCTTCTCGGTTGTTACACAGTCTGCAAAGGCTGTTGGTGCTTGTGCCTTGTATTTTGGCCTTCATAACATTGGTCTGAAGGGCCTGTTCCTGTGCAGCTAGGAGCAGACCCTCAGTCTCCTTTCTCAATGTACCATTTTTTAGCCAAGTCCAGATGATATTTTTAAAGATGATATAATGTATTCAGGAACTTTGATGTAGAATAATGTTCTTTACAAACTACTCTTCATGAAATTTTAGTAAAAAATCAAACATATCAATAAATTTGGTAATGCAGAATGAGCCATGAGAATCACTTTGAACAATTCTTTTAATTTTTATTTACTTAAAGAAATGTTGTCATGTTTGTTTCTTAAGTATTAACATTATTTTTTTTAATCTGAAATGATAATAAACAAACCCTGATAAGAACAAAATAAAATTTTGTTGTTAAAGCAGCATCTGAAAAAATTAAAAAAATTTCAAATGAGAATAAGAATAATTGTGATTGTTGATTTCAAAATCCTAAGATTTTTTTTTTATTATTTTATTTTTATTAGGTTCATGTCCAAGTTTGAAGCTCGCTCTGTGCTAACCAGTGACAATTGTAATGTTACAATTTGTCCTTATGGTGATAAAATATATGCAGCAACAGAATCCAGTATCATTCATGAAGTTGATTCAGATAATTTGAATACCCTTGGAAAGGTAATGGTAGGATTAAAAAAGAAGTTCTTATGATTAATTTAAATTTGACTAAGAATTCACACCCTGAATGTCAGTTTAAGTTTCCTTATGAGCAAAATTGTAAGATACTTTAATAGAAAGATTGTATATAATGTACAATTTCATAATTATCTTGGTGTGAGTATACAGGGACGAGTATTTGTATCTGCCTTCCACTTGATCATTTAACAAAATCCATTAAAATTCTAAACTGATGTTTCCTGTAATGAATAATTATTGATTTTCTGAAAGTGTGACAAAATCCTTTTCTCATTTTTCTTCTTTTCATTCCTGTAATTTTTGAACTTGTTAAGAAATTTTAATTTCAAGAAGATGTAGTAGCTGTATACTGGAAAGATAACCTCCTAGGTTGTATATTATACTGTGTTTTAGAGCTAAGGATAGCAATTGATACTTTAGAGTATTAAAGAACATATTGTTTCTAATGGCTGCAATGGTATTTTTTTGCATTTCTTTCAAGTTTGATAAATATCAACTGACATTTCAAAAATCATTCCTCATTATTCTGATTTACAAAGCCTTTGATCATTTGTTTACTTGAATATAGAAGATGAATAATCTCCAACAGTTTCATAGTTTTATGCAAACTATCATCAGGGAATGGCAGAAACATATAAGACAACATCAAACATATAGACATAGGGAGGGAAATATTCTGCCATCCTGTGATTGGATTTTAAAAATGTAGAAACATCTGGAAAGGAGGCAATGGGTGAACCTATTGGAATATTGTAATAGTAATCCTCTTCCTATTACAATATATTGATCCATTGTCTCCTTTCTGTGTAACCATGATTATGTCCTGTTACTTTGACTCTTTATAAAAGTGTAGGAATGTGTAGGATATTTATTGAAGAATAGTTACATGTAGAAAATAATCTGTCGATTTGTCCCTAATAGCAAGATAGATCCAGCAAACAACATTGATTTTGTTTGTGAATAAAACATTTATATTTGTGGATTAGAAGAAAAGATCGCAGTTATTTGGGACTAGGAAGCATTGGTATATTTTTCAAGGACTGGGTAGTAAGTGAAAAGGATGTACAGTAAATAGGTTGATCAGAAGAAAAGTTTACAAAGCTTGTGTACAAAAAGCAAATCTTTATTGGAAAAAAATGAGATAAATTATTATTTAATTAAAAAATGATTACAAATGATTATTTGAAAAAAATGTCTGATCCACCCTCGTCTGTAATGATGGTATATGGCTTTATTTTGAAAGACAGTGAAGTGATTGTAAAATAGCTGTATTGGGAATGATGTTTTTGGGATATGTGATAGACACATCCAGTTAGTTGATATTGTTGTTGGTTTCTTCAGAATTAAACTCAAAATGAGGGTTTGCTGAAGATGTTAATGCATTTGTTGGATATGGGATTCTCTTGTAACAATAATGATGCCATTAACATACCCATCATATGGGTAATGTTAGAAGAATTAGATGAGAAGTGTTTGACTTCAGTGAAGAGAAAGGTTGTATCTGTGGCATACTAGCAGATCCTTTTTTTACAAGTCTTATTGGCTACATAACAGCATTCCTTTAAAAAGATTCCATTTGTTCAAACGCTGTTATCCAATGAAGCAACAGGACTTCTCTGAATTCACAGTTGTCAAACCCTTTTCCTATCGCAATTGACTGATCAATCACTTTTTTCTTGAAACTCTCAATATATCTGCCTTAAAGCTTATAATTTTATCATGGATTGATAGAATGCTGGCCACTACTGTTTCCACTCCTTTCAGTTTATATATTTGTTGTAATTTTGTGGTATTGCATTACGATGGAGTTGGTTAACACTTTGTAACTATTGGAATTTATTCATTTACAAAATTCCAGTTAGTGTTGTATCATCTCATAGAGTTTTCCAGATCTGTCTGTGTGTAATGTAATGCCCTCCCCCGTGTTAAGAAAATAATTTTATTTCCTGTAAAAAATAGAAATAATTTCTTTTTTTTTTTTTAATCTTAGCACTTATGATATGTTAAACTCCCCAAATAACCATTAAATTTATTGTTTTTCTAAAAAAAAAAAAAAAAGTTATTGATAGCATTCATTTCAGCCCCCACTAGAGAAATTTACTATTGTAAACAGAAATATGCCAAATTTTAATTAGTAAAAATTATGTTTCAACAAGAATCATATACAATATTCTTCCCATCTCTTAAATACTTCTTAAATTTCAGTAAAACTATCATTCATCAAAGTGCTGTGCTTTCAGTTCATGTAAAATGAAGGTGAACTACCAAGTTGCTGTAGATGTCATAGTCTCCTCCAGAATTATTATTATGTAGAGTTTTTGATTTTGGTGTTTACTCATACTATACTATCTTTTTTGTTTAATGATTTTAGTCAGGTAATATAAGTAAAGATGTTATTTACTTTTTTTTTTTGTCTAGATTAATTTGACAAATTATGTAGCTGTTAATCATGCTACAGCTCATACTCATGTAGAACTAGATGGAACTGTATATAATATGGGGAATTCGTATTCATCAGGACCTTATTACAACATTATTAAGTTTCCACCCACTAAAGAAACAGAAGTTGAAGGTATTATATAATAAGATTTTAAATAAATAACTTGATTATAAATGATGATCTTGTAATTAAAGACTTAATACTTTTGTGAAAGGCATAATATAAATCAATTTCTCTATCCCAGTTTCTCTCTGAAATAGAGGAATGATACAACTGGGGTTTGACATATGTTAAGTTTCAGGAAAAATAATTATTAATTTTGACTTTAATGTATTTTGCTAAAATAAAATCCATAATTCCAGGAAGGATGGGCAGTGTTGTGCTATAATTTTGAAAATACTTAAGAAAACTCTGTTATTCTCAGCTTTAGATCCTTAAATTTTTTTCAGTAACAATTTATACTGAATAAAAATGTGAAAATATACTTTTTGGGAGAAAAAATGAGATTGCCGTCTAGTTCAGTGCATCAGAGGTTTTTTTCGACAAATGATTGTTAGTAGCGTGTAAAAGGCTGGAATTTTGACATTATTAATTTAATGATTAATTATTTAATTTAATCCAACAATTCAAAATCCAGTTGCCTATTAAATAGTGTATTCCAGTACATTTTGTTTTATGGAGTTATGTAGTTCTACATGAGAACAAACAAAACTTCCATTCAGATTACAAGAAATCTTCCATCGGTTTATGCAGAATTTTAAACCTTTCTTCCAAAAGTGTTTCACTACTGTTGGCTGTGATGCATCTTTATTTTCAAAGTTTTGAGAAAGTAGTTGCATTCCTTGTTGGAAACATTTTTTTAAAATTTTTATTTATGCTTATTGTTGATGCTAACATAATATTTGATTTTTTTCTAAAACAGTTTTTAGATTGTTTTCAGTTGAGAGTAAGAACAACAAATGGTTTCAGCTCCCTTTTAACAGGTATATTCTGATTGAGACAATTTTGATGGAAGATATTTATGATAGGACAGAAATAGAAATACACTGCCTGCTCAATTGAAACTGAACACCTATGGATGGAACAGACACTTTATTTACAGCGTGTCTAATAGGGCGTACTGTGGCCTTTTGCCCTAAGCACCGTATCCACACGCTGTGGCATGCTCTCCACCAGTTTCTGATAGCAAGCAACTGGTATTTTTGCCCACTTCTCATTCAAAGTCTGCAGAAGTTGGATGCGTGTTTGCGGTCGCATCGGATGCGCATGATCCGGTGCTCCAATTCATCCCACAGATGTTCAATAGGGTTGAGGTCCTGACTCTGGGCAGGCCACTGAAGTTTCTGAACGTTATTCTCTGGAAACCAGGTACTGACAACACGGGTCTTATGGCATGGGGCAATGTTATGCTGGAACATAAATGGCCCTTCACCGAACTGCGACCACAATGTAGGAAACATGGAATTGTCTAGAACGTTGAGATACTGTGTGGATGCCATGTTCCCCTCAATCACAACCAATGGACAATGTCCGAACAGGAGAAACACGATCACACGATCACACCACCACCGCCGTACTTCACTGTTGGGATGACACACTCAGGTAGCAGCCGCTCCCCTGGCAAACGTCACACCCAGGTGCGCCCATCCAATCGGTCGAGTGTGAAGCGTGATTCGTCACTCTACATAAGTCTCTTCCAGTGGTCCATCAACCGAGACCGTCGCTCTTTACACCAGGCCACACGATACTGGGCGTTTACAGGGGTGATGTTAGGCTTGTGAGCATCAGCCCGACCGATGTAAACTAAAGTACTGACAGTTGTTTTCGTTGCCTGCTGGAAGTCCTGCCATCAAGGTTCCTTTGGGACAGCCCTGTTCTGTCGTACCAACCGCTTCAGGACCCTCCAGTCTCTATTGGTCAGCATGCTTGCTCGGCCACCTCCATGACGTCGTGTTTCCACTCCTTCACATTTCCATTTCGTAGTAATAGCAGCCGTGATCTACTTTGGCAAGTTCAGTGTCGCTCCTATGGCTCGCACACTCTGGCCACTAATGTGGCAGCCTATGACTACTCCACGTTGAAAATTGCTCAGCTGCTTTGATGGTGGCGTTTTACCTCAGCACATGGTTAGACACCAAATGATTCCAACTACTCATGATCGTGTTGTTTTATAACAAATATAATCAAATTATTGCCTGATTTTGCATGGGTTGTTTCACTACGGCAGGTGTCCACTTTCAATTGAGCAGTCAGTGTAATAGTAATGGTAAAATCACGCTTGAGGCACTAAACTTGTTTAAGATACTAAAATACCTTAAAGATTAAAAACTAAAAAAATAAAAATAAAATAAAGATAATTTCTTAAATATTTTTGATAGGTTAAGGTGATTCAAACCTGTTTTTGTGACATGAAAATAACAATAATGACATTAAGCAAACATGGAAATAATTAATTAGAGGAATAACGGTTGAGAGGGAAATTAGACATGAAAAGAGATTAGGATATAAATTGCTCTTCATTTGAATTCAAATTAATAATCTATTGAATGAATCTATAAGTTTTAACTGAAGTAAGGAGATGATAGTCAATCATTTACTTATGTACTTATCTTGTGCCTTTCTTCATAAGCATCATGAAGCTCATTTATAACAGCTGCTGTTTATTTTTTATTTATTAAATCAATTCATATGCAATGACTTTGCTTATAAGGAACATGTTTTCATAACAGTAGTCAATCTTTTCTGCTTTGTATTTTTCAGATCATCTTAGTTCCTTTCAGCAGGCTTCCATCATTGCCAAAATTCCTTCCCAATGGAAACTGAATCCAGGTTATTATCATAGCTTTTCCATTACAGACAACTACATTGTGTTTATTGAACAACCCTTATGTATTTCACTTACGAAAATGTTCTCAAATTTACTCCTGAACAAACCTCTTGGATCAGCTCTTAGCTATTATTCTAATGAAAAGGTATTTCACTCTGTTTAATGCTATTTCATAGTTTAAATAGGAAAGTTTAATTTTGCATTTAATGTAACATGAAAAAAGGGGATTTATAAAATGCACAGTCATTTGCTTTCACACCTTGAGCTATCATTGATGGGAATCTGGGACAGGACTCATCAGTCAAATTTACTCTTCGATGATAAGGTCAAAAAATTCGAAAAAAGGCTTTGGATCTCTCTCCCACTCACAATAGCAAACAAAGTAAGAAAATCACTGTAACCAGTGCAGCATCAAAACCTTATCCTGATAAGTGCTAGATACAAAAGACAGTAAATACAAAATAAACAAGGACTAAACAGTCTTAAATAGGAAAGTGGAACATACATATAATGTAACATGAAAGAAGGGGATTTATGAAATACACTGTCATTTGCTTTCACACCTTGAGCTATCATCGAGAGAAAGAGAGAGATCGTAGCCTTTCTAAGTTAATCATCAGAAACATTAAGATATTTAAAAAAAAAAAAATCATGAAAAAAATATACTGAACAAAAAGAAAAACAAAAACAAAAAAAATAATAGTTTGATGAATTGTGATAGCATTCAAAACATTTTATTATAAATATATGTATTTTTAATTTCAAATAGTTTTTTTAATTATGTGTGTTACATCAAAGTAATTCTTGACTAAAAAAAAATATTATGTCTCGTTTGGAGAATGGGCATATAAAAATTATTATATGCCCATTTTCTTAAGATATATATTTTAATAATAGCTTTATGACTTTCTTAAAAAAATTATATCATATTATAGAAATAGAATCTTTGAGTTAGAATCATATATTAATATGAGTTGCTATTAGCTCATGACATTTTTGAAAAATTTTCTTTTTTAATTTCTGGACTTAATAGAATTAGATCAAATGCTGTGACTGAGGTTGCATTCTAACCTCGACCTTCCTCTGTCTTTCCACTAGTTGTTCTGTTGGTTTCAGTTATAAAATAGTGCCAACTCTGATTCCTTTTTTTTTTTTAAATTTAAGTAGATTTTAAAATGAAACACTTAAAAAAATGACAGCAAAATGGTAACTAAGGAAGGCACAAAGGAACCGAAAAGATTTCTCATCTCAAGCTGTCACCTGGAGAGAGTCTGTGACGGCTGTTTTGTCCTTTTTAGGACTCATCAGCCAGACAAACTCCACTGATGACAGGCTCATGGGTCCCGCTTCTGGGAGCGAGAGTGGGATTCTTATAATGGTGTTTGTAATGGTGTTTGTGGAAGAGGCATTGAGGTGGAGAAACAAAGAATCAAGTTCTGGGACTGAACTGAATTAATTTATTAATCAAAAAACATTGGTTTTTATTGATTATACATAGTTTAATTTGATTGGCTAAGTAATTAAAAATATTCATAATGATTGGATAAAAACATAACGAACTTAAATTAATTAACTGATTCAACTACTGCAACAGAAAAGAATTTAAAATTAAATAGAACATCAGTAATTAGGAAATAGAAAACAGATGTTTTAAAATAAATAATGGTTAATGATTAAAATTAATAAAATAGATAAATAATTTCTACAAAGTCACAAATAAATGATTTGTAAAAATATTTATATTCAAACTACAATTTGTTTGCACCTTCTGAGTTTGTAGAGTTTGTCAGGCTGATGAGTCCTAAAGAGGACCAAAAGGTTGTCCCAGACACTCCCCGGTAACAACTCGAGATGCGAAATCTTTTTGGTTCCTTTGTGCCTTGTGTAGTTACCATTTTGTTGAATTATTAGGCACATAAAATTTGTTGGTATTTAAAAAAAAATGCTTTACAAAACCATTATCTATCTGTCTGGACAGACAGACAGGTAGGCAGATAAATATTTTTGAATATTGTAACTTTGTAAGCTGTGGCTGCATATCTGTGGACATACTTATATAGTGTGAGACTGATAACATATATTTTAGCTTGATTCATTATTTGAGACATGAGTATTGGCTAAGTCAACGAAGTTTTGATAAATTTTTTTATGACTTCCAGCAAAACATTTTTTTTTCATTTTCTTAACAGAAAACTTATGTTTCTGTGAACAAACAGCTTGGAGAGCAATAGATGATTGAAAGCTGAATAGATACAAATTAAGTGACAACAGCATTTAGAACATCCAAACGCATTACAAGCCGACTATCGTATAGCTTCTAAGAGAATGGGGTATTAAGGAGAAGACCAGGCAGGGTCAGCCCTTATCCACAATAGTGCGAGATGTTCGATACTTGTGTATTTTGACACGAAGGAACTGCTAATCCAATGCGACACAGCTATTGGACTGGCGCAGCTTAGCCACTGCTGCTTTTGCGCCATTAAAATACCAACAAACAGCTATTGGATCAGTTTATTGTGGCCACAGCATATGACAGTTGTTCACTCAATCCATATGAAATTGGCTTAAACCATAATGGACTGTATGCCCAATGATTAAAGGTATGTATACTTCTATTTGCACCAAGCCCATAGAGCATGGGCTGAAGAGCATTGTCACTGGAATAGAACCAGTTCTTTGTTCTCTTCTTGCATGAATTGTGGTTCAGCCCACAGCCAGAAAATCATCATCTCCTGACTGGGCATGAAAGGGACCTTCGGTGGTGGTGAGTGAAGCTATGAGCAGTTTCCCTAAATGCCCCCCCCCCTCCCCAAGGAGAGTTAATGGCATCTCTGCAGCCTGTTGTGTCACGATAAACCATTGCCAGAAGGCTGGCAGAGGCTGGATTGCAATGCTGGCGTCCGTTACAAAGGCTACCACTGACCCTTCAGAATAGAATGAGGCCATATAGTCTTTAGTGATAAATCCAGGTTCTCACTTGGAGCCGATGACTGCTGAACATGTGTGTGGAGAACCAAACCAGCATGCCTCGCCTCACCTAACTTGGAGTGTCTCACTGCCATCACACCTAGCGTCCTCATTTGGGGAGCCATTGCATATGACACCCAATCACCCTTAGTTGTCCTTCCGAGTACTCTCACAGCACAACATTATGTCCAGGACATCTGCAACCTGTCATTCTGCCTAAGCTGCAAGGTCTTCCAAGAGCCGTTTTTCAGCAGGATAATGTCCAATCACATACGGAGAATATCTCTAGAGAGTGTCTGTCAGGTATTCTGACACTTCTTGGCCTGCCAGCTCATCAGACCTATCACCTAAAGAATATGTCAGGGTCATGTTGGAACAGCAATAACAGTTACCCTTCAATATAGGCAAACTAGTTCAGCAACTCCAAGACATTTGGATGAATCTTCCACAGGACACCATTAAATATTACATGCTTCAGTGCCACAAGAGGCGGCTCCACCACATACTAACATATATTGATTCTGGGTCTGTTGTTCCGAAATAAACAGCTGCTCTCACAGTGTTCTGGTGTCATTTTCTTTCCATTCTCTTTGCACATGTCATGTTTCATCATGCTCACACTATTTTTGCAAGTGTGTCTTTTTTGTCCTAGGGTGTATTTATTATCTCTAAGACTGTGTAGCATTTTGAAGCATATATTTAATTAATTCCGGTATAAAAAATAAATAAATTATCCTTAAACTTTAAAAGATTATACTAAAGAATTGGTAGAATTAATTTCTTCAGATTTATATTCTGAAATTTTGCATATTAAGAAAAAAATACCTGAAGTGAAATAAATAAATGCTAATTCATTGCATCATTCTATGCAACAGTGCAATTATATAATGATTTTTTTTTCTTTTATTGATTTGAAGGCTCGTTTCCATCTTATAAGGAAGGACACTGGTGCCGTAGTAGATAACATATATCTATCTTCTGTGCCTTTCATGTTCTTTCATACTATTAATGCCTTTGAAGATGAAGGTCATGTCATATTGGATGTTAGCTGCTACAAAGATGATGGAGTTCTCAGTCAATTATTACTGAAAGAAGAGCAAAGAGGTCGCAATGCAGTTTTGCCTGAAGCCTGGAGATTTGTTTTTCCAGTCAATATTGATAAGGTAAACCTTTAAACTTAAAAAAATTACAGAACTTTCAAAAATTTAATACTAAATTGTAAAATATGTATTTATTTCAATACATGAAAAGTTGTAGAAGTAGATATAAGGGAAAGAAAAACAGGTTATTTATTTCGAAATTTCATGAAAACTATATTTTTTTAAAATTCTTGATTAACACCCTTTCTGCACAGTGGAAGAGAAATAACTCACTAATTCTTATAAGACATTTTATTCTTTTTTAAAAATTTTAATGTACTTTTTACTCTTATTATTTAATTTTAAGATTTTATTTCTTTGTTATTTTTAATTTTAAGTCTATCAAAACTTAAACTTGTTTATAATGAGCACGATTGGAAAGATTTCTCAATACTGCAAGCGTATAGAGAAGAGTTGGTTGCACTGATATACTGGGGATGGGAGGGTCAATAGGGGTTAGTATCCTCACCCCATTCATCATCAGAAAATAAAGGAAATCTAGGATTATTTTTTTTGGTTGGAAAGTTTGTAAGTCCCCCCCCCCTCAATCAGGGAAAGGACTCACATTTCTTTTCTTTTTTTTTTTGTTGAATGACTATGACCATCATAACCCCTTTCATTCCAAAATTCTAGTATACCTACGGTTGTTTGGAATTGATGTATTTTATGAACAGCAGTTTCACAGGAATACTGAACCATTTGCAGCCACTAAAAACAAGCGGTAGTCAATGTCTAGATAATATACAACTCTTTCTTTGTTTTATATAAAAAAATTATACTGATCTTAAATTTCAATTTAATATAAGTAAAATGAAAGAAACTTCTCATAAATTTCATCCTAAATGAAATTAAAATAATGACATTGCAAGTCTTCTTGAAAATATATAAATATACATAGACACTGATGGACATAACAAATAACAGCTATTATGAACATTTTTTCTTGGTTTCTTGAATCATGTATGACTTTTTTTTTAATAGAAATCAGGAGAAAATAACCTAGAATCAGTGGCATACCAACGCCTTTGGGGGCCCGGGGCGGGAGTTGTAGATGGGGCCCCCTAGTCTTGCTTTTACAACCAAAAAAAAAAAAAAGGAAATCTTGTGTGGATGGGGCCCCCTAGTCTTGCTTTACCAACCAAAAAAAAAAAAAGGAAATAAGCTGCTTGGTGGGGCCCCCTAGGCTGGCTGATGGGGGCCCCTCCCAGATGGGGGCCCGGGGCGGACCTCCCCCCCCCCTTGGTACGCTACTGCCTAGAGTAATTATTTTTTTCATAAACTTATCAAAAAGAAACCTTTTCATTGACAATATGTCATTTATAGTAAAGTGTTTTTCTCATTTTTCCCCTTTTATTTACTTACATTTCTAGATAAGTAAACAATACATTCAAATGCTATTTACAAAAAAGAAAAACAGTCTAAGCACAAATGTTTTGTAAGTGCTATTAAATATTATAAATTAACTGATAAGGAAGTACAAAACTCCATGATCATATGAGTTGGTGATTTACTTAGACTTCAAATGTCTTAAATGCAAGCTTTATAGTCTCAGTTTTGTGGTTGTATAAATATATATATATATTTTTTAAATTTAAACATTACATTTTTGGAATTCTTTTTTTTTTTTTTGAATTTTCTGAAAATGTTTTTGTATTCTATCCATACCACATTTAAGTTCCCATACAGATTCCAATTTTCCCATTTTAATTTTCATGATAAAACGTATTTCATTAGAAAGGTTTTTCACTTTATATATATTTAGAAGAGTCTAATTTTGTCTTCCATTTCACATTGCTACACTATTCATTGCATTAAAAACTTATTAGATTTTATTATTACTTGGCTTTGTTTTCAGTCTGTTGATGAGCAGATGAAGCTTCCTTATAGTAACTGTTCTTCTAAATTTGTCAAGAATACAGTGATTTGTCATCCAGAAATATTCAGTTCAGCAGGTAAGTCACAAAATGTTGCCTGTTAGTTGTATGTTTGTTATTTAACTCCATTTTTTAAAATTGGAATGAAATTTATTTACGAAACAGGTTCTTTTATAATCTGCTAATTTCCCAAACAAACACAGATATAGCCTATCAATCTTTGTTTAGAGTTCAATCTAAATTAAAATTAGAATTGACCAAAGCAAAGGATGCTGAAACACGGTGTACTATGAAATATATTTATTTACTGGAAGATATTGATACGAAGTTGAGAAGTCCTCTCGAATGGCCAATTAATGTCCTGTGATTGGCTGAATCGGGGGAACCAATCAGCGACGTGTCTTGTCCTCTCACCAAGTAACGGACTGAACAGGGAGCGTCGCAGCTCACGCTCTCCGAGTAGCGGACCAGACAGAGAGCTCTAAGAGAGATTCTTGAAATCCGATCCATTTGTATATAAACCTGTACATAATTGTAAATAAACTGTGTGTATGCTTTAGACTAAACCACGTCGTTAGTCTCTGTCATTTCGACTACACATCAATATAAGCTGTAGAACAAGTGTAGTACTTCATAGCAATAAGAGTGAGATTACTAATGCAGAAAGTTAAGAGATGTTCACCATAATTTCAAGAAGATTCATTTCAAACGATTGGACAGTATTTTTTTTTTTTTATATATAGTGATTGGCTTAGTCCATAACTTAGCTGTTCAGTATCCCTCAAGGATTAATGTGGATAATGTGTTCCTTGATTTTACTGTTATTACGGTGTTAAGTCTAAAGAAAGGACTGATAGAAAAATATGTTCTTCATAAATCCCACATTCTTAAAATGCTCAACAAACAGGTGTAAGATGTCAGAGTAAGTTTTGTCAACTTGATTATAGAAATTAAGATTTCTAGTCTTGCAGAACTGTATTAGGCCATGAAAAATGACCAGATGACCTAATCTTATGTAGCACAAGGGTATGAGGGGAAGTCCGAAGATGGAACTTCTAATTATATTCAATTCTAATATAGTACTCTATGCATCTGGCTCTTTAAATTGTAGCTTCAACAGTTGCTTAAATTGCCTGTTATAGTTTTCATTGGTTGTGACAGTAATTTCTATCATTACACCTCTTTAGTACACATCAATTGTTATGAAACATTTGATTGAAAGATTGTTATGCTGTAGACAAGTTGAACAAGTGAACAGAATAGACTGGAATTAAGCCAGTTTGCCAACTTTGGCAGCAAGTCTTCAAAGTACAAAATAAAAATACTTGAAAATTTGCCATCATCAGTTAAAAATAATTATTGTAGTTAAGATAAATTAGACAATAAATTAGACAATTAATGAACATGAACATGTTTTATAACATGAGCTTAATATTGTTTACTAAATACACTAAATACAGTTTTTAACAAAAAATAAAAAAATATAGGCGCTTAACTGGAGATGATCTGTCAATGGCAAACTTTATCTACATACATCAATGCAGGAGGGATAAGAAAATGATTCTATTACCTTTGCAGAGGAATACTTTATTTAAGATCAATTCTATTTCAAACTTTATAAATTACTATGGAACAAATCTACCCTTGGTAATAATGCAAGCAGATGACCATGGATTTGTAGAGATCTCTGACCATTGCCTGTAATAGTTTTTTTAACTTTTCCCAGTCGTTTTGCAATTGTTCATGTAATATCATATGGACCTGGGTAACTGAGATCTGATATCTAAATGGTGTCCAAGAGATTCACTTATGCTCAATTGGAGGCAGATGAAGACTTGAAAGTCATGGAGAGGTGCCTAAGCCATGAAGGCATTCTTGAGAAATGTAGGCTATACATGGGTTGACATTATCCTAATGATAATGGTACCGAGAAGGCATGGAATCATCAACTGCATGATGGGTCATTCTACATTGACACATCTGTATGCTGTTAAAATCATAGTCACATGTACCAGAGGCAAACAACAGTTATAGAAGTAGCTCCTTACATCATACAACACTTGTGCTGCAGTGTTTGTTCAGTAATGATGCATGAACTGAACTATTTCCTAATTTTCATTGATAATGCTTGGTCACAAAACCATTTCAGAAGGAGCAATCTGATGGAACGGATAAAGAAGGCATCTTAGCAGATTGAGGAGTGTAGTCCTGCTTTTGCAATTATAGCGGAGTAATGGAATAATTAGATTCATGATGCTCCTCCTCTGCAGATGGTGGAAAGACAACTATTTGGGTTTATTGAATAGTCCTTTAATCTTTTTGTTTTTGTTTTATGTTTAATCTGACCAGAACTTTCTCAAGTTGTATATGTATTCTCACACAACCATTACTGCCTGCATTGGCACTAATTGCATTGCAATGGCTAAAATGTAAGGCAGTTTCATAGCACATGACCAGAATGGTTCTCATAGTCCAGTGGTATAACCTGTCTCAAATTCTGTGATTGTTTCTGAGATATTTGAGTTCACCTTCAAGACATTTTGGACATTCTCTGAAATCAAATCAAGCCACATGTTTATAGAAGACCTTTGACAGCATTTATATTAAGAGAACAGGTCACATTAATTATAATGCCCTCTTGTGATGACCTGGAGATCCTCTAACGTTAAAATTTAAATCATTTGTATTTTTGTCTTTATATCCTATTTCACAGAGTCAGATTTCTTTTTTTGAATACATAGTTTGCTTTTTTTTTTTTTGATCAAAGGGATTTTGTTAACATGGTTTAATAATTGCTTTCTCTTTAATAGATTGATAAATGTCTATTGTTATTTTGCTTTTCTATCATTTAGATTCTTTAAATGTCAATTGATTAATGACAAGAAGTTCCTAAAAGAAGTTAGAGCTTACTTCCCCTAAAACGTTAATCTTAATTTTTATTAAAGTCATGAAAACGACACAAACAAAAAGTTTGTTTTATTTTCAGTTTATAATGCCTGCTGAATATCAATAGCACAAGTTTTTCATTTTTTGAAAAAATGAATTAAATTCAAATTATTTATTTAATTGTCCAAAGTCATTTAATTTTAATCACACCAACAAATTAATGGATTAACAGAAAGGATTGATATTAATTGTTTAAAACATGGATAGAAATTCACTGGCTAGTTTCTAAGGCTTTTCCTTTGTCACCTTCTTCACTAACTTCTTCCCAAGATTTTTAATATGAAAGCTAGTTTGTGTCTAATCCTTAAATATGCATATCAAATTTCAAGAAGTTCCATCAAACTGTTGAAAAGTTATTAGGAAAGACGTATACACACACCGAGTGATTTAACAAGCCTCACTTTTCTGGGAAAACAGGCTAAAAAAATATAAGGGACTTAATCATTAGCATTTAAAATGGTAGTTTCAATCCAGATTAGTGACAGAAAGTTAATGTATGGAAGACAAAATCAAAGTGCAAAACAAAAAATATTGGCTTTACAAATAAGCAACTTCATAGCAACTGTCTTGTTGTCCTTTTGATATTAAGAGAATGAGAAACTGCCATTCTACAGTCTTTGTTATTTGTGACCATTCTCAGAATTTCTGCAAAACCTCATTGAAAGTAAAGTAATTAGAAGCAAAATAGTGGGTGACACAGACCATTTGTAACAATATTTTAAGAGGAATTTCGCAACTACTGATGCCAGTTGTTATTCTAGTCCTAGTGAGATTTCTCTTTGAATTTTGATAAGAGATTGATCTCTAAATTGTTTGTCATTTTGTTAAAATGACTGTGTAGTATTATCAGTTAAGTATTATTTAAGTTAATAATTTGATTTTAGATTTCCTTTGTCATGAAATTATTAATTTGTGATCAAAAAATGAGATTTTGTCTTTAAAGTACATCTGAAATTAGTGCTGAAGTGTAAAATATAATTTCAAAATGAGTGGTAAATTTATGGCCAGTGTAAATGCTTTTATATGTGTAAAGTCATAAAAATTATTCTTTCTTTCTTTTTGTTTATACTTATTTTAAAATGTCAATGTGGATTGTCTTTTCATATTAGCTCTGAATCTAGTCAAGTGATATATTTAATAAGCAGTATTCTATGAAACAATTGTAAATTGTAGCCAATCAATTGCATATCGTGTCTTATTTTTATAAACTGCTCACAAAATTTAGGGAATATTGCAAAATGAATATAATACATCCAAAAAACAGAGGTATTTGAGTTTAAAGAACATCATCAGAGAAACAAATGACAAGAAAATGGAAGTTGTCTGAATATGCAAATATGATGCAAAACGTTAATTTGCATGTTTGTCCACAACCCTGTGTAAAGAGGCTGGCACTGCTGGGTTATCTCCACTTTCCTGAATCAACAACAAGTGGCAGAATCATTGAGTGTACCTGAAATTGCCACTGCAACGTGATTTACCGGAATCTGAAGCATGGAGAGTCATAGAGCGTCTTGAAGCTGGCCAAACACAGATGACAGTGGCAGCAGCGATTGGAACCTCCCAAAGCGTGATTAGCAGACTCTAGATTCTGGACTTCAGAGAGACTGGCACAGTACGAAGAAGACCAGGACAGGACCGCCCATGTGCCACCACTGCAAGAGATGATTGCTACTTGACGCTAATAGCATGAAGGAACCGGCAAAGCAATGCGATTGAGTTGTGGGAACAGTTTCTCGCTGCTACTGGAAGATGGGCGTGGATCCTATGTCAAGTGACCAATGATATGCATTCCCTTAACTGCTGAACATCGCAGAATACGCAGAAGGTGGGCTGAAATGCATCTCCCTTGGACCCGTGAAGAGTGGTCCATGGTTCTCTTCATGCGAGTCAAGATTCAGCCTGCAGCCTAACAATCGTCATACCCTCATCTGGCGTGAACGTACATCAGGTACATGGGAGAATTCACGTTTGTGCAAGAAAGACATTCCTTTGGTGGAGGTGGAATCATGGTGTGGGCAGGCATCAGCATTGGTGGTCGTACCAATCTCTATGTTGTTAGAAATGGAGACGGTGAATTTGAACAGTGAATGCTGTAAGATACTGGGATGAAATTCTACAGCCTATAGTGGTACTCTACACTGGAGCAGTTGGGGCTAACTTTCTTTTTATGGACGATAAGTCATGCCACCATCATGCGCATCTCATCAACAACATGCTGCAAGACGCTGGAATCAGTGCATGGACTGGCCTTCATGTTCTCCAGACCTGAATCCATTAACACGCTTGGGATGCACTAGGAAGACGGGTTGCCAGCAGGGCCACCCAGAGGCTAGTGGTGACCCCGGGGCAACATTTGGAATTGTGCCCCCCCCCCCCCCCAATCCCAGACAATCCTATTTTAACAACCAAAAAAAAGGAAAATCCAATACAGTGGGGCCCCGGGGCAATCTGCCCCTTTTGCCCCCCCCCCTCTGGGCGGCCCTGGTTGCCAGTCACCACTCAGCTCCGATTGCATTTCCTCAACTAGAAGTTGCCCTGGTGTGCAAGTGGCCACGAATCTCACAGGAACTGCTTGACAATTTGATCCTCTCCATGCCTCATCTCTGTCAGTGTGTTGTAGCAGTGTCAGTTGACCATACACCCTATTGAACAATCAATGTGCGACACATTTTCACATTTGCAATGTGAATGTTAACCCCCGTCCATGTGTCACATCCTGCTCAATTCTGATAAATGGATTATGCACCTCATTAACTTATTCAGACAACTTCCATTTTCGTGTCATTTGCTTCTCTGATGATGTTCTTTAATAAATAAACTCAATTGCCTCTTTTTTGGATGTATTATATTCATTTCGCAATATCCCCTAAATTTTGTGAGCACTATATTTTAAAAAAAATTTCTATCTTAAAAACTAGATATTTCATTAAATGATACAATTTGATATGATTTTAAGAAGAGCAAAATAGAAATTTTGTGATTATTTAGGCACTATTTAATTATCGCAACTTCTTTTTGCAGCAGCTGAATTATGCAGAATTAATTATCACAGAAATGGAAAAAAATATAGATATTTCTATGGAATGGGAGAGGAAAAGGTAAGGCAATTATTAATAAAAAAGTTTGTTAAGGTTTAGCTTGTTCTGTTTAATTTTATGATACTTTGCTGAATGGCTTTTGAGCCTGATAGTTTTCAAGTAATTAATTATAGTTTTAATCTTTCTTTGATGGGAAAGACCCACTCACTCAGCTTCACTACAACCCATTCCATAACCTTGCCTTGGAACGTAAATGAATGTTCTTTCCAATAGACAATGAGTGTCCTTTTAGTAAAATTCTCAGAGCTTATTATAAGGAGTCTTATCATATTTATAGAATTCTGTGGTAAAGCTTTTTGGAGTTCCTTCAGCAGCTTTTTGCTGACTAAGAAGGACTGGAAAGTAATTGGCATCCAAAAACATTTTCCAGACATTTTTGATTGGAGACAAATCTAGAAGGACACAAATAGCTAAGGAAGTGTGTTGATATCCTGGGCGATGGCAACAGTCTGTGGTCAGGCTTTGTGCTATAATATCTCGCCAGGAAAATGTGACTCCAGGATGCATTCCAGAGTGAGAATGTCTTCAAGGTATTGGCTGCCATGATTATTAATAGAGATGACTAAATATAATTGATATCCCCATTGGCTGTACTGTTGGTGTGTAATTCAAGAACAGTGTCCAGAGTGTATTATTGTCCTCATTGTCTCTGAAAGTGATTCTAGTGGTTATCAGCTTCAAGGCAAAAGCAGAGCTTGATGCTGAAGATGGTCTTTTAACTTTATACAGACTCCATCTGCAAACGTATGATGCCATTCCAAACCCACCTATAAGGAAGTGTTAGTTAATTAGATTTGATAATAGACAATAAGAATGCAGTCCTATTTATGTTGTCATTTGGGCAGAGTTACTTAGTGTTACATGGCGATATGCAATATCAATAATGCAATTATGATTGTACAAACACTGTATATCTAGCTTTTATGATACTTGTTAGACATTAAAAATGTCTCATTACTTGTGCTGGCCGTACAGTGATGGAATCAGACAGTCGCTTCTTCTTGGTGAAAAAAAAGTAAATTCTAGATTAGGTTTGTCAGAGGATTTGACAGTCCTACCATGAGGTTCTTTACCTGATCCTACCTGATGTATGTGTTCATGCCAGCATTGTTTTACTTTGCCCCATTGTATGGCCAGTATATGTAACGATATATTTTTAATGTCTAAGAGGTGTCACAAAAGCCAGATATGCATTCCCTCTTATATTCAGTTGTTTGAACAATCAATGATTGCATTATTGATTTAGCATATTAAACTTAGCATGACAAAAGATCATTGAAACTTCCACACTATACTTCAACTGCTAAGCTATTTTTTTGTTTCATTGGTGGAATACAGCAGCATCTGCAGTGATCACCATTAGACTGATATGCATAATTTAATCATTTGTAAAGCTGACTTTTATTAACTTTCATAAAACTTTTCACATTTTGTTTTGGTCAGAGAATTTGTCAGAGATATTAGGTTGGAATAACTTTGTAAACAAAAAAACTGTACATCAATAATTCGTCTTCTTGAAAATAGATAAACACATAAATAAACTCCTGACAACTTGACAACG
>JAFIDM010000007.1:30184941-30213055 GCA_023159025.1 Thereuonema tuberculata | reverse complement strand
TTCGAATTGTTTTTCAAATATATTGACTATTGAGTTAAATATACTGAATTATACCACGAATTTGTATAGATATCAATATTTAGAATTATAGTAAATGCTTTATTTGTCATTGAAGGGATTTATTAAATTCAATTTGATTTGGATTGATATTCTGTAATAACTGTGTGTTTATTGCACAAGAAAATTAAAAAAAAATACTTATTACTATTATTAAAATATAAGAAACTTAATATTATTTTGAAATACCCCAGTTGGGACGGCGACAGAATCTTTCAGGTGCCATCTCTGAAATGGCATTGGATTGACGATTTCTTCTATAAATCAAACTACAGAATATCGGAGGTTTAGTAAATTCGTGTAGTAAGTTATTATTGGTTCTCGCTTTATTGAAACTGATTAGTTAGCATCTACTTGTTAATAGGAAATAAGTGGACTGTGGTCATATTTTATTCCGACTCGAAAACCACGGCTATTTATTCTTCTTTTAAAACATGAACCATAGATTCAAAAACTTACTTCGAAGGACCCAAAGCTCCCTCATAGGGGAAACCCTGAATTGCATCTGGTTGTTAAATTATCGGGAAAAATTGCTAATCTGCAAACACATGTAGTTTCAGATTTCCTTGAATTGAGATTAGAATCGAGAAAACAAGAAGAAAAAACTGTAATCTTAATTAAAATGAAAACTAAAAACGATAGAAATCATTATTTAAATGCAAATGTTTGGCGCAGTTGTTACATAAACTGTTCGGAGAACAAAAGAGAGGGGGAAAAAATAATTTTCGGGGGTTGAAGCCGACCTTTTAACCATTACTTGATTCAACGCTGATGACTTCACCAATTTAAAACGACGTTAATCCACGCCTTGGGAATGGGAATAGCTTTTCTGATTTAGGCATAATTTGTGTGATGATTCTTCGCTTCTCTTCCGGATTTTGTTTTTAAATAAAAATTAGATTTGGATTAAATTGTGTCAAGATCCAAGTCGGAATCTCCTAATGCGAATTCCTAATAATTGTTTTCTTTCCTTGATTTAAGAATACGGGAATCAATTGGGTTTAAACTAAAGATATAGTTTTATAATACGCAAATGTTCGGGATATTTGTTATAATATATATTTTTACATTTTTAAAAAAAGTGAAATAACAATAATGAATTGTCCTTCTCCATTTCAGAACATTTCTTGCTTTGGTCCAGTTGTTAACTATTTTATAAGAAAATTACCAGTTTATTGGTTCTCCTTTTAAGCTTTCTTTTTAATTTTTTTGAAATATTATATAGGAAATGTTGTGTTTAGTTTTTATTAACATGAATTCAACGTTTGATGTATTTCTGTAGATCAGCCGATTTTCCTTTTTGGGGGGAGGGGAAGTGAGGGAAGCGAATTAATTACTGTATTATTATGAACGACTTTCTTATATTCAAGAAACTAATTACAACCAAGTTATTATAGTTCAAGTAAATCTGAATGGCTTTTTTATTATTGAGATTCTATCTTATTAATTTCTCATCCAATAACTCCTGTTGTAGAAATATACAGATGACAGAGAAATACAAAATGTTTAATTTATTAATGATTTTATTTACTATTTCTAAAATATTCTATAAGATATCATATGAACACATAGTATTGAACATATGTTTTTAGAGTGATATGAATACGTCATTCTGTTTGTTCAGATGCGAAAGATCAAAAATTAACCAAGTGATGTAGATCAGATTTCATATTTTAGGATTTAGTTTTATTTTCTAATCCTTTTTCGATTTTTTGGTAATTGTAAAACCCGTTTTCAGAAATATCTTAGGCGATTTCTTTGGGCTCTTTTATTTATGCTCCTAATGCACATGTTTCATATTTAAGAATATTTCAGTTTATTGTGATGTTAAATCATTGTAAGTAAAATAATCTTCCCAAATTATGGAGAAAGTCCTTCAGTGCAATTTGTCTCAGGTTTCAAGGGGCAAAAAAAAAAAAAAAAAAAAAACTTCAGAAAGAACTTGAAACTTACTTTTCCTAAACCGATTTTCGTATTATTATTAAAAACATTACTGTTTTAAAACATATATTTGATTTATTTTATAATTCTCACTTTACTATGAAAGTAGGCTAAAAAATAATACTCGAAATTTAAGTTTATCCGTAATTTAAATTAACAAAGGTGTTATTATCTTCTCACCAGGCTTTAATATTTTAAAACTAATGAAAGATCTCCCTAATATTTCGCTGTAGGTGAAAGATACCATTATTTTTTTCAGTCATTAATGTTTGTCGTACGGCATTGAGTTCTAGAGAAGTTCGTTCTTAATATTTGTTTCAAGTTTATTCCGAATGAAATTCATTTTGTAGAATTATGAAACGTAAAATATGTATCTTTTATTTATCTGTGGTGTTTGTTTTAATAGAGGTAACGAGGAAGAAAGACGCTCAACTTAAAATTAATTTACAAAAACCCTATTAAGAGATTTATTTTGGAATAAGTTATAAGTTAATTTTCTTCTTTAATGAAAAGCAAATAATAATATATAAGTAGAGAGAAAAATCACAAATGGACATTAACTAGGCCTTCCCACACTGAGCCAACATCAACGGGAATTCTGCTGATGATTCCTAATAAGGATGAAACAGCTGTTCAGAATTCCCGTTGATGTTGGCTCAGTGTGCGAAGGCATATTTACTGTTCAGTTGTGATTTTTCTTTCTTACTTATTCATTTTCTTGTTTTGTTTTGTTTTTTAAAAAAAAACATCATTTTCTCTTAAGTATGTTTTACTGAATTTGTGTTTCCTCGTTTCTTTAACATCCGTAAACTCACATCTTACGATAGTTTTATTCAGATATTCTCCAAATGCTTTTACAGAAGTTTCCTTTTTTTATATATTTATTTGAAGCGAACAACGTTTTTCTGAAGCTTTTTTGTTTTTAATCGAAAGAATCGAAAGCCCAGATGTCAAAGAAATAATAAATAGAACACAATTGAATAATTGGGAAAATGAAGTTTCTGTTCTCGTTTATATTTAAAATGAATGTTTCCTATTTGAAATTATTATTGGCATTTGGAGAACATGAATAGATTAAAGATATACTTGTTTATTGATCTGGATAATTCTTCATTTTTAAAGTACTGTAACTTGTAAATTCGCTGTGGTTTTTTTTACATGATAATTTCTCCTAATTACAGTTAAACTTTCGTCAAATGACTTCACTGAAATACTTCCCAAAAGGTGTATATACTAAAAAGGTCTTTTTAAGTTATTTTATTTAATGTAAGCTTTAAATAGATTGTAATTCTGGCAAAGTGCACGTACAATTTGAGTCGATTTCTCAGCAGTCTCAGAATTCTATCTAAACGAAAACCTTACAATTGCTCTTATGTTAAACGTGAAAGAACATATAGACTACTTTCCTTAAAACGCTGAGGTTGTTTTTTTTTTTTTCTTTTATGAAAACGAAAAATCTCCTTTTATTTTTACATTAGGCCTATCTACTGAAAGCAAACGGTGCAGATTTCTTTCGTTTTTCCAAAAAAAAAAAAAAAAAAAAAAAAATGAAATGGGCATTACTTGAAGTTGTCGAAATCTATTCTAATGTGTTCTATGAGAGTTTTGTCATCTTCACGCGTTAATTTCTCAGCAAGGATCAAATAAAGAAAAAAAATCTAGTACAAAAGTGACTTAGACTGACTGGTTTTATGAACTTCGATTTCCAAACAAGTAGGTTAAAAGAATTGATACTTTGTAAAAAAAATGACCTTCAAAGAAAGAATGGTTTTCAATGTTTGGTTTTTTTTCTGCATTTGTTGCTCTTTAGTAAAACACTGATTTTTAGAGACTGTGACATTTAAAAAAAAATACGAAACGATTTTGTATCAGTTTGGTCTTGTTTAGACTTTCAAGTTTTCCGAATTCTTTTTTTTTCTACCAAAAGAAATGATAGTTAAAATTATTTTTAGCTTTTCAATTCCCTGTGATTGACTAAAGCAAACAGAACGTTTACTAATTTATTGAAATTTTTTTAAATACATTTAATGGTTGGAAATATATAATTTGATTTCGATTTTGTCCTGTATGAGCACCTGTTGATAACTAAACGGTTGGTAGGAATACACACGTGCCAAACTAGCAGGCGGGAATTTGTTGATCACACCATTATTTAGCGTGAATGGATCTTGTAGCGTTTGTCCGTTGTGATCGAAGGAAAAATCAACATTTGGTTAACAGTGAATGGTTTTACATCCAGTTTCTTAATTCTAGACAAAATAACTACTTAATTAAACTACATGTGATTGTTTTATTTAAGAAAAAAAAAAAAAGATGAATTAGATTGACGAATGAAAATGGATTTGATAAAACAACAATTACTCCCTTCCCTTTGAATAGAAGCTGTGTTTATAGCATAGAATTGCCCGCAGTTAATTTGTTGTTGCCGTATTGAAGGATTCCCGAATAAACCAAAGAATGGTTTAAAACTTAAGGTCTGTGGATGGGGGCCTCGAATCGGAATCCTTCAGCATCCAATAAAATACTTCCGTTTCTTATTCTGAAATCACAGATAACTTCCAGGAATAATATAAATTTATATTATTTTACTAAAATAAAAATATTTCATTCGTAATTAGACAAGGCTTTTTAGTGCTCTTTTAAGTTTGGTTGTAAAGATAATATTTATCAAAAATTTGAATATCTTTTTCTATAATTTTCGAAGGCCCTTCTACCTTCTTCTCGCGCTATGCTACCAAGAAAATATATATACAGTCGGACCTCTATTTAACGAAGTCGCTAAATCCCCCAAAAAAGTTCGTTATATGGAAAATTCGTTAAATAGAGATTCAATTTTTATTATTCAATATTATTAAAAAAAGTAATAATTTTAATGCAATAAATCATACATTACCACATGCGTACTTAAATTTTACTAATAAAGACTGTTAATTTTGAGGTTTGTTTGTTTTTTTTTTTTTTTTGTTTTTTTTTTGAAAAAGTGTTTTTGCTCATAGTACGTCTTTGCAATGCACCAAAAACCCCTTCAGTATTTTCTTCAAATTGTAATCCGCGTCGGATTGTTTCAAATGATTTTAGCATTTCATCATACGAAAGTTTTTTTGATTTCTGCATCATAATCATTTTCATCATCTTCATAATTCATAGTTGTATTGTTTTTATTTTTTACACTGTCCAAAATATCCGATTCAGTTAGTGTTTCCGAGGTCTCAGCTTCAAAATGAAGTGAAAGATAATCATCAATCAGCACATCATCGTTAATTTCTTCTTTATCCCTCAGCTGTATCCACCTTTCTGTCATTTCTTCTAAGAGAATATTGATAATAAAACATTTCAAGGAGAAAAAATAAATAGATACCACGAAAAAGTTCGTTAAATAGAAAATATACTTTGCTATTTGGAGGTTATTTTACGAAGAAAGTAGCAAAATGTTCTTGGTTCCAAAGAAAAGTTCGCAAAATAGAGGTTCGTTATATAGAGGTCCGACTGTATATACAAAGCAGGCAAAACTCAAAGCCAAACCTTCGAGTTTCGCAAAGCAAAGATTTCAATCAAAATATATATAAATCAGGTTTCCACATTGATTCCGACGATATTTCCTATAGGCCTGTGTATCGATACCTGGTTGTTTACTGGTGACTGCTCCTAGCTGATGATCGCCATATTAGCGTGAAACAGCTGTACTAGGATGTTCTTTAGTAAACAACTTGGTTTCAACCGTTGATATTTATTAATATTTATATGCGCAATCTGATTTTTTTTTTTTGCGCTAAAAAAAGAAAAAGAAAAAATCCTAGCGGCCGCGTGTAGCGTGCACATGAATTTTCCTTTGGGTGAGTTTTTTATTTTTTTTTTTTTTCAGGCTCCACGCTGAATCCGACGATATAAATATTGTTAATCATCAAATGAAAACATTTCGTAAAAATTAAGCAAAAGTAAACTTATTATATCCTATCATAAAAAAAAAAAGTTTTTCTCAGAATACATTGTACATTATTTAAACAATAGCATTGTATCAGAAGGATAAAATACGAAAAAAAAATATTATTGTAAAATACTACATGTAATAACTTCCAAGTGATATCAATAAATTATCAAAGAAAAAAAAATTAAATTTATATTTTGACCTCTGAAAACGTAAAAAGGGCCTATTAAGAAATAAATGGAATGATAATAAAAACCTAAGAAACATATTTTTAAACATAAAGATTATGAATAAAAATCTACAAAAAGAAACGGGCTTTTTTTTCCTACTTTTTTTCAATTAGTCTACAACTTGTTTTCTAAGTTGTTTATTATTAAATATTTAATGTTTAATTGATAAATAAGAGGATAATCATAATTTTTTTTATTTGAAACATCCAACTAATATCCTTCAACTGTTGACACTGTTGTTTAATATTTTTCTTCCAATTAACTGTTTAAATTTGTTTTAATTGATTGTAATATGTAACTATGATTTATAAAATGTTATTTATATACATCACTTCAGCACTGAATTATAAATTAAATTTTAGATTAAACAAACCAAAAAAAAAATAAAACAATTTAATTTTTGTTTTGTTTTTGCGTTCGAGAGAAAGAGTTGTTATGTTGTCTTATATTTACTTTTTCTCTTTGCATCTATGATGAGATTAACCAAACTAATTAGTACCAAATTCGCCATTTTTCATCTAAACCAGAACCCCTGTTTCTATGATGCCAACATCGGTGTCTTGTGGAATTAAGAATTAAAGAAAAACATTTGCAATAAATATCACGTGTCGCCCTAATTCAGTAACACATAATAGAAACGGACAGGACTTAAACAAGGATTTAGGTTTATTTAATAGCGTAAAATTTAAAATTTCTTTTTCACCCATTTCTTGTAAATATATCGTGTATTATTTTCAGTTAATCTACAGTATTCGAATAAAAAGATACTTCAATAGTCAGCAACATTAAATAACTACAATGCAACATATTTAAAATTAGAGAAATTATTAAAAAAACAAAAATAATAATAAAATAAATTTTCTAAAGAATAATGAAAATCTAGAATGAAGGTTTAACGTCTTCTCTGGAACGTACGTTGTTGTGTATATGTATCAGTTTTATCACGACTTAATTGTTAAATCCTGTGTTGTTACTAAAAATTTTGATTATTTATTTATTTATTTATTTTGGGGAGGAGGGAAGAGGACAAACGAAACGCCCCCCCCCCCCCAAAAGCAAAATCTTTCATAATAAATCACAAGTAATTATACTAAGTAGACATTCGTTTGGAGCTACATCGACTCAATAAGTTGCGAGTGCATGGGTGGGGGAGCGAAAACTCCCCGCGGGTGTTAGTTAGGAAAAAACATACCTATGTTAGTTTTAACCTATAGATTCGTATGTGTAGAAGTCGATTCATATTTTATACCATGGATAGAAAAACCATTATGTAGAAATTAATTCCCTTATCTTAATGGTGTGAAATGTAACATTAAGAAGTTCCGTGATATTCCCTTTAGGTGGCTTAATTAATATCTTTGGCAATTGATCTAAATACGCCATAAATATTGTTAATTATCGTTGTGTCAGTTTCGTTTTGTACCTATTGAGGTGAGTGAAATGGCAACAGAAAATAGTTCACTTTCGTTTGTAGCTGAATTTGCTTCGAAGTTGATGTTTTCTATCGAGAATTGCAATTGTCAACCAAATAGAGGAACCGGAGGGTTGTGATTTACAGGAGAGAGAGAGAGAGAGGGGGCGTTTTTGTGATTTGTTCGCCTGTCTTTGTCTGTTGCCTCCGATTAGCAGTGAAACACACCAGCGAACTACCACAGATCTTCATTTACAAAATATCAGATGAGAATGAGGAAAAAAAAAGCACGAAGGCGCTGCCTCCACCCACCCCTCGTGTGTTCTGTTAATTAAGCTCCCTCAATTAACAAGACGTCTGTTGGCGTTGCATCCTCCAATCTGGAGCCCACTTCTTTGCTTCAATCCAATTACAAGCCATCGTGATAAAAATAAACCCTATCAAATAAAAAGTGGTTGCTGCCGCCTCGCGCGTACCTTATTACTCAGCCATCCATAATCGCACGATTAATTCAACCAAGAGAAACCAGAAGCAGCAACAGCACTGTTTTTATGTCTCATATGAACGTTATTGGTGCCAGCGCTTACTCCACCCCCACCCACCCACCTACTCTCTTTTTTGGCTCTATTACCACAAGCAATACTCGCGCCACGCAGCGGCTGCCTCTTTTTCTTTTTCTCTTTTTTTTTTTTTATCCTCTTTTGTCTTTCTCCAGAGAAATTCCAAGGAACGCTTATTAAAACGGAATTTTCGGAAGAAGAAAAAAAAAATAAAATAAAGATTTACTTCAAGAACACAGCTTCTGTTGTTGTTAGTTTAGAAACGTTACGAGTTAAATTTGTCTCGTTTTAACTAAAAGTATAATTTCAGTGTTTACGCTGCAATTTATGTATTGTGTTGTATAATTTATCAATTTCTGTTTCATCGTCAGAAATATGTGAAAAGGTATTCTAAGTTTTATATTCTAAGTTAATATAAAATTCTGATGTCCAAGATAGTGGATTTGGATAGTAGTGCAATGCTGATTCAATTGTGCGTTAATGAACTAAATATGTTAAAATATACTAGATTGATGAAATTTGATTTCTACTTCGTTACTACTATTTATAAGGTTGATTGGAGTAACCAATCTTAAAATCGACAAAAGTTGTTTTGATTTGCCCCAAAAGAAAAAAAAAGGTATATTGATTTGATCCCTGAAAACGTAGTCAATTTTATTGATGCAAATACTTATAAAATCCGTTATTTTTATGATATTTGAATGTGGGTTTTAATAAATAGTTTATTATTTTAAAAGCAAATAATTGATTAATATTTTTAATAAAAACTTATTGATAAGAAAATAAAACAGTTTGTAGCATATTTACTTGCGTATTAATAATTTATTAATTTCCTATATATTATACTTATTTTTATGTTCACATTCTATTGATGTTCCTATTAATATAAGAAAGCAGTTTGTTTTATTTATTATAATTATTATGATACGGTTTAACGAGTTAAGTTCAAAGATATTACAAAGAACTGTCATTATAGAAATACTTTAAATAGCTTTCGAACTACTATTCCAAATATTTATGAATATTTGGAATATAGAATATTTATAATATTTATATTATAATAGAACTAAATAAATGCTTCTGAACTAAAAGATAAATAAATAAATAAATTTATAAAAACCAATTGATTGAACAGTAATTTTAAGGACAAAAATTTTTTTTGGAAGAAGGAATTGAAAGTGAGTTTTAGAGTGAGACATTTCAGGATTCTATGAATGAATAAAGAAATCAGTATCGATAGTAGAGCTTTTATTTTTTGTAAATCAAGGTATATTTAAGCAAAGGAGGTCAGCTTCGAAATGTTTTAAACAAGAAAGATAGATTCAAGAAAAACAATTAACAGATTTATTTATTTATTTATTTATTTATTTATTTTATATGGTCATAATGTATAAATGAGTCTGTCATTTAAGGAGGGACAAATACTAGAATTATACTCGAATCGCATTCGAGTATAAATATCCAGTAATATCTAGATTTTATCTCAATTGGTTGTACCTATTTCGGAGTCTGTCTTTTGTCATAAATTTTAAGTTGTTTATAGATACTAAAGGAATGCATTGTGAATTTGTCAATCAAGATTTTTATCTTTTTTTATCAATAAATCTTTTTATTAAATAGAGCTATATTTCAATTTTGATATTACTTTTTGATTGAACTTTTGATAATCGTTTCTATCTGTTAATGTTCATCATCGAAGTTTTTGTTTTTATTTTAACGCTGTTCTATAATTGTGAGGACGAGTGTTGAGGATGTGTATAGTATTTTTTTTTTCTTTTCTGAGAGCGGAAGTGTAGGAGGTGTGATGCAGAGCCACCAACGCGTCGCCACTCTTATCTCGTCTTACGATTATCTCCGCCATTTGTTGGATTAAGAGAGGCTACAAAGTGCTTCTGCCACCAAAGAACAGGAGCGCATGCTCCTTCGATAAGAGGCCGAGATTTGTGGGGGAGGGGGTGTGGGGGGTGGGTCGTAACCTCTCGCATCGTTTGTTAATTTGATGGTGAATCGAATATGCAAACGCCAATGGTGGAAAGGGGGAAGCAGTTATCGCGCGGACGGCAAATTGCCCATCGCAAGGAGAAGGTTGATGAATGCGCCGTGGCCTCCCCGCCCCCGACCGCCTTTCACTGCCACCGATAACACCGCTCATAAACAATTAGAATTTAAAAAGAGAACTTTGCATGTTTATGAGGCGCCCTCGGGCCAACTGATTTATCACCGACTCGACCGTCCATCATTGGTCCGACGCGTTCTTATCGTCCCTGATAACGATGACAGTAAATTGGACGAATACGGAAGCAGTTGCCATAGCAACCCCGCCCGACGAAGCTCCCTCTATTGACCACCCATCGCAACGCCGCCGAGCAAAAATGAACAATGGCACATTATAAATAGGCAAACGGCGCTGATGGGAAATTTACAAGACTGACGTCACACTATGGTTTGGGCGTAATTAACGGCTGCTTCGGCAAAAGAGAGCGATTGTGATATTGGAAGAGAAAAGATATTGTGATTTATGAGTTCAATATTATCTTCCTTTTGGATTTGGGCCCCTCTTCTTACTTCGAAAAACGGAAATGCATCCTTCTGAAGAATCTAACCGAATACTCCATCAGAATATGTTTGATAAAAACACACAAATGGATTTGTCCAATCAGCTCATTTGTAAAATATGATGTGTTTAACTCTGACTAAATTTTGGGCTTTTGAAATAACGTTAACTATCATTAAATAGTTAATCTTATTCCAAAAGTTAACCCAAGTTAACCTTATTTGTCCATTAAGACAGCAAAAGGAATATCAATTATCAAATCGAAACCAAGTCAATAAATAATTAAAAAGCAATTTTTATTTTTACCTATTTATTTATTTTTTTTTTTTGTATTGTATTAGAAAATTAAGACTGAGTTAAAAAGATATCTTTTAATTTATTTATTTTTTTTACTAAAACTGTATCAAATCAATCATTAAAAATGAGTAAAACACAATTGCTCACCATTTTATCAGAGTATCTTTATTTGTTGGAGCAAAATAATTAAAATTCAGTAAAAAAGTATCATTGAGAAATAAAGAGCGAATATTAAATCATGAAAAAAAAAAACTTAATAAAAGCTCCAGACAAATATTGTAGGTTGCTGTAGGGGGAAAAAATAGTGCAGAGGTCACTACTAATCATTGTCTAATAATTACAATGAGCTCAGTTCAATAAATGTATTTAATGCTATCTGGTTAGTTGTTCAGATGTGCAATTCTAACCGTTTTTATCTTTCCAGTCTTCAATAATTTCATCTATTCTGAATTCAATAACGTAAGAAGAAATCAGGGGCGTATGTAGGATTTCTAACAAATAAAGAAAAAGTCCACAACATCATCTTTCCAAAATAGAGCAATATTTTGGAAAGAAGATGTTGTGTTTTTTATTTATTATAATTACCATTTCTGAAATCATGTTTAAAGAAAAAGTACGTTTGAAAAAAAAAAAAAAAAAAATGGGGGTTCAAGGTACTCTCAACCGGCCATCCAATCAAAATAAAAAAAAAAAAAATTAAAGAACATAGATCTTAAATACATTAACCATATTTGAAGATTTCGGGGAGGCCAGAGCCCCTCGGCCCTTGCCCTATATAGTCTATGCTTATGAAAGTAATTATTAGAAGCATTGTAAATTATCAGTGCAGATATATATATTTTTTTTTACAGTATTGTTTCCGATATCTTTAATTATTTATAGTTTGTAAATTAATTAAATGTTTTCTAATACATATTTTGAATTATTTTTCTTGGTTCCTATTACGATTTTCGTTTCTTTCATACTGTAATTTTTCAAAATGTTCCCATTTCTATTTTGAATATTTTTTTCTGAGATTTTAATTTATCAAAGTTTGTAATAAGATGTTATAAACATGTGATTCTGATATTAGCATTGCATTTTTATACATTAACTTTTCTCAAGTTTCCTCCTATTTACAATTTGTTTTTTTGAAAATTGGCTCCAATAATTTAATCTGAATAAAAGTTAATCATGAAATAAATAGTAATGCAAGACTTTCCACTAAATAATTTCGAAACTTAAATATTCAGTAATGTACATATATCAAATTTTAATTATTTATCAGTAATTTAACTGTATCCTTAAATATGAAATGTAAAGAGTATCACAGCATCAATAGTTGAGTTACAAAATGGCAAAGTTAAATATGACGTATCAAAATGAGATCTTTATGACTAAACTTTTTAAAGATGAAATATGATGTTGATCAGTGTATTATTTATTGAGTTTCTTCAATACCCAGTGCTTTCATCAAAATCTTAGCAGAAATTAGCAAAGAGAATAACATTTAAATGCAAATTTAATTTCAATCAGTGACTTAGGGGGCGTAGTATTTTGGTCCATATTTGGTCCCCCTAAGATGGGTTTTGCAAACATTAAATCTAATCGGATCTATTTATAGAATTTTTTTTCTAAACTCTCACTTGAGAAAGAAATCCGTTGCACTATTTTTAGATGTTGATGAAACATGATGTATAGTAAATTATTGTGAGTCTAGATTAATAATTTATTGCTTAAATTTTTAAAAATAAAATTGTTTTTGATAATACGTAGAATAATAGTTTGATGTGCAGACAGCTGAGGAGGGAACTTTTTTTCTACGACTTGTAGCCTTTTTATTTTAATTACCAGAGGCTTGAGAGGGGGTGCAATTTAAAGAATGGATTTATTAATGTAATGCAAATTTAATTTTAGCTAAACAAGCGGAACTGTTTCTTTGGGAGTCAAAGTTCCAAACTGGGCTTACCGGAATTTCAGGATTAAAACATACATTGACTTCAGCTCGAAAAATTTTTTAAAAGTTGTTGTTACTCAGTTTGAAGAAATTATTTAGTTCTCGTTTTAAAATCTGATTAAAACATTAGGCTAGAAACTCCTTTCATGTATTTCCATGTACAGAAAGTACTACAAATCGCTAGGTTACTAGAGTGGCTGTATAAAATATAGTGACTTTTTTTTGCAAATTTTATTGGTAAAAAGTTGACAGTCACTGTATTATATTTTTATCATAGAATATTAGAGTTAGTATTTTGGGGGGACGGGGGTCACATCACAGAATGACTTTGCCTGTTTGGTGTCGTTTCTTTGAATTTCACAAGGACCTTAAAAGAAATCAGAGACGCGAATTGGATCTCCTGAAGCAGTTGTGTCGCAACCACGGAAGTGCAGTAGCTCTGCAGCTGTGTTGCTGATCACATGTCATACGGTAACGATTGCAGTCAAGCGTTAGGAGGAGGTGTCAGATTGAATGACCCACTCACTGCAAGGAATCACTAGAACAAATCTATTTTTATTAACAGATTAGTGGGTCATGCGACCCAGTAGCCTTCCCGCTTTGAAAGTGCTCCTGAAACTGTGTGCCCACGGATTCTTGAGACCTTGCTTCATAAATCCCCCAAACGATCAGTTCACTAGTTGTCAAATTTCGTTCGCTGTTTTTTTCTTTCTCTCCCTGTTTTGATCTTCGGTGCTGAGTGTTGCCTTTCAAGCACTCTTTTGGACTAACAAAGACCAGAAACTGACAGATCCTATCATCCCTTTTCAGTTTTTAATATGTAATTTTAATTTAGAGCCTTTTTTATATATTTGTTGTATTCGTTCGCTTCTCTGACAGTTTTAAGTGTTTTAACTTGGTATCATATTAGAAGCTAAACAATAAATATCTGCGGGTTTGTCTAAATAGCATTACCTCAACTTAATTCCACTAGACTTAATGCAGAAATAGCTGACGACTATTTGGAGAAACCGGCCCCGCACTCCAGTAAAACATTGTTTAACTAATGAAATGAACGAATTAGGGATGCATAGTCGGAAAGCGCATGGTAGGTTGCATTTCAGTTGAACCATTTTAAAATTGATTTACACGGGAACCATTTTGTTGATTGGATTTTACTTCTGTTCAAGATTGGACTAGATGTATACAAAAAAAAAACAAAAACACACACACACACAAACAAAAAAAAAAAAAACTGACATGTATAGGAGAATCATTTGGAAAAAATAAAAAAGATCAGTGAGGTTACTGTTGCATCCAGATTTTGTCATCATGTATTTATATTTACAGTTATTTATTTTTAACGTTTACAATTTAAAAATATTTAAAGAATAGAACTGCCTAACAATGAACTGTACAACTAGTTACATAAATGCAAAAAGAAGAACTCCGTGAATTACAAAAACTTTACAAGGAAATAAAATAAAAAAAGAAATATTAATTTAAAATTCCCACCACCTATTTGCTAATGATAATTATAAAGATTTAATAAATTTTAAATTATTTGTAAAAATTAATTTTGTCCTTGTTGGTTTTTCATCATTAAAATATCGAAAATATTCTTTAAATTTTTTAATAGCAAGTTACATGATTTCCCCTAGGTTCTTCCGTTCCTTATTTTACTATCCACCAAATATGCGTGTAAATCAGTGGTTTAGAAAACTGATCAATTAGAAGGTCCGATTATCTCCAGTATTCGGAATAGGATTAATAATTCTTAATCCTATAACCTTCGTAGGCCTACAGTATTCTTAAAGGCTTTATTCTAGGATATCTTTCATCCATTGGTTTCTCATTCGATTCCTTTTTGTCTTAGTTTCAATGACTTAAAAGAAAGATATTTCCATTGCTTTGGAATATACCGGAATGGGAGAATCTATCAACATTATCAAGGCATAAGGTTTTGCGTTCTATAGATGATGGGGCTTCAGGTAAAGTTGACTCAGAAAACCAAAGTGTAATGCGCAGCTTATCTCAAGCACAGAAGCCCGACGACGTCAACGAATTGTGAGAACCGCTGTATACAAATGTTGGTAACCCCAGAAATAAAGGATAGAAATTTAATAGTTTATGTGAATATTAATTCGTTTGTGGCCGATGGGAAGGCTGGCATACGAATTAGTTATCACGCTTCTATAAGGATTTTTTTTTTCCTTAATTTTTTTGGAAGTTCCATTGTCTTCACTAGGGATTTTACAGATTGTTGAAGTGATTTTTTTTTTGTTAATAAGCTTATAATAAGACCACAAAAAAAGCAAAAACTAAAAACAAAATAAATTGCTCTGCTTTGAAAGTTTTTCATTGTATTTTCTTTCATTTTTGATGAAATAATCACAGGCAAACGTAAATGTCCGAAGATAGATTTGTGGGTGTATTTCATTAAATGCTGTTCTGTTGGATTAAGGACTTGTTCGAGGTGTATGACAAATTTCGCAAGTTACGGATGTAGTAAGACTAGTTCTAAAGAGTGGAAAACAATTTTATATTACAAATACTTCTAAACTTTCAAAAGTTGTTCAAAAGCTCTTAATTATCTATAATTAACTATTTTTTATTTAATAAAATATAAGTTTTTATTTTTATGTGGTTCTACATAATGTCAATAATTTGACATAAGACATTGAAATAAAGCTAATGAATAACATCCGGTTCCTTCTAATGTAGAACAACGTAAATTGCACTCGTGTACATTATCAAAAGAATTATTCTCCTCACTGATTGAACAAAACTGCCGCAAATAAATGTCAGTACCCCCCTCCTTATTACAAAGACCCTATTGCCCGGATTATTACATTTCATTGAACTTGACGTTGGACGAATAATTGACTTTGATTTATGGTCATAATCTCGGCATTTTCTTATGTATGGTACATTTAAATAAAACAGTTCTAAAGAAGAATCAGACTTTTTTTTTCTCATGTTTATGTAATAAGGAAGAAATTGTGGTGGTAAAAAATTCTTGAGGATGTAAAGAAAAACAAATGTTTGTTTGTTTGTTTTTCTTTACATTCTAAAGAATTTAATTGCACTTACAAAATAATCAATTACTTAAATTTTGTGACTTTTTTCCCCCCGAATTCGCTAATCTTTTAAGATGAAAAGTCGAGTTGTTACATTCTTTTCTGATTTATAACAGTGAAAATTTTTAGATTGACTGCTTTCAAGTTTAAGTGTAGATGATTATTCGTTTTCTCCTAAATAAGCCAATTGATTAAGGAAATGAAGGACGTCAATTCGCCTTTTTGTCAGTTTATTTTGGAAGACACTTCAAACTATCCAGGGGATGCTGATATGAAACTATTTCTCGTGTTTCTGCTTTCTGGGACAAAGCGTAGGCTAATGATATCAAGGTTGATTCTGAAGTATCGTAGCCCACATCTATTCAGCAGTGAAAATTCAAAAGTTCTATATTGGATATAATCATGAATCACTGTAGAGAGAGTTTAACTTTTTGGCAGAGCAGGTTTTCATTTGTTAGTAGGAAGTTACTTGTTAGATTTTCAAAATGGTTTGTTGTTTAACAAAATAATAAATAAAAGTTCTGAAGAAAATATATTTATTTCAACTAGGCTTATTATAGGTTTTATTACTCTTTGGAAAAATGTTTTTTTTTTTTTTTTTTAAATTTATCATTTGATGTTTTGCAATTAATTATTTAACTTGTGACAAAAAAGCAAATATCTAACTAAAGATTTTAAGACAGACATTTCAATAAAATTATTTAATAACCTGACAGGACAGGTTATAATTCAGCTGATAATTGCCACGTGGACTTAATGGGCCGAAACTGTCCTGTCGTGTTTTTTACTATTTATTAAATAATTTTATTGAAAAGTGTGTTCTGAATTCTGTAGTTATTTTATCATTTGAAAAATTTATAATTTTTCAAACTGTTACACTGTTATAATTAACAGTATCGCTGTAAATCGATCAGTAATTTTATTTGCAGTATTGTATCATTTCGGAATACTGATAACTTCTCGAAACAGCTTCCCTCGATTTTCAATTATTAGTGTGAAGCAATATAATAAAGATATATTTTACAGAGGATATTCGCTTCTATAACGCATTGTTTAATATGGATATGTTTTCTGTATGATTGTTATCCATCTTTTTTTTTTTTTTTTTTAATCTTGAAGTTCTTGATTGGTCTGACATTCGATTCTTATCCGATCCAGTTTTCGTATAGTTTTCGAAGAGTGAGTTTTTTTTTTTTCCCTAAGCTCTTTACAGGTAGTGGGTCCATAACACCGTTTGCCATCTGGTACAATGTCATAGGGGCCCATAGTTATCTTTCCGTCCTCGATTGCTTATGATTTATGAATGTAAGGTGTGGGGAGAACTCTACTTGCTAAAGATTTAAAGATTTCATGCAAGTTTTTTTTTTTTTTTTTTTTTGTTATTACCGGGTGATTCACGAAGATATGCAGAAACTTCGGGAGCTCATCCTACATGTAAAAGTAAAGAAAAAAAATTATATAAACATTGGTCCGGAAATGCTTCGGTATCGAGTTACGGCTAGCGAAAGATGTCGCCCATAATGTAGTACCTGAGTGAAATGAAGACTTGCTGGAAGTCTGGGAAGGTAAATTAAGGGGCGAAATCAGTAGTTTCTTATGGTTGTTGACCTGAAAAATCGAATGAAACATGTCGCAGAACTGTATCTCTCAGTGCATGGTTTGAAGCTTATCCCACGTGGAACCTACAAAAAAAGTTGGCAACACAATAACAGCTGTTCAACAATAATGTGTATTGCATTGTTTTGATTTATTGTGAGAGCTAACAACTGAGGTGTAGTCCATGTGCGTATTGTTATACTACATTATGGGCGAAATCCTTCGCTAGCCGTAACTCGATACCGAAGCATTTCCGGACCTATGTTTATATAACTTTTTTTCTCTACTTTTACATGTAGAATGAGCTCCCGAAGTTTCTGCATATCTTTGTGAATCACCCTGTAGATATTAAGCTATAGTAATGGCATAATAAGAATTTAGGAACAAAAGGAAAGCGTGAAGAGTTTTCAATATTCAATTATGTAATATAAATGTAAATACCTGCTATTTCCGTAACTTCTTCCACCAGATTGAATGTTTTTTGTTTTTTTAATGTTTGCCAGTCCTATTAGGTATACTTATAGGAAGAATATCTGTGATATAGGTCCTGAATTGATTAATATAACAGAAAGAAAAATATCAATTAAAAATGTAAAATTATTTTCTCATCAGTTACATCAGATATTAATTGATTTTTTAAATATTTTTCATATTTTTAATTTTTTTCAAATTATAATTTTCCAATTTAATTGACTAAATAAATTGTAATTAGTTTTATTTTCTAATCCTTGACCAAAATTGTTAACCAATTTTTTTCTGGTTGTTTTTCCCTCATTATAATTGATTTTCACCTGGTTGACAAAAAAAATATTTTTCAAAATTGTTTTGTAAATAAATTATTTTACAAAATAACTTAAAACAATTTTATGAAATACAATATTTTATATTTCAAGTTCCATAATGACGGCTAGTGAAAACTTTTGTTTTTTCTAATAGATCACAAGGTTATTTAAGTTTATACTGTAAAAGAGACACTAAAAGAACAGTAAAAATTGTATTCCAATTAATTAAAAACAAATAAATGTTTCAGAAGAAGGAGGAGGAGCGATAACTCCTACGGAAAATGTATATAAAATGTATAAATAAAAAAATGCTTAGAGTAAAGTTTTTAATGTTCTTAATAACATTTTGAACCAAATAATCTCTAAAAAAAGATGACTATGTATTAATTGTAGCAGCAGTATTTTTAATTAAAAGCAATCTAAAATAGAATTCTTGTTTACCAGAGATTAATTTAATGTTGAATTAAATGTAATGCTATGTTTTTTTTTTATTGTCTGAAGAATAGTTGGCCACCCAGGGTGCCAAAATGGGAGCGTTACTTTCTTGCTGGAATTTGGATTTTCTGGTCGAAGTAATTTTTTTTTTTAGAAAGAAAAGAAGTTTAACGTGCCCAAATAATTCAAAATTAGATAATCAAGCACAGGCACAAAGCTAAAGGAAGGATTCGCACCTTGAGTTGTCACCGGGAAGAGACTGGGACGGACTGGCACTTTTTGAGTTGTCATCGGAGGAGTTTGGCTGGCTGATGAGTCCTAATAAGGACGAAACGGTCCGTCACTGTCTCTTCCGGGTGACAACTCAAGGTGCGAATCCTTTCTTTAGCTTTGTGCCTGTACTTGATATCTAATTTTGTATTTTTTTTTCTTTCTTAAATTTTCAAGACTAGTAAATAAATTACTTTATTTAGAAATGATTTCGTGAATTCCTCGGAGCTTGACACTCGAAATTTAATAAATTCTTACAAGCTTAAAACATCTCGCGATATTTTGAATCCGAACTTAATTTACGGTTGATAAAACAAGATAGAAATTCTACAGTAATTTAAAACTAATTAAATAAACCAAAAGAATTTGATGAAATCCTAGGAGTATGGGTCCTTATCTAACTTACAATCAAAAAGAAAATGAAAACTTTTTTTTTTTTAAGGAGAAAACATAACAGTTCCTTCTTTCTCTTACCTTTTATTGTAATCGTACATATTTTTATTATTAAAAAGCAAAATGCACGAGTTACAATAATTAAGAGAAAAAGAAAAGAATTTCTTTGTTTCGGGGACTGAAAGAACATCTGAGTTGTTTCAGCTTCATCTTGGATAACTTCGATGATTTTGTCGAAAAATTGTTGAAAAGCCTTGACCATTTGTGCCTAGGGGTAAGACGCTGTAATGCTAATGACACTGATCTTGAGTGACAGCTTTGAAATTCGGTCTCAGAATTCTGTGTTTTGGGATTGAAGCGAGTGGTTTGACTGAAGCGATCATTATTAGGAACTTTCCTAATGAGGAGGAGGCTGAACTGTTATCCCGAAGAAAGAAACTTTCGATATTTTTTTTAAATTCAAACTGCGCATTTGAATTATTAATAATAACATTAAATTAAATTTTTTATTTAAATTTAAAATTTAAAAATAAATTTTTATGCTTTATAAAAAAAAAAAAATCATTGAGGCATGCGCACTGCTGGCACATGAATTTTCTAACTAATTTTTCATTGGTGAGTTTTCATTGGTTTTTTTTTTTCCTTTGAGGCACCACTGTGCTTCCGATGTATTGTTCATACTAGCCTCAGTACGGAGACCTTGTTATTTACTGTGACTTCTCCTGGCTGGTGATCGCCAGCGAGCGTGAAACAGCTCTTCCAGGATGTCACTTGTGAATAATTTGTCTCGCCCATTGTTATTATTGATATTTTTTTAGTTTGATATTTTACTTTATTTTTTTGGCCTAGAAGAGTAGATCATGAAATTAAAAGGAACCAAAGTCTGTATGTATATCACACCCCTCCCCCCTCTCAAAAAAAAAAAAATAACAGACAATGTAACTTTTACATTTAAATAATTTCCATTTTGGTGAAGAATTACCTTGAGAAGGTCAAAAACCTTTTTATTTAAAATATTATAACTGAAACAATGGATAAAGAAAAATGAAAAGCCTTTTGAGTCAAGCTGAGACCTTGAGACGACCGTTTCGAGCTTTTTGAGCTCTCTTCAGCCCGGTCTACTCAGCCAGTGGAAACCTAAAAGGGGATAGAATATGTGATGGAAAAATTGACCCCTCAAAATAAACAAACAAATAATTAAAAAAAAAAAGGAACCAAATGTGGAATATAAAACCTTGGGCAGCTTTATGACTACCTTAAAAGATATTTGACCTTAAAAAATGAAATGAAATAATAAAAATAACAATTCCTTTAAAAACCCTTTATTATGAATTGATTGCTTTTCCTTTTACCCTTTAAAGGGTTTTTTATTTATTGCTAAATTATAATGTTTTAAAGGAGAAACAAGATATAAATATAATTGAAAACTTCCTCAAGAGCATTTGAATTATGAGGAAAAAAATCTAGCTAATCTAAAGGGGATCCTGTTTCAGGAAATGCGTTCAAAATCGCTTCCCATGTTCTAATTAATATATATAGCAGTTTTCCTTGAGATATATTGCTTAGAACCCACTCCAGAGAGCTGAGAGTAGAATCACTTTAGTTATAACCACCCTGGATGCAAACATACATACAAGCTTTAATTGCTCTACATGAATGAAGACCTAGCACCGTTATGTAAATACATCATTGGAGTAACGAGGGAGGGGGAGTTGGTAGAGGTTAGGAACCCTCCCTCCAATTGCATCTGAAAATGGAAGAAATCCAGGATTTTGGACATTTTTTTTTTTGGTTGGGAAGTTCATCGGTTTATCTTTATTCCCCTCCTTACCCCAGCCTATCCGAAAAAGCACACGACGTTGTTTTTGTTTTTTTTTTGTTTGGTTGAAACACTACGATCAAAGCGTCCCATTCCAAAATCCTGAGTATGCCTATGATATTCACGCATGCATACATGCTAAAGGGAGAAAAAAATGCTAGAAGTTAAGCAAATGTTAGCAAAGTGGGAAAGCTGCACTATAAGAAAAGGCATGCAAATGATTAGATCCAAACGATTTGGACAGACATGAGCTGACTTCCTAGGTGCAGATCAACGGGACACTAACAAAGCTTTAGATCAGACATTCTGCCCTGGTAGATCAGACATTGTAGACATTGTTTTAAACCGCTAAAGATACCCTTATGCAGACGTCCACAACCGTTCCTACAGTTACTAGACTTTGATCGTGGAAGACTCACCTGTCTTAGAGAATTATAATCCTCGTATTGGTTGAAATCCCAGAAGCAGCGTACGCAAATGACGCCAGTGGGTTCAAGAAGGATCGCACACGTCGACAAGAATCGCATAGACCACATATGACCATGGGACCGTCATTTGCAACGTTTGGTATTGCGCGATAGCTTCACGAATGCAACGTACCTGCAAAGGGATTTAGCAACAGATAATACCTATCATATATACAGTAAACAGGCTTTTACAGTTTTCATTGCGAACTTGTCCTGCACTGCGTTTATCCCTTACGTCTGCCCACATGCAAAAACGTCTTCAGTGGTGTTACTTTAGACGGAACTGGAACGAACATGAATGGAATACCATAGTTTTTAGTGACTTGTTTTTTTTTCTTAGTCAATACGATGGCAAACTACATGTTCGGCGCCATCTGGGTGAAAGGAACGGCACTTCCTTTCTGCGACAGCGCCACACAATTCCAGCATCTGGTATGACTGTGTGGGCTGCCGTTAGTCGGACATTTCGGTCAGAGCTGGTCATCATAAAGGGATCTCTAACTGTCCAACGATATGTCACCCATATTTTGTAGCCAGTGGATGTCCAATTTCTTCACCAGCACGAAGAAAAGAAAAATGCCATAATATGATGGAATCACGGCAGATATTATCAAAGAAACAGGAGAAGAAGTGGAATGAATTCTGGCTAATTTTCTTACTAAATGTTTGGACCTTAGGATTGCACCAGAAGATTGGAAGAATGCAGTGGTTATATTACTATTTAAAAAAAAGAAGAGAAAGAATATGCTGGGAATTATAGGCCTATCAGCCTCTTTGTCAATTATATATAAAATATTTATGAAAGTTATTACCAATCGCTTGCAGAAAACTCTGCCCAACGAAGAGAGCAAGATTTATTTCGTAGTGGACATAACACGATTGATCACATTCATGTATTAAGAGAAGTCATTAAGAGCACCATGAATTCGAGATGCCACTCTGTATAATTTATTGACTATGAAAAGGCTTTTGTCTCAGCTAACGTATCTGCTGTTATTAATGCTTTGGAAAATCACGATATTGACACGTAAATAAATTGTGATAAGTTCTATTAATACAAGGACCCGAAGGCAATATTTCTTTTGCACAAAGATGTAGATAAAATCAGAATAGGAAAAGGTGTGTAAGACAGAGAGATACCTTATATTTCAACTATGTCCAGCATTACTTCTGGAAATGTTCAGAAAATTAGACTTCAGAAAAAAGAAGCATCAGTATTAATAGTGACTACTCGGTTCTCAGATGATATAGTTTCCTAAAAAATGCTACGGAATTGCAATCAATGATACAAGAACTCACCAACAAAAACTTATGAAGTTGGATTAAAGCTAAACCCAAAGAAAACAAAGATTATGCTTAATTGGTATTAATAAACAACGAATTAACGATGATAATTCTGAAAATTAGAGGAAGTTAGTAGCTATGTATATCTTGGACAACAAATTAGTATGAATGGAAGCATTATTCCGGAAGTAATTTTTGAAGTGGAGTGCCTTTGGCTATAATATTGAAAGGAGTAACATCACAATGCTTAAAGAAATGTGTTTTTAACCAATGTTTATTACTAGTTTTAACACACAACGGAGACAAGGAAAGCAATTCGGAGACTGCAGAAAACTCACAAGAAGCTTAGGAATCAAGCGACGAGACCACGAACGAAATATATGGATGAAAGAACAAACCACAGTGTCTGATATTAATATCCACTAAGAAGCTCAAGTAAGGCGTAATGATAATAGATGGTCAACAGAGATTCTAAAGAATGAAAGGATACCGAGAAAGTGTCTACAGGAAAGATGGATTCCATTGGAGGAGAAAGAATCTGATTTCGAAATAGAATCTCAACCTAAAGAACTGGAAAAAACTTGGAGAGATCTTCATTCTGAAGTGGATTGAAAATGATGATGATAATTACAACTATCATTACTATTATTATTTTAACCATGATATACGCATTGTCTGGTACGCGTGTAAGTATTCTTCTGTTGTTAACTGGAATCATATTAACAACAGAATGATACAATAAACAGATGATGAATCAGTTACTGTAAATTTTCAAAATTCTTATTAAAATTCTGATATTTTCTTAATAGGCTTTTTTATTTTATTATTTGATGCAGCAGTGACATTCATTATGAAGATTCCTGCATTTATTTGAAGTAAATGCAGTTCAGTATATATTTCACGTTAGATTGCTTGATTGTCTTAGCCCTAAGGAAGACCCAAGAAACTAACGATTTCATATGTTATGATAATCATATTCATTAAAGAAGTTAATGATCGATAATGACTCTGAAATAAGTGAAAATCTTTGGTCTTCATTTAGGAATGCTTTCATCTAATCGATTGATTATTTTTTCGTTTTTCATTGTAAATTAGAAGTTGTAGGCCCATACGGCATTAAATGTATGATATTTATTTCTTTTTTTTTACCAGACCTAATTGTGCGATTTTGTTACTGCATCATTTAGGATCTGGCCGTTCAGAGATTTTTTTTTTTTTTTTTTTTTCCATTCGCCAATCTTTATCACTCCGATGATAGCAATTTATAATTCTATATAATTGTCTTTTTAATTTTTTTTTGACTAAGCCCTTTTTCAATCATCATTTCAATAAAGAATAAATAATGGCTGCTTATAGAGTTAGTTTTCTCCATGCGATAGTAATGGGAAAGTTCGGAATCATGCAGTATAGTAACGCAGTACAGCAGTTTAAGAATCATAATGTGTGTGTGTGTGTGTGATGAATGTGTTTGTAACACGCAATTTCTTTTAATAAATGGCTCGTTACATTGATTTGATCGCTTTGGGAGAATGTCTTAGCGGGTTGATAGTTATTCGGACTGGTTTGTTAATTATTGGCATCTATGGATGCGCTTGTGTAATAATTGGCAAGTTCATATTGTAAGTTGTTTTTTTTTGAAAGTGATGTTAGAGGATTGGTTTTGATTCCTCTGAGCTCGCTCTGAAGCTCAAATTGTGTTTTTTTTTTTTTAGAGGAAAAAAAAGGCTTTTCCTGATGTCGTGAGTAGTTTTTACGAAAAGAAACTATTATTATTAAAAAGAAATGTTTTCAATCTAGACTTGGGATCAGTCTCCCCCCCCCCCCCCAATAAACTGTTGCCAATGATACTGAGTTGGAATCAGGAAAAAAAAAGATTTGCATGCAAAAGCATAACGATTTACTTTTTCCAAAAAGGGATATGTATATATATATATATATGAGAAGATGAAAAGCACGATTTTCCGTAATGACAAATTAGGCAGATGAAGACGTCCATGTTCTGTATTTCCACGAGCAACACAAATATGGCATCGTTCAAGGTCGCTAATAGATAAGCGTTGAATATGGCAAACAGACACATCCAATATGCTAGTGAAGGTATTCAGAGTGAAATACATGAGATGGACATGCAAAAAGGCAATATTAAGCTAAATTCATCCGGAATTGGAAGAACTCCATCATTTTAAAATTGTTAAGTCTAAAATGAACGAACGTTAAGATACTTTTGACGTAAATTGCAGGTGAAGATGAACTGCTACGTTACATAGCAGTGCTTGTGTAAAATATGTTTATAAACTGGTAAGCAAGAAAGAGGGGAGGAATTACGTTACAGTGTGAGAGAATCTTGAGAATCTTGTGGGCGCTAGAACTCAAAAAATAATTAACCCATCTCCACCACCAACCGTTTATCATTTAAAGAGTTTGGTATTTCATTTAGATGTGATTAGATTTTGAAATGCACCAATCTTTTTTAAAAGATATTTTACATAAAAGCTAAAACAATGAAACATATATAATTTACAACAAAAATGCACTGATAAAATATCTAATTTTATATTTGAGAGTTAAATGGTATGATGAGATTTTGGTGCATTTCACAGCGCTTACGGTACACAGCTGTAGATTGTGTGAAGTCCCTAACAAACATTGATTGACGAGGCATCTTCTAAATAGCTAACTAATTTAATTAACTAATTCGGCCTCGACTTCACACTATCGAATCAAAATAAACTTAAACCGCCTCCTTAACCCCCTCAAAACCCACCTAAAATAATCTTTCGAACACCTCAAAATACCGTTGTTTTATGATTATTTCATAATTAAATTCATTAATTATAGTGAAGATCGGAGAGTAGTACAATAGAAAACAAATTTTATAACTGTTTTTGTTCCAGCTAACATTATAGAAATAAGTTTTAAATGTCTTCAGTAACGTTTTACTAGTGTTCTTTTCTTATCAAAGTTTTCGTATTTTCTTTTTTTTTTTTTTTTGCAATAATCAAATTGAGACATTTGATACTGGCATTACTGGCTCTTCATTGGTAGTAATCTCCATAATTAATGAATCTTACCCGTTTATAAAACCTTTATCATCTTCGTCTTACAGGAGTTTTGGTACCTTTCAAGTAATATCTTCAAAACTTCACAGGGAACCACTATCTTAGAGCATCTGTTTAAAAGTAGAGTAAACACTTTGCTGTCTTTATGCACAGCACTCGCTTAATGCTTTTAACTAAGTGCTTCGTGTAAATATTGAATTCAAGAAGAGATAAAAGTACAACCCTGCCTCACGTGGCGCTTTGACCAGAAGCCCTTCAGCAAGAATTGTTGATCTGAAGAAGCGTTGACTAGTCTTAAAAAAATTCAACGACCTTAGAAATATATGCAATATTAACGCCATAAACTACATTGGCAGATGACAGTGAAACTAAGAAAAGAATTTACGTGATCCCTGTTAGGATTTTTTGTGTGTTTTTTCTATTAGAATGTATATAAACTGATCTTTTTGATAATAACTTAATATTGAGGATATTTTCAATATTTCACTTTTTGATTTATTAATTTTTATAGCTTTTAATATTTTATCAATAAAAAAAATACTGTCCACAAGTTTATCTTAAATTTTAACATTTAATATGATTAAGGATCTTCTCGAAAATGAAGGACTTCGTAAGTACAAAAAAATTCTTTTGAGAAATAGATCAGCAGTATTTACTTCATTCCATCTGAGATTTCTGTGGACCATTATTAGATGGCTATCAATGCTTTGATGTTCTTTTTTATTTTAATTGCTAAATTTTAAGAAATAGCACTGCTACTGTTGTTTCGACCTCATAAAGAGAACACATTGGTGAATGTCACTGAGAGCTACCTATAATGATCGATTGAAATCTAACAAGGTTTGAAGTTTCCCAATAGTCTTGGAAGTAGCAGTACACCGTTATTTCACTTAAAAATCTCTCTATTAAGAAACAATTCTAAATATATTATTATCTTTTCGATAATAATTTCTTTTATATTTGATTTATACAGTCGGACCTCTATTTAACGAACCTCTATTTTGCGAATTTCTCTATTTTGCGAACTTTTCTTTGGAACCAAGAACATTTTGCTAATTTCTTCGTAAAATAACCTCCAAATAGCGAAGTGCATTTTCTATTTAACGAACTTTTTCGTGGTATCAATTTTTTTTTTCTCCTTGAAATGTTTTTATTATTAAAATTCCCTAGAGGAAATGAAAGAAATGTTGATACAGCTGAGGAAAAAAGAAGAAATTGTTGATGTGCTGATTGATGATTATCTTTCACTTGATTTTGAGACCTCGGAAACACTAACTGAATCGGATATTTTGGACAGTGTGAAAAATAAAAACAATCCAGCTATGAATTGCGAGGAAGATGAAGATGATGAAAATGGAAATGATCATGAGGCAGAAATAAAAAAAAAAAACTTCATATGATGAAATGCTAAAATCATTTGAAACAATCCGACGCGGATTACAATTTGAACAAAATACTGAAGGGGTTTTTGGTGCATTGCAAAGATGCGAGATGTACTATGAGCAAAAACACTTTTTCAAAAAAAAAATAAAAAAAAAATAACAGACTTTATTAGTAAAATTTAAGTACGCATGTAGTAATGTATACCGTATGTCAGTAAAATTATTACTTTTTTAAATAATATTTATTGTTTATGAATTTTAAATCTGTTTTATGTAGTTTAAAGTAATTTTAAAAGGTGAATCTCTATTTAACGAATTTTCCATATAACGAACTTTTTTTCGGGATTTAGCGACTTCGTTAAATAGAGGTCCGACTGTATTTTCTTCTAGTCCTTTCAAGTAAAAATTGCAATTTGATAATTATGTTTCAGTCGAAATTCTCACTTAATTACAGTCGCCAGAATTGTTTTGTCTGGTCAACAATAGCCTTAGCAATTAGTGAATAATGTCAGTGATTTTATTAGCGACCTATTTGGAGCTATTGTGGTAGCGATCAAAATCTGTAGCTACTGCGTTTGTCCTGTCTGTCTGTCCACCCTAACAACTCCCGAAAGAAAGGTCGAATCGACAAACGGATTTCATCATCGTGTTCGGAGG
>JAFIDM010000007.1:30159388-30179941 GCA_023159025.1 Thereuonema tuberculata | reverse complement strand
GTAATGAAGGTTTTTTGTTTCTTTATTGTTCTAATCGTGTGTGTTTGGTCCTTATTTAATATAGTTACACACATCATGAGTGTTAATTGCAAACCTTTTAACTTAAAGGTTGTTTCATATCAAAAGTATAATTTTGTTAAGTGATAGTAAATTTGACTCGTAATTCACTTGAAGTGGAGCGAGAATTCACAATTCAATTTCCTTGTTTAATTATAAGAAGATCGATCGCAAAACTCGAAAATACATTATTAACCCTAAAATACTATTTTGGATGCATTGTTGAAATGTTTTTCATTGAATTTAAGTTTTGGAAAACCAATCAGTATCTAGTTATATTTAAAAGTGGATTCTATCAGCTCGATTTTTTTTTCTAAATTTTCGATTATGTTGTTTCGAAATGTTGGTGAAGTCTTCCCTCCAAACTCACGGAAGTTCCACTTCAGTTTCTGGTTACGAATCTGACTTCTCCCGAAAATGATTAGTGATTCACATATCATGCTTTTGAAAATCCTCAGGCATGCCATCTGTCTGAGGATTTTTTTTAATGAGATATTTCTGCTACGAATATGATGTGAAACACGCTTTGTATATAGCACGATTCTATAATATAATTCTTATCTGTCATTAAGATTTCAATGTCTAAGTGATTCTGTATTGAAAAAAAAGCATATAATGTTTTTGGTTACTAAAGTGTATTCACTCAGAGTTTGTGCCACCCAGGGCGGTCCCTGAATTTGCCGCCCCTCTCAATACACATCAAATTTAGACAAAGAGTCAAAACGACGTATTTCGTTCCCCGACCATTGCAGTAGACCAAAAGAACCGTCCGGGGCGAACCGCTTCTCTCCCCCCCTCCCCCGGTAGCTAGGCTAGTGCGATATACTGTAAATCTGAAGACACGTTAAAACTCCTTATATGGTAAACGATTGAGCATTAGTTACTCCGCATACTTCCGTTTTCAACATGGTGGCTGCTGAACACACACCGTTGTTTGTTTGAAGAGCTAAAAAACAAAACTTGGAAGAGTCAATCGAGAGGAATCATTTGGAATGTTATCTTTTATTTCATGTCGTCTATCTCTGTCGTAGAACGACTGAAGCAGCAGGTATTTCCTCTCATTCAGTGTTTAATATTGTTAAGGAAACCGAAGCCTAGCTCATTGTTTGAAACAAACGGGCAAAAAAGAGAGCAGCCTATATCAATAACAGAAATGGACGACTAAAAACAAACTTTTTATGAAATCAAAAATACGAAAACAAGTAAAGAAAATCAATAAATAGTATAAATATATTCTTAATATTGGAAAACCAACAAAAATAATAAAAAAATAAAGCATTGTAGCGAGATGACGGAAGTAACTTACAACGACATTCCAGACGCGACCAAGCAATAACTCGAGTGAAGAAAGGAAATGATAGTGATTGGTTAATTGAGATCACGTGTCTTCAGATTTACAGTAAATCGACGATAATGCTATGAAATAACAAATACATTGCCCAATTAGACATCAAGACTTAATGGAAGGGCTTCCTGGAAAATAGGGGGTTGCCCTCATATGGCCAAAAATGAGTTAGCTGTGTATTATGTAAGCTCACACCATCTACTGTCAGTTTTTTAAAAGTACCATAGTGAGGGATAGCCTCATTTTTGAATTTAAGACGAAAATATAAAAGTTTTTTTTTAGATTTATGAATGTTTAGTGGAATAAGGAGGCTATCCCATATTTCTTTAAAAACTAGATTCTGATTGGCCACTGTATTTCCAATTGACCAATAGGAGAACAGCTTGCTTTCTTTTGTATCTTTTTCAAGCAATATGTCTGATGTTGAAGTAAACGTAGTGCCTACAATGGACGAAAATGAAGAAATTCAGATAAATAAAGGCCAAAAAAGAAGGAAGGAAATCTTGAGAAATGGAAGGATAACAGCAGGAGGAAGACACGTAACAGAGGAGACAGCTTAACATGATGATGTTTTAGGCCGCGGCCAGACCGAAGCTCCAACGCATACCAAGGCCCATGTGGAGAGATATTGGGATGCGTTGGAATTGATGTGGTCAGGCGATGGCGAACGCACGCCAATAAATTCCAACGGTTACCAAGTGATTGTTGGCGTTGGCCTGCGTTCTGTCGGTGTGGACGAGTTAAAACGTTTTCAGTCGTTGGCATGTATTTGCTGGTGTTGGACGTACTGTTTTTGCTGCTGTCGATATGGAATGGGACGATGATTTGTGTTTGAAACTAATTGAACTATACCGGGACAATCCTATATTATGGAATCTCACTAACAAAAAATGACCGAACCACAACCAACGGTTTCCAATTCAAAACTAAATCCGATGAGGACGACAACATCACAATCCTTTCCAATCGTTTCCAACCCTAACCATACCAAACACATTTGGCAGAGTTGGCGTTCGTTTGCATTGGAACTTGGTCTGGCCCCGGCCTTAGAGTGCATTAGGATTCATCTGTTTAAAAGTTAGTCTATTATTTTTCTTCTGTTACGTGTGATAAGATTAGTGAAATTATCAAAAAATGAAAATTTGCCCAACATTTGCGGAAAGTTACTTCATTATCTAACCAATTTAATATCTTAATTGTTTTAATGTTTTAATATTTTATGTATTGAGATATAGAAAACACTAAATATCTCGGGAACATACTTCTACTTTAATATATACTTTTTTTCCCTTTGTCATTTTTTGGATTTTCCTTCTCTTCGTCCCACCATTAAAAATGTTGACAGGTATCAACTAATGCTCCTGCACACCTCATCCCTCGCTCCCTATGTTTATTGAATTGTATAATTTTGGGGTCGGTGATTAGTTCGACTTCCGAACACTTGTAATCCCCGAAAAGAAACCCGGTCCTTATTTTTCCTAGGGCTGGGTGTGAGAAATAATCAGGGAAAAATCTCCGACCACTGCTCCTCCAACCCTCACACTAAGTGCATTAACACCTGAGCTACTTTTCCTTCCTTATCTGGTCCCTTTATCTTGCCGTAATTCGTTTTCAAGAATTCAATAACCAGTAGATTTGTTCATGAGACAGTCATTAACAAACTAAAGAACTTTTTAGTAAAACGAGTAGCCTATAGGAATCAATAAAATTTTAAATATATATTTGCTTGATCCTAACAACAATCGTCTTAAAATAACTTGAGTAACAGTGTGGCCAGGATCTGATTCAAGGAGAGTCCAACATGCTTGAAAATAAATTATGCATATTTTAAAAATGAAATAAGTTAAATTTTTGTATGCGTTTTAAGAAATTTAGTGAGCAAGTTACAATTTTTAAATTTTTTCAGTAATTATGTCAATTAATGAATTTCATTGGAAATAAAAGGGAAGGGATGAACCATGTCCTTGTCTACGCCATTGCAATGAACTGTTCTTAAAAAAGGAGGGGAGGATAATAAATATAAGAGATTCGTCCTGTCTGAACCTATTAATAAACGTCTGTGTAAATAGAGAAACTATTTCAATGTGTTTATTACCTGAAGATACCAGAATTTGAAAATAAATAATAAATCTCTTTAAATTTTATATTTGGTCATCATTTAAAATCCAACAAATTTGGAACTATATTAGCAACGTAATATTGAAACACGACTGACTTCCTTACAGAACATGACTGCCTTTTGAGCGTCTGTTGTGCAAATCCATTCATTGCTGTGAAGTGTGTAGGCGATTCCATTTAGGTCAGCCATTATCAGTAACTAATTACTTCTTAATTAAGTAAATCGGTCTATCGCTAAGTATCGAGGTGAACTTTTTCTTTTTTCTTATACAGTTTATTCGAGAATTGTGTGTGAAGAAATAATTAGATCCTTCATTCGATTTGCTTCTGTATGGAAAGGCTTGCCAAAAACTTGTTTATAAATCTCGAGCTAAAAAATAAATATCATCAAATATTAAAATAACTGTGATTTATTGGTTTGACATGATTTTGTAGATAATGAGTTCCTGTCCAGTAGAAATATTGGTAAGGAATCAATGAAACTGAAAAAAAAAAAAAAAGACAGATAAATATAAAAAGTGGCGAATTACATATATTTGTAAAAGGTGTTTTTTTTTTTTTTTTTTGCTCTTTTCTTCTTTTTATTTTTTCTTTTTTCTTATTTATTGTTTATTTACTATAAAGCTGATTTATAAAAAACTCATTTTCATTTATTCATCATCATTATCTTCATGCTTAACATTCTTTTGTAATTTACCGTTACTAATTACTTTTTCATACTAGTTAAGTAGCTACAGTAATTGACTACTATTCTTATTTCACGACAACATAATGTTTTTCACACGAAAACTAAATAGTGATTCTAGTGTAGTTTTGAATACTGAATTCAAATATGTAATCATAATTTTTCCATCAGGCATAGGTTTTGTGGAGAGTCAGTTTTGTATAATATACTTCTGTATATTAGGCTGTTTTTATTATAATTCTTGTAAATTACAGAAGTGGTAATTTTATTCAGAATAATTTGGCATCCTGCAGACTTATTCATGTTGAAACATGTTCTAACTCTGTACAGGTGTATTCATGTTCAAACATTGCATTGTTTTAGTAAGCAGATGGCCAGTATTGAAATTGTAGTGAGCCTGGCAACACATATATAGTGGTTTTCTGCTGTATATTGTTTTTATTTGTAAGTTTTATGAGTCTTACAAACGTTTCAGTATGCCAAGAAAGTGTTTAAATCAACCAAACAATTTCTTCTACGTCTGTGGAGAACTGACTTTCAAGTCTCAGAGGCGAAATTTCACACCACTTGTGTGAGTTTTATTTTTGTGTGTAAAGACTAGGCCCCAAATGTATGCTGTGTATCATGTGCTGGCTTCTCACTGGATGGAAAAATGGTACTCATCATATGCCGTTTTCAGTCCCTATGATTTGGAGGGAACAGAAGGACCATTCAACTGACTGTTATTTCTGCTTAACTAACATTATCTTAAGTGATAACTCCGACTCCGACCCAGTTCATAATGAATAGACGAAAGAAAGGAGGAAGTGACGCTACATTTGAAGCAAATAGTTCATCAGAACCTCACTTTTTATCTCAAGAAGATCTTAATGATCTTATATGGGATTTAAATTTGTCTAAACAGTCGGCTGGAATCTAATCCAAAACGATACACGGATATGCGTTTATCGTAGTTGCAATAGTGATTTAAGTGACTACTTCTCTAAAGAAGGCCAAGAGAGACATCCCGAAGGCAAAATATAGCCGAAAATCATCGTATACAACTTTTTAGGTATGCCAAAATTAGCCGTATATTTATATTATTTAGTGTTTCGTGAGTTCTAATTCTTTTAAAACTTTAAACACATGCCACAAAAAATCTCTGCCCGATGGAGTTAGATTCCGTTTATTTATTCCTTGTGAAAGAAAAAGAAGTTTTTTCATTTTTTTTTTTTTTTTTTTTAGACCAGTGTTATTGGTCTAATTATTGATTTACTTATTAGTTCCTTTTCTTCCATTCAATTTTAGATTGTGACTTCAACTTTCTTTTCTCAATCTTGCTTAATAACACGTATAACTTTCATCTACTTACTTAATACGTATTTTTTTTTTTTCCTATTTTTCCCTTCATTTCTTATCACAGTAGTTCGTTTTCATTTGGATTAGATCTAACCAAAAAGAGATTAGAATGTTGTCTTTCTTAAGTCACTTACAAATTATTCCATCTTTTCTGAAAATAAATTGAATTAGTGACTTTAATCTCGATAAAAATTCATTTTGATAAATAGGATAAGGAAGTACTTAATATTAAGTGATGTATTTATTATTTTTGATTATTTTTTTTAATTATTCTAATATTTCTATTTCTTAATTGACTCGGATGTCATAGAGGAATTCTTCTTTATTCTTCTTTAAGGTAGCAAAAGGGACTTTTGCATATGACCATATGATAGGTTGATCACTTACCGGTTGCAGCTGCTTCCTTAGCTGTTTCCTTTCTCTTAGCATTTTGAATGTCTCAGCTTCTGCGTCTCTTCAAGCGATCGACTCTTCACCACATTCTGTTCAGAAACTTGGTAATTCCAGTTCTCGTACTAATAAGCCATTAACTTCACATTATGTAAGCTTATCTACAAGTTTCTATCCTGGGTAGATGAAATAGATCTTTCAAAAGGCAGGCTAGTGCCTCGATGTTACGCTATTTACCATCGTGAAATTTTCTGTTCCCAAAACATGCAGCAGTTGCGCCTATCCACTTAGATTCAAGTATCGTAAGAATCGGAGAAGGATTGTATCTGCCATTTATTATACAGTGATCACAAATTATTACAGAAGTATTGTTTATCAATTAAATCTCTGACCCAAACATTTAATTAGTATTTTCAAGGACATAAAGAAATCGAAGCAATGCTTTTGTCAGGTAGCTGTGGCGATCCCAAGTTGACAGCCTAAAGGTCCCGTAGATCCAACTGATATTAGGTGAAGACATCCAGAGGAATTGTACTCCTTTGCTGGTCTTAATTCTCTGTTAATTCCAATATTATTTGTTTGTTTGTTTGTTTGATTTCCATGAGTGTGATGGATTGGATGTTTTTTTGCTTTCAATAAAAAAAAAAAAGAAAGTTGAAAAATCTATTATAACGAAGTCCATTTTCTCATTGTCTGTTTACTTGGAGCTACTGTAGGCATTTGCAATTGACTTAAAAAAAAAAAAAAACTTTAAACAATGATTACTTATCCTTCAGAATTTTACAATTGATTTGCTATCTCTCTCTCTTTTTTAGTAATTCTTGAGGTTTCTTTTAGAAGTCTTCTATGCAGGGCCCCCATAAGGGGTGGGGGGGTCAGTTGGTCTCTCAGCACCGGGGTCCGGCCGAGATCTACAGTATGTTCATAGTGTAGAATAGGGGTGGGCAAGACATCGATCGCGCATTTTGGGGTGACCGCATTTGAGATTTCAAAAGTCTGAAGATGTCTTTGGTCGTCGATTTGGAGATTCCGTTTTTGTTTTGTTTTTTTTGTTGATTTGGAGATTCCGTTTTTCTTTAGTCTTAACGTGACCGCGGCACTTGGAGTATACTTGAGGTAGCCCTTATCTTACAAAAGTCTGCCCACCCCTGCTGTAGAAGTATGAAATCGTGTGGTATTTTCGCGATATTTTTGGCTAAGAATTTATGATTTTGTTCATAACATGGGGGGAGAAAGGCTCGGTATTGCATTTGGTACCTGGGCCCGGAATTTGATGGGGGGGGGGGGCTGCTTCTATGGTTCCTTTGACTGTCGTTACAAATAAAGAGAGAAAAAAAATCAGAATAATTGTAAATTGGACATTGAAATTTTACTACAACAGCTGAAATCAGCTTGATAGGTAATAGTTTTGTTTTTTGAGAGGACAATTATCACAAATTTATAAATATCTTGGAGATATTTGTGTATTCCTTTCTCTCAGCAACATCGTTCTCTCTTATTGTGTATTCTCACAGTAACATCGTTTCTCCTAAGTCTATGCAAGTCTTTGCTACTCGGTTTCATTGTTACAGTCTTCAAATTATAAGGTCGTACATGGAAAACTGGTTCCAGCTCAAAATCTACAATAACAATGCAAATGTTAGTTGTGTCTATTTTAAAAGCAGATATTGTAGAAAAGTTGGCTTTATTTTTAGGAAATAATAATAGTCGTAAGCGGATGGATGGATGGATGAAAAATGAATCGCAAACCATTAGACAGTATTTTTTTCATTTTTTCGCTAAAGACAGCAAACTTATTGGAGTAGAATTTAATGCACTCCTCAGTAAAAGTAGTTTCACGCTGCTCACTCTTCATACAGTTGCTAATTGTTGTATATCAAGAAAGTACCAAGTAATTAACTGTGTAGTGATGTAATATTTTTTTTTTTTTCTGTCTTTCGAATTTTGAATTCGACTGATAAGAATCCTGTTAATTTGGTAAGTTAGGATAAAGGATCTAAAAAAAAAAACCAGATCAAATAGGAATAAATGTCTGAGCATTTGCAGGGATGACCGAAGAGTTGTTAAAGAAAAGCTTTAATTATTAGCATGAACAGGTGTTATTATTCATGTAACACCTGAAAAGTAGATAAATAAAACAAAAGAAAGAAATAAAAGAAAAAATGACAACATACGTTTTTTTTTATTAGGAAATATGTTTAGAATACAGCAGTAGATCGCAGTCCTCAGTGTTAACCTGCCAAATCTAGACGTTAGATAAAGCATTTGCACGATTGGTGGTGAATCTAGATGTGGTGGAGGAAATAAAAAGCCTTTCTCAAAAGATGATTATGTCTTTGTTCTTTTATCATCATATACAAATTTTACGAAGTTGATCCATTTTTATGAAAAGTTAAAATGTTAGAAAGATGAAGAAATTGTCGAAGTAATTGATTGATTGTAATCATACTTCTTTTTATCGCTGGATTTGTATGGAAGACTTCAATATAAAATCAAAATAAAAATTAAGTTTCTGATAATGGAAATGAATATTAAGGGCTATTGTAATTAAAAATGGTATTCTAAATTCATCTATGTTTTTAAAGTTCTTAAATAGAGCTAACACACAAGTCTAAAAATTAAGTTAAAGGTTAAAAAACATAAATATTTACAATTAAAACAAACTAGTTTCTCCCCGTTAACGGGGAGAAACTAGTTTGTTTTAATTGTAAATATTTATGTTTTTTAACTTTTAACTTAATTTTTAGACTTGTGTGTTGGCTCTATTTAAGAACTTTAAAAGCTTTTAACACACGTAAAAAACTTTTGCAAATTCATCTATGTTTTTTTTTAAAAAGAAAAAAAATATAATAATTATAATATAATAGTAATCTTAATGTCAGTGATTAGTATGAGAAAAAAATACTGAGTTTGTAGAAAAGATGTAAGTTGTAATATATTCAGAAGTAGGTTTTTCGTAAGCCTTGATCTAAGTTACTTTAATGAACAACTTTAACCTTCGTTGTATTTGGATATTTTCAATGAGGGATCTATTGAACTCTCTTTTCAGAATAATAACATAAAGAATGAGGATTAATGTAACTACCTGCAAATCTACAAAAGCTTCATGAAAACAATTCGTCTACTTTTAAATATTTTAAATTACATTCTCTAAGTAATTTCAAAAATAGATTCTTATACGAAAGAAAACTCGTAAGATCAGGGAAATTATTTTTATTTTTTTGTCTTACATTAACCTGGAATGCTCTAACGAAAGAAATATTCCGTAAAACATTGCGGTGGGTTTCACAAGTGTTAAGGCTTTTGTCTAATGTTAATTGTAGGTTATGGCTGGGAGAACCCCCCATTGTTTTGTGGGGATTTTGGCCAAATCAGAAGGGAAGAAAGAAAGCACACGTTTGATCAATTCGCTGGAGGCTTGACAGAATCATTGAAAGAGAATTCGCTTCGCTTCTCGCCTCCGGTAACAAATTTTTTTGAGATTGGGATGGAACTGAAATCTCAAAAGCTTTGTTCCAAATACTGTAATAATAAGTAAAAATTCTAAGTAAATATTATTGCATCTGTTTTCTAAGTGAATGTTGTTTACTCAAATGCTTTTTATGACTGAAATTCCAATTCTTCTTAAAAAAAGATTACAAATTTTGGTTTCTTTGTTACCAGTTGTTAAAGTATAAAATATTTGAAATTGATTTTTTTTAAGAAGTTCTTTATGAATTATTTACTTGGAAATTCAACATTATCCATAATTAATTACAGATTTATTTTTCTTTGAACTTGATTTTGTAGGGATTGTGAACTTCAAGAGACTGAAAAGTTGAAGTATTGAACCTTCGTCTGTCACGGGTATGTAAAATCGTTTTATTATGATTATTATTTTTTAAAACAAACACACACACATACAGAATGTAAAATTCTATTGCATCAAATATACAATGTTACATTTAAAATAGTTAGTTTTAATCATATTTTTGATTCATATATGGAAAAAGCTTTCAGAATTATGGTTCTTCTGATATGAAGTTGAGTAAAACTTGCAAAATTATTGCTCTTACGTTCAATTTTTTACAATGAGTAATGTGCTATTAAAAAAAAATGTTTATATGATGTACAATGCTATTATAACTTCTATTGCTTTACAGTATATGTATTTCTTATCATTGTAACTTTTTCCGTCGTTGCTCAGGTTTTAATATTTTTCTTAATGAAAAATTGTTCGCTATCTTCAAGTTCCGGCGGTCAAGGCATGGGCTTTTTTTTTTATTTTTACAAAATATCAGTAACGTCGTCCCAGCAGGAAAATATGCAAAGGCAATTTTTCCCAGCAGATTCATGTGTAGCCATTTAAGTCAGTGGTTCTCAAAATTTCCCATTTCGGCAGATCCCACCTGCAGCTTCTGTTCCCATTTTCTTATTTAAAAATATCTTAATAGTAAGATATTGTGGAAGAAAAAGCTTAGTATATATAGAATACAATCATTAAAACTTATTAAATTTACTGTAACCTCTTAACTCCTTGGCGATATTTCGTCTTATTTTCTCAAAGACTTAATCATACCATAAATAAAGTTTTAATACCAAGTTTTAATGATTGTATCATGGCATTTTTAAGTATATATTTGCTTATATAGAATACTTCACAGGGTATACAATTCATTCAAATTCTTTAATCGTTGGTGGAATTAACAAATAATATCGTTCAGAGTAATTGAAGAACTAGCAATTGCTTTGAATAGCTATAATACTAACGTTTTCTTTGACTCCAAGCTAATACTGGTCATTTTTCTGTTGGAGACTTAAAATGGGAATGATGTCATTAGAAAGTATTTCAACCCACCTGGGATATTTTATGGGGAACGCGAATAAGGCTTCGCTGCACCCCAACAGCAAGACTTGCCGTACTTCGCAACAATTGCTTGTTCGATGAAATATAAATTTATAAACATTTTTGTTTCGAAATGCTTTTGTTTGCCGCGAACTTTCTAAATTGTTCAAGTACATAAAGAAATAGCTTTATATTTTAATTTTTCTTTCATTTACATTAAGTTCAGTCATATTGAGATTTCTGTGGATCATTATTTGATGGTAACAATGTTAGTGATGCATTTCTACTAGATCTTCACAAGTGATAGTTAAAAATCATTGTTATCTACCATCAATCTTATTGTTGATCGCCTAACAACGGTTCACAGACATGTGATAATTGGATGTCTTAATGCTTCTATTTAAAAGCCTCTAATAAAAAAATAAACAATAAAAAAAAATCATATAAATTATCATGAATGCTGTCAAGTAAAGTAGGAAATTTCACTTAGTTTTGAGCTTATTACAGCCTTATTGTAGTTATTTTTACATAGCTTGATTCTTATCTTAATATGCTTTAGTAATATATGAAAATACACTTGTATCACCTTTAAGTATTCTATGCTTTAAATAATTCTAAAATTTTAATAAATAATTAAGTTCACACTATAGAATCCCTAAGAATTAATTAGTTTCTTAAAACATTCTACGCAACATCAAGATAATGTTGATACTGACAAGTGAGATGAAACTCCGAATATGGAATAATATACATTGGGAGAGTAAAATAATTCCTAACTGTTTGTAAAAATAAATAGTGACTTGTTGACTCTTTTCCTTTCTGCTGAAAACGGGAATATTGTTGAAAAAAATCTCCCCCTGAAACGGAAAAATTGGTGAAATAAAGTTAAGATTTTATACTGAAATTTCACCCTTTAGGTTTAAGTTTAGGTGAAAATATCATGTAACTTAAGTAAAATTGTAGCCCTTTATATCTCAACAAATTTCGTTTTGTTGAGATAGAACCAATAGAGGCAGAGATATTTAGGTTTCCGTAAACCCTTAAAATTGCAAAAACTGCACCGACCTGTACAACAAATATGTCCGCCACGCAAAACCAAAAACAATATAATTAAAATAATAAGTCATTTTGAACTACCAACATATTGGGGGTCATTGCTAAAAAAAAAAAAAAAAAAAAATCAGATTTTTTAAAAAATTGTCAAGCAACCACTCTTGGACCACTTGATATGAAAAGACCCTGTACTGTTGAGTGGTTGGTTTCTTTGTGATATGGGGTTAATGGATATTTTGGATGATGTTGGTGATGAATTGAGGACTGGCTATTGAAGGTTGATATGTTGGTGGTTATTGTTATTGTGATTCTAAGATTGCATGTTTTGTTAATTTTAACTGATCAGAATGACCGTCATATTGGTGCCATGTGCAAGTGATGTTAGTATCATATCAGTTTTCAGAAGTTTCTGAGTATCTGTCTTGATGTTGCTTATCCTTAAAATATTTTAGCAAATCGGTTTTATTTTTGAGAAGAGAACAATTGTGAAACGAATTTTCCTAAACAACACACAAGATTTGAAAGTAAAAATTGTTATTAGTGTTATTTCAATAATATTGCAAGAATGATTGAAAATGTTTTATTGAAAATAAAACCGATTTAGTAACAAAAGTATTTTCTACAAAACGAATACTGCGGAACATGTTGCTGACTAGCATATTACTCAACATATTGTACGTCTGATGGCTAAAAATGTCATTGATGCATGGTTTCTTTCTATTAGGTCATCGTAATCATGAATTTATATATTATTATTCAATATCGCAGTGACTATAGAGAGACATCGTACCTCAGTGTCATTGTTAGTCATTTAACAATGGTCTCAAGGAATATAAAACTGACATTAAATTGCAAGTGAAGATAGGTTAAAGAATTGGAGTGAGTCTGGTTTTGTATATTTAGTTTGTAGATTATGTAAGACTTTGTTTATCTATATATTAAGACAGTGATGTAGTTAGGTATCTTTGACTCCTTGACGAATAATCAAAATGTCGCCATAAGACCTTCCGCAATCAAAGAGGCTATTCCTGAATCTGAAGATGTAGTTGATTCTTCCATCTTGTCCTAGGGCGTCCGCAGTCTCTTCACCTGAAGGGCTGTACCCAAGCAAATAACATCCAAATACAACGTATTATTTTCTAATACAGTAAACTTCCTCAAATCCGGCACGTTCGGTATTTGAGGCATGCAGGCTTACGAAATATTCCGGATTACAGGAATGAATATCGGGAAAACGTGAATTAAACAAAAAAATGATGTTAATTTTTTTTTTTTTTTATGTATTTGAACAGCTTAAGTAGAATAAAAAATTACATAATGATGTAATATAACTGACTATGAACCAAAAAAGTGCACTGTAGGCTTACAAAAAATTTAATTCGAAGTTGAGCAAGACGGTTGATCTAAGCCCATGGGATTGTTCTTCTTGGTAGAAGCCATCTTAAACAAATCTCGAATAGCGATTTGTTTTTTAGTCTTATCTCTTCGGGTTTTTTTTTTGTTTTGTTTTGTTTTGTTTTTTTATGAAGTCATTTCGTATGATGTGGAGTATATAATTTCAGCATCATTGAACGAACTGCTGCGTTCAGAAAACTTGATAAATGTATTAAAGGCATCAGCTGCTTGATTCCAAGTGATGTTGCTTGACTCGTCTACATCATCTTCATCTGAGTCCACGTTCGGAGCTGTTGGATTGGTAACACACTGTATGATCTGTCAGCTCATCAAAAATCTGCTTCAATCCACTCTTATTTCTTTCCGATTCAGCTGTGACATCGGGTTCTCTAAAGGCGTATCACCTAAAACAACTTCTAGTTCCTCATCACCTGTATCGCTTTCAGTAACTTCGACACCTGTATCGCTTTCAGTAACTTCGACATTTTCGTCCACCTCTTCAGGCCAAAGTTTACGCCATGACTTTTTCAAAGTTTCCTGTTTTACCTGACCCCAAGTCAAAGCAGTAGCAAATATAGCGTCTTTAATGGAAAACTATCCTTGAAAATCTTTCACATTGCAATCCGAAAGCGGGTAAATTCTGTACAAAGTAGTGTCTGTAGTGTGACTTGAAGTTTCTGAATCACCCCTTGATCTATGGGTTGAAGCAAAGATGTAACAGTGGGAGGAAGATAGGCTACTGAAATGTTACCAGACACTAATTCTTCCTTATCTGAATGAGCTTTACAGTTGTCTAAAAACAAACTAGCCTTACAGTCTTCAGGCAATTTCATTTTTTCAAAATTGTTTTTAACAGCTGGCACAAAGTCTTCGAAGAACCAGTTTTTAAACAACTCTTGATTCATCCATGCATTGATTGTGCCCCATAAATCACAGGCACGGTTTTCACGCCTTTTAAGGCCCTAGGCTTCTTTGACTTTCCTATCACAAAAGGTTTTGGTTTGTGATCACCGGATGAACTGGAGCACAGCAGAACTGTTAACCGATCTTTATTTTTGTTAAAACCTTTAACACTTTTCTTATTACCCCACCAGCAAGGGTAGAGTTTGGTAGGCAACGCCACAAAGACCGGTCTAATCTGCAATATAAATTTGACAGACACAATAGACTTAATTTAACTTTGAACTCTTCACTACCTACAACATCGGCAGATTTCAGCTCGCCAGAAATATCTAATTTTCTGATACCATGAAGAGTCTTAAAGCTCCTAAGCCAGCCTTCAGAAAATTTGCATTCGGCATCAATGTTCAATCTCGTTGAAACTGCTTAGCTTTTTCAACAACCATAGGACCAGTTATGGTTTACCCTGTGATCTTTCTGCTATAAACCAATTGTACAAAATCGAATGCAGTTGGTCTAACTTAGGTTTTTTTAAACTTTTTCTTTCAATTAGATTTTTCAAAGTTTCTGATTCGTTCAAAAATTGTTTCAACTTGTCTTTGTTTTTTTTTTTAAGGTCATAAATTGTAGACGACCCTATGTCATAATCTTTCATAATTATGTGTCTACTTATGCCATTTTCAAGCTTCCTCACGATTTCCAGCTTTTGAGTCAAAGTGAAAGTCAGATGTTTTCTTTTTGACATTAACTTTAGGACCCATGTTACTTGTCAGTCACTATAAAATCACAACACACACTGAAACACAACATTGCCTTCAGGACCAAACTATAAAACACAACAATATTTGACTTTGATACAGCAACCTGAGCGTCACACTAAACAAACTGAACGTGAAACGTAAAGCCACAGTGACGTCCAGGGAACAGGTGGCTCTCGAACATATACGATGTCACCCGACGTCGGCCGAAGATGAGCGCTTTGTTATATTCGACGACTGGCCTCCCCTCCACGCATGCCGATTATTATTTTTTTTTCGAAAGTCGTGCCGGATTAGAGCAATTTTACTGTATATCTAACCATTTGAGCTTTTTAAAACTTATACAAAACAGGACGTAATAAATATCCATGTTCCAATTTTAATAAAAGATTACGTCGTTTGCTCCCTAGAACAATTTTTTTCAAGTGATGATAATTTTTTAAAGATAATATTTTTAAGTGATGTGCGTGCGTTTGTCTGATTTATTGAGAATCTTGTGGCGCTATAACTCGAAAACTAATTACCAAATCTACTTCAAAATTCATATTTAGCAGTTTAGTATTATTATCTAGCTAATATTATTATTTTGGCCATTTTCACTGAAATATTAATAACTTAAGAGAGAAATGAAATTATCAGCTTCATCTTTTATATACTCAAAAATAAGAAAAAATGGGAATCAAAGGCAAATGTTGCACTATTCAAAGTGAATCGTCATGAAGATTATCCACACTAATGCCGGAATGACCAAAAGCAGTTTATTCCTCCAGCAAAATATGATTACGCCATCAATACTAGACGGGTAAATCAGACATACCAGAGCTGCAGTATAGAGAACGTTGTGGTGTTCTTGGATGCGGCAGTGCTTATTACTGCATGAATACGGCTCAGTGAACTCATATCAGCGATGATATGTTCAGCAGAATCAAGGCTGATCAAACCCAGATGGCAGTATCCTAGGAGCTGCATGCCCTGTAAAGCGTCGTTTCTAGAGTTTGGCAGAGGTTCCAATAAGATGGAATGTCAGTCAGCGCTTTATCACAAAATGATATCAGTGGCAGAAGAAACCGTTTATTTGTTATCTGTCAGATGATGCAGGCACAGTACAGCAAGGGATCTTTTTAGGAGAATATTTAAAAAGATTATAAAAAGATACTTAAAAATTCCAGGATACTTACGAATTCCATGTCCTTTCAGCAGCGACAGGGACGACCGTTTCCAAGCGTACCATGTCCAAGCGATTTCCTGAGCGCGAGGTGTATGCCCGTAGACCTGCAAGATGCATGCCCATATAAGAGCTCGCTTAGCTTGGGGCAGAGAATATCATGCTTGGACAAAGGACCAGTGTGGCTGTGCTTTGTTTATGAACGAGTCCTGATTCCCGCCGAGTCTGCACAACCCCTCCAACATCCTTGAATGGGATCATTACGGCAAAGGTAATATCACGGTGTGGACGGCAATATGTTGGGTTTGCGTACTTCCGTCCCAACCCTAATACGCCAGATATACAACAAAAACATTCTGAAACAATAAGTTCAACTATTCTGGAGCGCAATGATGCATGATTTTCTGTTTGACTGACAACTCGGGATGCCTTAGTGGATCACTATCTGGAAATGGGGGATATCCGGCTCTTAGAACTGCTAGCTCAATCTGCTGATTTAAACCAGTATGGGATAGAACATGCATGGGATGCATTCAGATATAGGACGTCATCCACTGTTTACAACTCTTCAGGAGCTCAGGACAGCATTGGTCCATTCTACAACACTAGCTCAATATTTTCTTGTACTAAATATGCCAACTCGCTGTGCATGCTTCACAATGGCAGGTCATCATATAGCACATTAAACACTTCTACAACATCAAACATATTTGATATGACAAGGGTTGTATATTGTTACTTAGCTACAGGTTTTTCTTTTTCTGACCACAATAAGCAGAGCAACTGATGTTTCCGTTTTCTTTTTTGTTTTTTCCCCTTAGTTATCACTTTGTTCGATGCACTACATATCTAAGTGATAGTTGGTTTTAGTCCTACGACTGGTAGGATTGCAAATGACATTTTCCTTAATTTTTGAGTATGAGTGTAATTGATAAATGTTGTTATCCAGCCCTGATTTTTGTGTTTAGAGTTTGGTGTTTTATAGGTGTGGTGTATGGACACTTCTCAATAAGTGTCATATAGTAACTCATGTCCTTTAGTAATTTAGACTAAAATGACAACCCACAAGTCAAGAATATTTAAAAAGATTACAAAAAGATATTTAAAAATTCCAGGATACTTACGAATTTCATGTCCTTTAGTAACTCAAAAAATAATGCAGCGATTTATATCAAATTTCAATTTAAGAACCTTCCTATCTCATTAAATTTCTAATGAAATCCTATTGAATTTTGTTGATTAGTCATCTTTTTAAGGCCCAGAAATTTGCCCTTTTATAGTCAACTAATAATGCCGTGATGTCATTCACACACTGACAGAAAAATCGACGCACCAAGAAGGAATTTTCAGTTGAGGTAAAATTTGGTACATTTAATGTATATGCACAGAAAACGAAATGATTAGAATTTCTGAACAATTGGATGATTTATTGGACAGAACGAACTAAAAGTGAGCAAGTCAGTAAAAAGCAGTATATAGAGCAGTGTAGAGCAAGTCGTTGGTACACCTCCGGTCTGGATACAAGCTGTTACCCGACGTGGTATTGATTGATAGAGTTGGCGGATGGTGTTCTGCGGGATTTCTTGCCAAACTGCCTCCGATTGGCGGGCGACACGGGTGGCAAACATGGTTGAAGGATACTTCTTCGAGATTTTCGGCCATCACGACCCCCATCACATCCCAAATGAAGAAGGGCTGACGATCTGGCTGGCCAAGGAAGTGTGTCGTAACCACGAAGACAATCAATGGAGAGGAGTGCCGTGTATGGTATCTTGCTATTATCTTGCTGAAAAGTAAGCCCGGGGTGCCGCGAAAGGAACGGCAACACAACGGGTCGTAGAATTTCGTCAACGTACTGCTGTGCTGTGAGGGTGCCACAGTTGATTACTAAGAGGGTCTGGTTATCAAACGAAATGGCATCCTAGACCATAACTCCCTATTGCTGGGCCTTGTTGTGCGACAGTAAGAGCTGGATCCTGGAAGATGTCCGGGCCGTCTCCAGAGACGTCTGCGCTGGTCGTCGGAGCTCAGTTCAAAACTAGACACATCACTGAAGACAATTCGTCACCCAATCGGCACACTTCCACGTTGATCGTGCCCGGTACTACTGCAATCATCTTGACGGTGCGTAATGGGCTCCGCGAGCGCAGATTGTGCTCTCATAGTGTTCTACTAATGATCCGGTTGGTCACTTCAGTCTTGGTCACACGTTGGATGGTTCATAGCGACGAATCTGGTGCTGTAACAGCTGCTCTGACAATCACTCTATCTTCCCATTGTGTTGTCGCCCTAGTCCGTCCACTGCTCTCTTGTCGCTGAAATCTGCCGTTCAGAAGCAATTCCTTCCAGCATCGTCTAATTGCCGTATCGTTCGACCCAAATGCCGAGCCATTCGTCGGTTTGTCCATCCAGCCTCATGTGTAGCGAGGCATTGTTACAGTCAAGGTAGGAAAATGCGATCAAAATCCACTGGAAGTTTTGTTCCTGAAAGCGAGATATGCTCTTTATATAAGTTACTAGCAAAAAGACTCGTTCTTCGCTCGGGTTCAAAAAACAAATGTCCTAATGTGGACGATAAAGAAATTGCAATTGCGAGATCACTTCGAAACTTTCCGGTTGGTACAAAAAAATAATGAAAAAAAACGCAAAAGGTCTGATCTCATTACAAATCTATATCTATCCCGAAAATCTCGTAGAAGTATCCTTCAACCACGTTTGTCCATCCACTCACCGCCCTCCCATATACACCCATAGTTTCAGGTTATTTGAAATTTATAACTCGAGATTCCTAGATATGAAATTAATATCGACATCGAAGAATATAACACTTCCCACCAATTTCTCCCCTTCTCCCTCCCGTTTATACCCCTAGTTCCTGGTTATTCGAATTTTGTAACGTCATAACCCTATCACTTCATACCTTTCCCAGTTCGTAAAAAAAATCATCTGATCATTACAAATCTATATCTACCCCGAAAACCCCGTCGCTATTATGCACAACAATATTTTAGTGCCAATTGTTGCACAACAATATTTGTGTAGTTCCCATTGTCATCACCAGGTGAATCTGTGGCACTATTTCATGTACAGGAGTGTATTACGACAAACAAACAAAACCCACAAACGTCCTCCTTTGTATATATTAGAGATATACATCATCACGATGCTCAGTTCCAATGCGCTGTAGCTTCTTCTATTCATTCAGTGGGTGCGAATTTTTGAATCATTTGCATATTCGCTTGAAAATTTTTTGCATGTGAAGTTTCATTATTATCGGATTATTTTTTGGGTGCGTTGATTTTTTCGTCAAAGAGTATTTATTTATTTATTTATTTATTAGCATTTTTATGGTATGGAGGTGATTAGATTGTAGCTTAACATGTTATTGTTAAAAATTATTTTATTTAAGGCCAAAAATTTTCTAATTGAATAAGAATTATGTATTTTCTGTATCTATTTTCAGTTCCTTCAACCTATGAAAAAGCCTTCCATTTCTATTTATTTTATTTGTCTGTGATATCATTGCATGCTTCCCCACTCGTACATACACAAACAGAAACGTTCTCAGATACTTGGGTATTAATTCCTGTTTTAGGATTTCATTGCATGCTTTATTTGATTATTTTATATTATATTGATAGAACAGTTGGGTGTACATCATTGATCTACAGTATTTTACAGATTGATTTATAGAAATATTGTTGACTGTATTCTCTTTCTCTTTTATTTTTTAATTTAATGTTGGGAAATTAATGCTAGGGGTCTGTAACTCATTAATTCAATTTAGTTTGAGAATACGGTTTCTATTGCTATTATTATTATTATTATTTAACTCAAGCTTTGACTAAAAATTAAGAAGTGTATTAAGCAATCCATAACAATGAGTAACAGTGACTTCTCATGCTGACATGACATTTTCACAAATGGCAGTGATATCTGAATAAAAGAAGTCATTTAATGCCTGGTTTAGTTTAAAAACTTCCTCTAAATAACTTACACATTCAGCTGATTGAGATTTGAAATTCACCATCTTTTATAGGAACCACACAAATCAGTACCAGTAATATTCTGGATGAGTTAGTCATTGACTGCCTCTAACTGGAGGTCTAACCATCCTTTGTGATTGATGTCATCCTTTGATTAGGAAATTCCTTCTGTCCATTGTTTTCACTTTTCATTTTTGCCCCTTTCCCCCTCCCCTTCTTTATTTAATCCCGTATATTGTTTATTTTGAATTTTGAATTTTGAAATTTTTGAATTTGTCCTTTAGCTACACATTTTATTAAATGTATTTTAGGGTTCTTTATATTTTGTACAATCTAGTTTTTGAATAATAACAATTTAACATTTTTTCAAAGTAATTAGATTTATAAACTTTTTCTATTGACTAGTCATCAGTAGCATAAGCAGGATTGCAGTGATAAATAAATTTGTCTGAGAGAGATTCATTTTAACGTTCATCGTGTGTATTATTAAATAATTCAAGGACCATACACACCACAATTCAAACATAAAATAATTTAT
>JAFIDM010000007.1:30140651-30159378 GCA_023159025.1 Thereuonema tuberculata | reverse complement strand
AAAATTAACTAAAGATAATTGTCTTCTATTCAAGGTGTTGTTTATTATTAGCATATTTTTCTCGAGTACCTTAAAAAACGGAGTGGTGTTAGTGTAATGCTAATTCTGCCCCTGGGGGCGTGTATAGATGTGACAGTAATTGTATTGGAGCGCCGCCCTTGTGATGAGCTTGGGCAATAGTGCTCTCGTCTGATTGTTGTTTGATGAGGTTAAGTAAAGAAGCTGTTACCGCGAGACTGACGCAAATCAACCTAATTAGATGGAGGGGTTCTCTGGCGCAGCACTCCCCCACGCTCTTCAATAACTGGCGGGTTCAAGCACCATCTGGCCCACTAATTGTATTGAACAACGGCAAATCGTTCAGGATATCACTTCCGGTAACACAGTTTGTCTGTGCCCTTGCAGCCCAAGGGAGGAGAAACACAACCCACAGAGATACAACCTTTATTAGGTTATATTTAAATAAGAAATCAAGTGAAAAAAGCACCTTTAAATAGACTAAGCAAATTTGAATTTTTTTGAAATTTTCAAAGTAATTTTTTTTTAATATGTACATTATAAAAAGTGGTTTTCTTTATTTTTAATTTCTCTAAATATCAATATCAAATCAATTCAGAATTTGTTTTAAAACATAAAATTTCTGCAACTTCAAAATTATTCGAATGAATATTGGCAAATTTTATCATTGCCTTCAATTAATTTATTTGGATATTTATACTTTAAAGTGATACGAAAGTTCGAATGTTCGGCCCACACAGTAAATTGGAAGTAAGCTCCGTTAATCATCATTTTGGTTTTCTTTACAATTTCTACATAGATTTCAATATCGACATTATTTTTCTTTCCTAAAACCATCTCTTAGCCTCCTGATTGTCATTAGAAAATAATTCTTTATCTTTGTTTTGCTTTTTTTTTTTTTTTTTTAACCAATATCTATCTATCTATGTCACTTTAAACAAATTAATGAATAAGGTTATTTTCATTAAATGCTTTATTTAGTTCAACCATTACAGATGATGAAAAACTTTTAGCAAGGATTAAGTCTCGACGATGCTGAAGAAGATTAAAAAAAAATTAGAACAAAATCTCATCACCAGGGGTATATTATGTACAAAGGAGCTGTTTCTATCCAAATTCAGATTATGAATACAATGGGAGGAATGATAAAAATAATTATCAAACCATGCTGAGGCTGTAAGTATCAACGGAGCTTAGCACTATTTGCAACCATGAGAACCACTGGGGAAAGGGAATTTTATGCTGTCTGTAAGCATCTTGAACCTTTTTTTTTTAGTTGTAAAGTTATCATTTATAAACCCCCGTCCCCTTCCAAGTCCGGACAGATCACGCAACGTTTTTTTTTCCTTCTCAGTTTTTGGTTGAGAACCATTAAGTAGTGTATAGTAAAGACATCCAGCAAACATACAGTAGAGGATAACTTTCTTCGTAACTTGTGAGCGATGGTAACGAACTTACGACATTCCAATCACATACACATTGGATTCTGGACGCTTCTTACACGAAAGTAGATGGGAATCTCAAACCAGGATTGAGGAAAATATATGTATTAACGACAATCTGCAGAATGGAATATTTGATATTTTTGACTACCATGAAAAGAAGATTCGAGTTTAATGCTTCTCATCGATACAAATAACGATTTTCAAATTTGCTACATCATGAGTTAATTTGAATTAATGCTATTTTTGCTTTTCTTTGTTTGCCTTCTGTTCAGAATTAATTTCGATCTTAAATGTGAGAAGAACGGAAAGTGAAGTACATGGCTTCTTCATTTATAATATGATGTTCAAGTTATCAGAATAACGGTACTGTATTTTTGTCCTGTTGTCGTTTTTCGCAATTGAAACTATTAAGAAATTCACCAGACCTGACTTCAGAATACGCAACAAGCTTCAGAACCAGAAGGAATAGCTGAGGATATTCATTGGAGATCAGAAGAAGAGGCAGAGCAAATTGTAACAAGTTCCCTCCCTTATGGGTCTTCCTCACATCATAACAGAATAACACAATGATTCAGAATTTACATGAGTCTGGCTTTTAATGAATATACCCTTACAAATCTCTCTACCACTTTTTCAAACAGATGCTGATAATGTATCACCACCTTTTATGTCTTTTTAGTGGTCCCATGTTACAGTTAACACGGGAACCGCTCTTGCTTTTGTGTTGTCTGTCTGTCAGAGTGTACGTCACTCTGTAGCGGCCAAACGGTTAGAGATATTAGAATGAAACCTTCACCATTGTGCTCAGCATCCAAAAGTAGTTGACAAAGTAAAAAAAAAAAAATCAGACCTATAGGACCACTTCCTGAACCCCTAGATTAACGTTTTCCATAGCAGTGTTAGTAATGATGATAATTAACACAGTAATAATAATGATGTTTCATACATAACAATACTAACAATTGCCAACAGGATGTCATTGTTAATATTTACAAACGTATTGTTTCATAAATTCTTTAACATATCCAAATGATGCACTAAGCATTGTATTAGCGGCCCTTAGGGTACAGCTTGCCTGTAAAACATAAAGGAAGGGTCTTGCATTTATATGTTCTTGCTTTTAATTATTTTGTTTATACAATTGTGCATATTATGGATCCGCTTTGCTTTTGACATTGTCTAAAAGCATTAATTACCTTGTTTTTGTAATTGTCCGCAGCTATGGCTTTGTTACAGTCATACTTGGGTATTGTGACATGTTAGATTCCAGATTTAATTTTCACTTATCGATGCTGTCCTGTCCTGTACGTGCATAACTGATTTCTCTTTTCACTTTTATCTGTTATTTTAATCATATGAAACCAAGAGAATGAAATTTATAAACAATTTAGTATTCACTTAACATCACAGAACATTACACTCAAAGATGTATTGTTTTTTGTAAATCAAATGTTTCGATTAATTAACACTCATCTGAAACATTCACTGTTCCGTCGTTCAGATGAGCTACGCGTAACTAATGAGAACTAATGATCCCGAAACAGCTTCTTTGATATCCTATAAATAAAAAGATAGAGTTGCAAAAATATATTTTTTCTTTTGTATTTTAACATTTGCTGTACATTTTAATTATAAGTATTTTTTTTTTTTAGATTGATATTTTTTTTTATTAGGAAATCAAGATTTATCAATCAATAATAATAATAAAGGAATTTTACATGTTTATTGTTATCTTGTAAGAATAAAACAGCAGTCTTTTTCATCTTCTCTTGTCGTTGCTGTGCAGTGGTATTGCCAAAGGCCAATGAACAATTCTGAGCAGGTGCAGATATTGTCTTTTTTTTGGGTCATTTATTTGCAGTGTTTCATGAACAAATTATTATAAAATAGTTTGTAAGAAGTAATGATGCAAAGAAAATGTAAATATTTTAATAACAATTTTAACAATGTTCTATTAAGAAACAGATAAGATTCGAAACTTTAAAATATAGACGAGTTAAGAGAAATATGGATTGAAAAACGTAAGTGTACATAATAGATACACTTGTTAGAAAAACCTGGGCGACATTTACTGTATCATATATTTTATATATATTCAAAAAAATATGTGAAATGGCACAGGAAATGTTCCCCAGGTTTTACTAATGCGTTTAATATAATTATGTAAATAGTAAACTATTTATATCACATGAAAAATGAAAGCAATTAGAATTAATAAAGAACACTTCTGTCCATTACTCAAATAGTTTCACTTGTAGCAACCCCATCAATTAATGATTTATATAGAAATTCCATAGATAGAGCTCCCATCTGCTTGATACAGAAATATTATCCAACAGTGGTGAAAAGATACAAATAAAATATACACTGTAATATTTATTTATTTATTTATTTTCAGTACAGGAAATTTTAAACTTCAAATCAGAAGTATAAGAGAAGAATTACTTTTCTTATTAAAACTTGTTATAAATTAATTAAATACAACTTTTTTTTTATTAATATATATATATTTATTTGATTCTAATAATATTAGTTTCAATTATTAAGTTAATATTATTTATAGTTACACTTTCTTCCAAGAATATTTTGATTAAGTTACTTGTTGTCGATTTTTTTTTTTTAGGAAGAACCTTTAGTGACAATGGCGTAGTTTAAATGTTACAATGGAGGTTGTTTCGTAGGCTTATAACGTCAGTCAATTCGAAGAAAATATAAGTTATCATAGATTTTGGTATCCTAAACTGCTGTGTTCTACTTCTTAAATTTTTGTTTTTATTTATTTTTACTTCGACAAAACTGCGGAGATGTTTAAGTAGTTTTTACCCAAAACTTCTATAAATTTTTGGTGCTCAAGGACTGCCCCTGCCTTCATCAACTTCTATTTCATTTACAATAGGAACTGCAAACGTAGATCACGTGGTTTCGATCGCAGTCTCTCAGAATTTGATTACGAATATTTTTTTACTTGCTACAGCCAAGCCCGGAGGTAAAGTCAGAACTCAGAGAGATGAAAGCAATGCTAATAAAAAAAAAAAATAATTTCTTAAAAGTGATAATTTTAAGAAATGGAAGTTTTTTTTTTCCAACGTTTTTAATAACCTTAGATAACATGAATAAAAATCTTATGAAAATCTTAATTGTCTTTTAACAATTGATATAAAACTTCAGAAATGATATATCAACATTACACGCTTGAAAAAGGAGGCCTTAGAGGATTTGTATTACTAAATTGCAAATAACCAAACAATAATTTTTGTATATACATATATACAAGTAATTAAAAAAAATGTGTTGAAGTCATAAAATTAAATGTTTTACTTATGCATTGAAACTGGCACAATGTTTATTTATTTATGCAATGCAGATAAGGTAGGTCTGCAATTTAAGAATGATAACAATTTATGCGGACTTAATCAGATAATAGGTAGAACAAAAAACTCTCACTCATTATGAAGATTAAGTAATAAAAAAAAATAGAAGAATAATCCAAGAGTAAAATTTATAGCTTTGAAAAAGTGATTTTCAAAGTTCGAATTAATTATGGCCCAAAATCCTTTATTTTAAAAATTAAAAAAAAATTGTCAGTAAATTGAGAAGTTCTAGTTCTTTTTAATAATATTGATAAATATTATACTAAATATCAGTTCCGATTTGATACAAAAAGAAAGTGTTTCATATAATTCTAGTTATATAAATTCTAGTTATATTATCTACAATTATATCTAAAATTACAATATCGGTCTTTTGAGTTAAAAAAAACATAATAATAACATTTATGTCATCATATTAAAAGTGAGGGTTTGTATTTTCCGTTCTTGATCTTCGTTTCCCAAAGCATAAATTACTCCGTTTCTTCATTACCATCAATTCTTACACCTATTTTAAAGTTCAAGGAACCAATTAGGCACAATTTGAATATGTTAAAATGATACATATTTACTTCTACTATTTAGCTGTATTTTTTTGATAGGCATGATAGCATGAAATTAGGGTAAATTAATAACAAAAAATATTTATTAAAAATTATTTTTTTTATTATTATTTAAAAAATACTGTTAATAGTCTAGTAAAATTAAATGAAATCAAACTTAAAACGTCTTTAACTTATAATGAATTAAATTCTTTTATGAGATGAGAAAACATTACTTACTGTAATTTTAGTTTGTTGATATTAAAAATTGTTATTACAATAATTTTGAAAAAATTGAGAGAATTTACATGAGAAATGTCAATTATAAATTTATTTTTTGTTTAGGAATACTATTTCTCTTGATTGTTCCACAACCTTAAATAATCATAGATAATGAATGCCGTTAGAGTTTTTATTTTATCTTTCCTAATGAGACTTTAATATAATCATGAAATAACATGATTGACAATATCATGCAATATTATTATTATTATTATATAAATAGTTTTATGACGATATAAAAGCATATTGAAATGTTTTCAAACTTGTTTATTAAGTTGAAGTTTTTTGTTTGGTTTGAGTGCTAACCCATAATTGCTGTTATTACCTTTCATATTTTGGTTGGTTATTGTACTTCACAGCTTAGGTCACTCATCATATAAAGCTAATGACTCGTTATAAAAACAGGTTGTTCTTTTTTCTTTAATTGCGTAGGTTTTTTACAAGAACCTACGTAGGAGATGACGTGTATTAAAGTAGGATTCCCTCTTTCAACATATTAAAAATAATTGTACTTCATATTCTATCTTGTACTCCTATTAAATTAGATTAAAAAACTCCATCTACGGATAAATTTCATTTTATTAATGGTGATATTTCGCGGAGAATACCATCTTCCCGCTTTTTCAAACCTTTTTTAAATAACAAAGATTACTTCCACTACATTCACTGGTGTGCACGATACAGACATATTATGTTACAATAATTAAAGACATTTTTATAAAATCAATTATTAATGATTTAACACAACCAATATTTACTAACAATGTAACAATGTATTATAATTATCAATTATTATCAATTTATTTATTTATTTTTTTCTTATGTATCTTTCTCTTCCCAATATTCCTCCCAGCTTTTTTCCCACAACTGAAATCTGAGACTCAGTGTTTGGTTAAATGATGGAAGTGTTTGGTTAGATATATATTAATTTACTTGTACTAATAAGCAAGATAAATTATGTGATTTTTAAATATATTTTCTAACAAGTATATTTTTCTTACTGTGGCTGTAATAAAGTAGTTACCAATGATGCAGGCCTAATGAATAATAATAATAAATAAGAATTCGTCATCCTTTTTATATTTGCAAGCGAAAAACAAAAAAAAGTTAACCCCCCAAAGTGAGGGAGAGGGATTTGTTACTAAATACCAATTCATTAACATAGAATTGATCTTGAGAATCTCCAAACCAGAACATAGCCTAAGTCTCCAAATTGATATTTATGACTAGCAATGATTCTAAGGAATTGAGACTGAAAACTACAGCCTTTTAAATAGAAATTATGTATTTCAGCAATGATTCGGATGCTAGGAATGTAGTCATCCACTCTCTTTACATAATCAATCAATATTCTTTGCTTCATTTACATGAGGCATTAAGGCTGATACTTTTCACTTGTGATGCCTATTTATCTGTTATGCTTGTCTTGTCGGATTTTCCAACATTATTCAGCAAATAAAAAATGAAAAAAAAAAAAAAAAAAAAGAAACCCACAATTTCCGGGTCCGATTTTTTGAAGTCAATAATATCCCCATTTCAATTATTCTTACTCAATAACAATGGTTTTGTTTTGCATTATTAGATCCCTGTATCTTTGTCCGAACTTTGTTAGTCAGACCATGGGAATCAAGTTGCAAGCGAGTGTCATATTTCTGATAATATTTTAGGCCGAGTACTTAAAATGGCTTAAAACCTATAGCAGATCCTAATTAACGACCCTGATATATGATTTCAACAGGTCCCAGTGCATAGGGGATCAACCAACAAAAGCTTGTAAATACTTCATGTTTGTTTATTTACTTCCATATAGATGTAGATTATGATTTATTTCCTTATAGATAAAAAAAAACTAACGAATTTTTAATTTTTGGATGTAGAGAAAAGATGTCTTTATCAAGTTTTTAAAACAATTTTTTTTTATTAGGTTGTTAGTAATTTATCAATTAAATAATAGTGAAAGACCTACCAATCTCCCTTCGTATATAAACATTTGTCAACCATTAAGTTAACGCCTAAGAAAGAGATTTTGTACAAGATAAACTAACAGAGAGACTGCATTTATAGTCTTTGAGTCGTAAAGCCTAGTAGCAGTTTATTTTATTCCGAAAGCATTTATTACGTTAATGGAATGCATTGTTGTCATTGCAATGGAAATTTCCTAATTATCGCTTATTAAATGGGCAGGTAATAATTTTATTTCAAATTACATAAGGATATCCTGCTGTTTTCATTATTATTATTTCTGCTTATTAAGCTCTTTGATTTCTTTTTTCCGTTGTAATGTACTCTATAGAAATGTTTTGAATTATCCAGATCCAGTTTATTCCAAAGTGCAACCTGTGCCTTTTGGAAACACTAGACATTGTGGGAAGTAAGTTTGATTCAGTTTGGATGTCGTCCAATGGAATTCGACCGGATGTAATCAAACGCTTCATCCATCATGTCGTCAGTGATTACGGAAGTCGGGAGGAAACCACGTGACTTGGGCCCAATTAAAACGTAGTTGGTGGACATTAGTTAGATGCAATTAAATGCAAAAGGTAGCGTTCCTGAGAACCTGCGTCGCTGCTGGGAAATAAATTAGGCTGTAAAAACGGCCATAAATCTTCCTTTCTTCACAAAGGTGGTCTTGCTCGCCTTTGGCACAAGGAAAAAAAAATTAATAAACAGGTACATTGTAAGCTCGAATACAATGGGACAGGAGCCTCATCTGGGAAAGAACGTGTTATCAGAGGTGATTTATGACAGGACACACAGCAGAGCATTGTCACAGCAGAGGAAACGGCAGACGGAAATTAGATTGTGCCAAGTTTGTGAGAATTGTCAACACCTATGATTACAGCAAATTTCTCGCTCTCCACAAATGGAATTAAAACTAATTTAATCAATGTAGGAGGAGGTTTTGTGGAGTAGGCGAATTTCGGAAAAAAAAATGAGAGCGTGCTACTTGTTTCAAGTGCATTCATTAGATTCTACACTTATGTGGGAGGTATTTTCTCGTTAGGCCTTTAATATAGATATAAAAATAAATAAATAATTTTTTAATTGAAAAAGCTTAAATTCTGAGATATCAAGAGGACTACGATTTTAGGAAAAAAAATTTCGGTTATTAAATGTAATTTTATTTATTTTATTACTTGGGATTTTTCACATGTCGTATACCTAATCAAAGAAAGGGTTTTTGGTAAACTTAATCCCATGCTATTTTCTTTTTTAAGAATTTTTATTGACTTTCAGAATGTACCGTGAAAAGTATTTTGAACTGTTTTGGATATTTATTAAAATTATTTTTTTTCATAAATATTTACAAAAATATATATATTTGTTTAATAAAAAAAATATAGAATTAACAAAACAAAAGGATAAGGTATCAATGGAAAATATCTGTTTAAAAATATTAACTTTTATATTTTATAATTTTTTTTTTCTCTATTACAAAAAAACCCAGGTTGATTCGTTTGAGCTGAATTAAAATTCCTGCGTGAGATGACTGGATTTAACTATAAAAGAATTTTCAAGACTAGTTTAGAGGATTATTATAATGCGTAGTTGGCGTTAGTATTATTATTATTTAAGTTTTGTATATTACAACAGTAGAAATGATGTGTGCGGTCAGTTGGAACGTGTCTCGGGTTGTTTACCGACCACCGTCTAATTAATGGTGCAGGCCTCGCTCCTTGGAAATCCCTGCACGGCGCTCAGCTGTTGATGAATGCCGACGTCGTTCCAGCGAAGCCCCAGCCAAAGACTCCGCACAAATTGGAGGCATTAGCTGATGCCGCTCTGACTGACAACATAAGCCCTTGTTAACATGCAGATTTTGTCAGCTTACCCAGCGAGCGCTCGGGGCCAAAGCTCCCTCGAGACTAGGAACGCCCGCTATTGGTTGGTGAGTAAGTGGCAGTTGGTAGATCCCCACCCTACCCCTTCTCTCCTACCTCCCCCGCGCGTACCTCCCTTCAGATTACTGGAGCGAACGACAAATGGAATGTATAAGTTATCAGAGACAGAATCAATACAATTTGCATTCACATAGCAATAAAATTTAGACAACATTAAATTGGAATGGGATACACCCACACACACCTTCCAAAGAAAAGCTAACAAGATGCGGCAATTTCGAAGCTACCCTTTGAAACAGTGGACAAATGGATTATCGTTAGAATAATAGGGCAATTGGAATTTCATTTGAAAAAGGAACAAAAGACTCGAGAAAATATTCTTTTCGAAAAATATGGGAATGCTTCGCGGAAAAGAGTCTATTAAAACAAATGGCTTTAAAGTTGGCTTTTTCTTATTTCTTCAGCATTTGAAACAGAGAGCGAATAAATAAAATAAAAATTGGAAGAAAAAGTAAAAATAAAATGCTAAAATAGAAATAATAGAAAAAAATAATGGAACTAACTTCCATTTAGGAATTTGTTAGAATATGTTTAAACATTGGTGAACTTATTTCTTTTTAAATTAATTAATAAAAAGTAATCGTTTATTTTGTAGTGTGTTGATTCTAATTTACTGCTTAACTCACATTTAATCAAAAAATCAAATCATTTAGTTTTTAATCAAAACCACTTTTGTTTTGGTTCTTTTAACTGTATTATCCTCCAAGAATCAATAAGACGGGTCAAGTGCAATTGAAAATGACATAATTAAAGCATTTTTTTAAAAAAGTGCTATTTAAATAAATAAAAAAATAAGTAACTGTTTTTTAAGTTTTTTTGTTTATTAAGACATAAAATCGAGTCCTTCCCAAGCGGAAATTCTTCAGAAAAGTATTTGGTCTTGTGTCTCAAATGTTTCCTCCGTAGATTTCACTTGTGTCTTTGAAGCTGCTTTTGATGTAAGCGAAGGAGTTTAACATCTCTCCGGATGCTATGCAGAGAAGTATTGCACTTAGGATGAACAACAAAATGTTGTATTTCTATTAAGTCAAACCTTATTTCAGTTACATACAAAAGAATAATGAAAACTTACCCACGCACTCTGAGCTGAGTCCTTACCAAGGGTAAATCTGACTGTAGATGCCTAATAAGGCTGAAACAGCTGTCACAGATTCCAGAGATGATTGCTTGGAAACCTATTTTTTTTTTTTTTTTAGTTTTTTTCTTACATTTATTTGGCACATGTTAAATTTTTATTTTTAATATTTAAAAAATATCTTCTTTTTTTTAAAAATGCATATTTCGATGAAACCGAAGGCAAAGTCAAAATTGTCTTCCTGAAATTCCCGTCGAATTAAAAAATAAATAAATAATAATAATCTGAAAAATGGCTTTTTAGGTATGGCCTAAATATGGAGCAGGCAGTAAGAGAGTCGAAATGTATATTCGTGAAACTGACATAAGATTTTAGAATAAGTTTGACTAAAGAAGAGTTTTTTTTTTTTTTAATCCTATTCCTTGTGGCTGCCTATGGTTATTCCATAGTATCGATTTCTTTCTTCATATTATTTGCTCTTACATTCTTCGACGCTGACGCTTTAGTTCTGCCAGTTACAATATTCAAGTATTAGAATGATTTGTGTGCTCTTTGCTAATTTATTATTAAAACCCTAGTAAAAAAAAAATTACTTCAAAAAATGGAATTTTTGATATGTTGACTTCACATATTGAAATAATTATTCGATTAAAATGTATTTTGTATAGAATCCATAGATTACAAACACAGTTAATTATAATAAACCTTATAAGTTTTTCTTGATGCAAATAAGATGATCATCTGTTTAGGCATGGCTTCAAATTCTTCCGTCGCCAAGTGTAATTTTGGTCGCAGATTTAATGTTGCTTTTGAAATACATAAATATTTCTGTTGCTTCTGTCAATGGCGTTAATCTGGAAGATTCACAGATGCAGACAATAAATAGACTCAAAACGAAACCTTGATAAATTCAAATTTATAAAGCTAGCAAATTTTGGGGATACCCCATTTTATTAAGTACCGGTATATTTTTTTTTTACTTCAAATTAAAATTTTTTGATTTAAAAAAAAAAAATAATGATTTTCATAAAAAATAAACTTTTCTAGCTACTTGAGTAACTTAAGCAATAAATCTTTGGATGAACTAGAGAAAAAGATAGTTTAATTAAGTTTCTGATACATGTTGGTTTTTTGTTTTTGTTTTTTCATCATTTAAACTAAAAATAGTTTTACAATATGTAATTATGTGCAAAACAAGATATTTAAAAATTAAATTTACAAATAAACATTGGAGCAGTGATGAAGAAAGATTTGAACTATTACAAAACATATTCGGAAGTTCTTTAACTCAAAAAAATAAATTATATAATAATTCAAAATTATTATAGTATAAAACCTCCATAGATATACTAACAAAAAAAACAAACAAACATATTTAACCTAAGAGAAATCAATAAAATAAACATTAATTATTTACATGAATATTTAATTAATTTGGTGAAAGACAAATTAACTTTATTTTAAACTATAAGCTAAATGAATTAGAGTAAAGAGATTTTAAACTATAAGCTAAATGAATTAGAGTAAAGAGAAAAAATAAAATTTATCACTTATGAATGAATAGAAAAAGAAAAAAAAATTGACAAACTAGGAGGAGAAAAATTTTGAATGAAACCTGATTTTAGTTTGAATCAGCTTGGCTTGTTTGTTTATTTCTGTGGGATTTCTTTCTGATTAAAGTTAACTTTGTATTATGTAATTTTCTAAAATGTGTTGTTAGTATTTAATATTTTAGTTTTGTAAGTATTTTTTTTATATATAACTTCTTTAATATATTTACCTTTTATCTGTTTTAATAATTATAATAATGAATACCTTTCATTTTGTAATTTTATTAAGACGAGAAGTTTCTGAAAGACTAGGAAACCTAATTTTCCAAAAATTCTTTCTTTCTTTGTGTTACTTTCACGATTAAAAAAAAAAAAAAAATCTTTTTTTATTAATTATCTACTAAACCCGATAGTAGAATTTTATCCATTTTTTTTTTAAATGCGGCATTGCTTAGTGAAGAGTGTGAATCCAAATTAATTTTAATCATATTACAATTGAGCAGACATTGTGGGATCACTAAGAGGATTACTGTAAGACATCGAAAGAAATTGATAGTTTTGATTCTAATGTTTTTCCGACAGTTTTTGTCATCTTTTCGAATTACTTTTTTAGAAAATGAACCTGACATGAAAAATTTCAAATATAAAAGCCACTGCTCTTGAGTGGGTATGTCAAGTTTCAAGATGTCATCCAGCGGCTGAAAAGGTGGTGATGCAGGTGGGGGAAGTAATTGTTTTGATGTTTTAGGGTAAAAACGGCATCTGCTAAGTCTGCTAACTCTGTTAGGTTCAATTTAGTTTTAGCCACGATTTGACATAAGCATTGGAGTGTAAAAAAACCGAAGGGAGATTGTTTGTTTACTGGTTAATTGTGTTTATTTAAAAATTCTTTTACTAAATTTAAGATCTTTTTATTTACTATTGTTTTGGCGTTTCATTTCTTTGTTTACGCAATTCTTTGGTCGTTTTCTTTAAGCATTCTTGCTTTTTAGTTTTTGAGTGTTTGAATTTAACCGTAGGTTAGAACAAGTTTTAAAAGATCAAGAAATTCATTTCGAATGGAGCTGTACCTTTTAAAGAAGGTATATCTGTGTAAGCTAAAATAATGAAAGCAATAGATCTGTTCGGTGATTTTCATTTAACCTTTAAAGAAAATAAAGCCATTAGATTATTTGTTGATTTTGTTTCTATGGGATGTCTCTTCAGAATTATGATCTAAATATTATCAGTGCATTTCGAAATGTTCTCAAGAGTCAGTTGATCTTATTCTGAGATTTTTTAAAAATAATATGAGATTAATTCTTCTGATTTTGATTTTTGTGCGTGACGAGTTAAAATAATTTTAGTTCTGCGCACCCTTAAAAATGGATTTTTTTTTATTTTAAAGTAAAAATGCTTCCACCAAATAAATAAATAAATGTTTCTTCTGGTTTAAAACATTTGAGAATAAATAAACCACTGGAAACTATCTTAGAATTGAAACTAAGCATGTTTTTTCATTTCTTAATTGTTCTGTTATTTCAACGTAGTGTAAGTAGACATTTGGGATGGTGTCGGACATCCGTTTCTAAATACAAAATCCTTCATCACAGAGGATTAGGCAAGAAGGAATCCTCACTATAAATATGATTAGAACTTAGTGGAAGAAATGTTATTTCATGGCGCTTCTAAAGATCTTTCTGTTCATCTTTAGAATTACGATATTATTTTTCTTCCGAAACATTTATTTTGTGAGTAATTTAATTCTTTTCTTACAATTAAACTTCTTTTGTTATTTAGGTGTTGATGTTGTTGCAAGTCTGAAGTAAAAAAAAAACCTTGTTTTGTTTTTTTGTTTTTAGCTGACAGGTTCTTTAAATAAACTTATCTTTATCGTTCTTTCTGTCTGTGGAATCAAATAAGCGATTGTTGTTGTTAGAATTTGGTAAAGGTTTACCGAATTTTAGTTTTACAAAAAATACTAACATCAAAAAAATGAACAAACTAAAAAATTAGTTTCGACCATTGCTCATAAAAGCGTAGTCTATTTCTATTGTAACTTATAATAAAATTTTAAAAAAATATTAAACCAATAATCCTGTAAATTAGGACAAAAAATTTATCTAATTTGTAAATTTCGTATGATGATGATGAGAATATTAAAATAAAAAGGTTTTTTTTTTATTAATAGGATTTTTTTTAATTAATAGATTCCTCTTAGATTGCTTTGTTATACAAACTTCGAAAAAGAAAAATGTCAATAATCTACATCAAGTCTCGAAGTAGCCTAACCTTTATTCATTCTTCATATGATGTTTTGTTTCCAGAAGATATTTAATAAGTAACAGACTTTTTACATAACATGGAAGTTGAACAACTAATTCAAAGATTGAATTTAACTTATAAAGATTCAGTCTAAATAAATAAATAATCAAACCCACTAGATCAGAGCGTAGTAATCAAAAGATAGATATTAAGTCTCCTGAAAATATTGATTTATATGCATATATAAGAAGTATGATAAATGTGGACCCTACAGTGTTGTATCACTGTTATTTTTGTTGTCGATCGGGTCTTTGCTCAAGTCATAGTTTACAACATGTGGAGACAACAGGATCCAAGGCTCCAAACTACCGTTGATTTGTTTCGAGTTGTTGAAGTTACTTTTTTTTTTTTGTCAACTGAATCTACTTCAACATGGTTGAGCTGCTCGCCCTATTGTTACATATTTGGTTTCAATTCAAAGACGGACATTGTTGATTGCTGTGCCTTCGTTGCAGGTCTTGATATCTTGAGAAAGACAGTAGCAGCAAGGATTGATCGTAAGATAACTCACCTGGACGTCCATTCTATAAACTTTTTTCCTCAAGGACTTTTTATGTAACATCAACCTTTTCAAGTTCGAATACGGTTTAGAGCAATTGAGAGTCTATGCTGTAAAGCAAATGTTGCTGTTTCGGTCAAAGGTCGTCTGGCTGCTTATTTGCTGTTGGTTCTCAGTTTTTGTTTTGTTTAGTTTTTTGTGCTATTGGGCATTTTTCTAATGTAGAATAATAATTACAATTAAAAAGACATTGAGTCTGGGAATTATTAAATCGTTGATATGTAAATAATATTTTTCATTGTAAATTGTTGACACAGTTTATTTATTTTAGATATTACAACACCATCTTATATTATCATGATTTGAAAATGTCAGCTGTTAATATTTAAAAAAAAAAAAAATTGCATTAACATAAATTTGATATGATCCTTGTATTTCGTGGTTACACATAAGATTGAACATAAAATTCCCTAATTGTAAGCGTTTGATTTTCTTGTCTATCCTGTTACCCTGATAAAAAAAGCTTTCTCATATTTTTCTACATGTTTGAATGGAACTTTTTATACAAACTAAGCGGATACCATGTATTTCTTTGAGATCGGATAAGTGTCGGGTCAGGAGCGATCAATCATAGTTCTATCGAGGTGGACAATCCTAGTATCAGATTAACTCCCAGTTTTGGTAAGATAGTGAGTAATCCTTTCTCCATAACCATGTTTTAAAAAAATAGTAAATTTAACACCAATCTTAGTAACTATGTATGACTAGCCGGATACCGTCGCTTCGCTCCGGAACCCTTTCATACATAGCATTAAAAAAAAAACAACTTTATTTATTTAGCAAATTGTGGCCTTCTCCGGATAACTCACATGTATTGCGGGATGGCGCTACACACACATAACTTATATCGATAAGGCAACTTTAAAGCGAAAATATAAATCTTCTTTATTCCCCATCCCGTGGGAATTTAGAAAAATCCTTCCTTGTCTACATCATAAAGGGAACCTCTGTGCAACATTTCAGCTTTCTAGGTCCAAGGGTTTGGGCTAGGCGTTGATGAGTCAGTGAGTGAGTGAGTCAGGACTTCTCTTTTTATATATGTAGATGTAAGATATAATTCATCCTCATTCAAACTACTTCAATGAAAATTAACTGAACTACATTTAGTGAAAATTTAGTTCAACAATTTTGAAATAATTCTACCATTTATTTTTGTGATTTTTTAAATTACTATTGGGATAGATCTATTTCAAAGAACACAACTTTTAATTTGGAGTTAGTTGCAAGAACTGGTAATTCTACTATTTAGGATCGAATAATCTGCTAATAACGTTGTCTTACAAGGCAATCTTTTGGTTGTTGTTATTTTGTATATTTTTCAAGTTATGGAAAAAAAAATCTTATCCTTCTAATACTTAAGAGAGATTTTAAAAGAATTTTAATTAAGAGAGATACATTGGCCTTTTTAAATATCAACTTTGCAGCTGCAAATTAGAATAGTTTAACAAGTTTTCTTAAAAAGATGCTTAACCATTACTAAATAGTGTTATTCTAAGTTTTTCTATGACTTTATTATGACATTGTCTTAATTTCCACTTTGATAATCAGAGGAGGTATTGTTGTGAATTATTGTTACCAAATCATACTGGGTAAGCCTCTTAGAAGCGTCGGACGTGCCACTTGTGTGTGTGGTAAGCGGCTTAAGCAGTGCCGCAGGCGGCCACCCGCGCCGACGCAGAAACAAAGAGCCAACGCAATTAGGTAGAGGATTACTTTCCTCGGCAGGTGATCGGGCCACGAGACCCACAACAAATCCGCTTTGTCGTGATTTTCACGCGCTCCTTGTGAATAAGAGCCCTAATCTGACCTCTGCCCCCATCCCCTGCGAAAAAAAAATGGCGTCTGTTAAAGTTTGTTATTGGCAGAGAACTTTGAAAAAGGACATTGGCACAACATTTGACACTTGGGAAGCAAATAAACAACATTTTTCTGTACAATTTAATTATTCCATCAACGCCGACGTTGAAGTGTCATTACTAATTGAGTTATGGCTTTAATTAGACTGAACTGACAAGGGGAGAGAGCTCCGATTGAAAGCCCCTTGTGGAAAATTTTGATATTAGAGAATCCCTATCAAATATTTATGCTACTAATTATATTTTGTGTTCAAAGCTTTTTTAAGAATCTTACTCGAGTACTCCCTAAAAACATTACTGAATTTTAAAAATCCATATGGATAAATTAATATATGTTATTAATTAAGTAAGATAGTCTTATTCTAATTTTGCTGTTAGCTTTTTTGTTTTTCTTTATTCAAAATAGGACCCAATGGCTTATTATTATTATTATTTTAAGATATTAAAACATTGCATTACAGTTGTTTGAATTACTTGCAGTCCAAGATTTCCTAACTTTCTTTGTATTAAGAAATCTTGTGTAAGATGAAGATTTATTTACTGTTAGTTCACTTTCCTTTCTATTCGTGTCACTGTTATGAATGAAAAGCTCATTTCTTTAAGTTGAAGTCCCCAACGATAGACCTATGAAGGCTCTGGGGTCGCGGGATTTAAAGGCACCCGGTGCGGTGTTTCCTAAACAACGGGACTAAATCGTTGGGATCGGGCGGCCAGTCTGCCACCCATCCGCCTTTAACCTCCCAGGAAAGAAACCCGGTATCCATTCTACAGTGGAACGGATGGACCCTAAGACCCGTTTGGAGGAGAATTCAGAGTGGAGATTGAAGCCGGCTTCTGCAGGCCGCAGTCAAACGTATTTTACCACTTTGGCTAGCGGGTTCACCCATGTCGTTGATCGTTTGCTTATTTTATTCGTTACTAGCCGGTACCGTCGCTTCGCTCCGGAACCCTTGCATACATAGCATAAAAAATTAAACAAAACTATTTATTTAGCAAATTAATATCGAGATCGGACAACATACGAGTTTCCAGCCCGTTGTGGCCTTCTCAGGATAACTCAGATGTATTGCGGGTTGGCACCACACACTTATATATCGATAAGGCAACTAAAAGCGAAAATATAAATCCTCTTTATTCCCTATCCCGTGGGAATTTCGAAAAATCCGACCTTATTCCTTGTCTATATCATAAAGGTAACCTCTCTGCAACATTTCAGCTTTCTAGGTCCAAGGGTTTGGGCTGGGCGTTGATGAGTCAGCGAGTGAGTGAGTCAGGACTTTTCTTTTTAAATAGGTAGATTATGAGGTGTCTTCCTCTTCAATTGAAGTAAAAATAGTAATAGCCGTTGAATGTTAAAGAAAATAGAGTGAGAGTAATATTTTGCCCTAAAAGAAAAAAAACTGCTCAGCCCAAGAAATTGTAATGAAACAAAAGAGACATTGATCCAAGATAAATGGAATAGACGAGAAAGACGACTGAGGGCTATATGTGGTAATTTTATTTCAGTAAATTAATATTAAAACCATGCATAAAAAAATGAATGGATATGTACACATTGGTAACACGGATTGGTCAACAGATTCATATATGCTATAAACTCTGCAGAATATATTTAGAAGAGTCAATTGTTCCTTTACGAAATCTAAAGGTTTTTGATTCAATTACAAATCCTAGTTGTTTTTTGAATTCTATCAATCATTGACAAAGATATTAGCAAAGAAGGTAACGTATTGAATATTGACGGTCTTTCCCATCGAAAGTCTGTTTTATTAATCCAGACTCTCGTCAGAGGAACGAATAAATCTTTATCCCTAATATAATTTAAT
>JAFIDM010000007.1:30099780-30112960 GCA_023159025.1 Thereuonema tuberculata | reverse complement strand
TTTTTTTTTTTTATTTCTGATTATCTTAATATATATAAAACATTCAATGTTTGTTTGTATGTATGTTCTCTATACAATTTTACACCCTTTCACTGATCTGAACCAAAATTTGCATAGTTACTCTTTACTCTCTTGCGGAAAATATAGGCTACCTTGGAACTACATCACCCCTCACCTTGAAAAGGGGTGAAATCCCTGAAATAATGCCCCATATGCACCTGCCTACGACAATGAGAACTACACAAATACTATTGTGCAACAATTGGAACGAAAATATTGTTGTGCATAATAACGCCACATAGCAATCTGGTGGCGACAATTGGAACTAAACTATTGTTGTGCATAATAGCGCCACGTAGTAACCTGGTGGCAAAAACCAGAACTATAATATTTTTATGCATAAATCTCTCTCGCATCCTCTCCTTATTAAACACAAAATTTGACACGAGTATTCTTTGTCAAAATCAAAACGATATGAATCCTAATAGGTGCAAACGGGGGATGGGGGCAACCTTTTTTTGAAGGGTTTGCATCTCCAAAACTGCTTGACTTGGAAACACGAAAGTTGTCATGTGTGTTCTTTGACAAAATTGAAAAGATGCTTTTTTGATATTGAGCCCTAAGGGGTGTAAACGGGGAAGGGATCTGAGGGGATGCACAAATATTGTTGGACGATACTTCTACGAGTTTTCAGGTTGCACAATAAGAATTTAACAATAATTTGTACTGATCACGTGATTGTTTACCAACTGGGGAAAGTTTCATAAGATGGGTTGTGGATAAAGGAGTGGGGAGTCGTATATTCTCCGATCTCGATATTAATATAATTTTAATTTGTACTTATCATGTGATTTTTGTACGAACTGGGAAAGTTTCGAAGTGATTTCAAAATTTCAATTTCTTTCTCATCCACACCAGGACATGCTTTTTGTAACCCGTGCAAAGAACGGGTCTTTCAGCTAGTACTAAATATTAAAAAAATTCAGTCCTTTGGTTTCTAGGCTAAAGAATAGAGATTATTTGACAAATAAAACTTAAATAGAATTACCTAGGCAGATTGTTACTTGATTTAATTGGATCACTGAAATTATATTGGGAAAACAAACGATATCTGTTTATTTTAACAGAAGATGGTGGTGTATATATTTAATATTAAGAAGATAGTTTTTCAAATGAAGATATCTGTTTTTGACTATTATATTTGTAACTGATTATGGCCAATCCATCCTTTCTCTTCTTATAAGATCCATTTTATTTATTATCTACAAACTTATCTTCTGACTCTCCTTATCCATTTACCTAATATCTTTTCTCCTCTTTGAATTTTACGACAAAACAACGAAGTCTGAATCAATTCAATTTCTTCAAAAATTATTGCAGTTTATGTAAATTTCAGTCATATAGGAACGAAATGAGCTTTTAGATATACTTATAATATTATAGGTAATACATGTATAGAAGGATGCACTGGAAGGAATGGTGAACGGTAAAAAAGTTCGAGGCAGAAGAAGATTTCAGATGATCGACAACATTATGGTAAATGGCTCTTATGTGGAGACGAAGAGAAAGGCAGAAAATAGGAAAGATTGGAGAAAGCTGGGTTTGCAGTGAAGGACCTGCCCTTGGCAGAGAACTATGAATGAATGAATGAACATGTATAGAGTTATGATAAAGTGTTTATTTCACGTAATAGTTAAAAGGCCTACACCAAAGAGATGAAACCTCAAACTTTTGTTAAAGAGAAAACGCAGGATGAATCCATAACCGCACCATAAGTGAAAATTAGCTAAAAAAATCCCGAGCTTTACTAAACGTATCTTACTCTTATTTATCATTCGAACATGTTTTATTTTGTTCGTGTCTTCGGATGTTTGCTTTCAAGCAATTGGATGCATTTATGCAATATGGAACCAACTACCATTTTCAGGATTTATTTCTATTGCAAAACGTGTCTGAATCTGTGTAAAAACTGACGAGACCTATAACGTTATTCTGAAAGAACATAACAGTATGTTTATAACGCAACTATTACTTGAGGGATAATGTGAAAGTAGAATTTTATTTTAACGTTTTGCTAAAACAGATGTAGACGAAGAAGTAAATTTTGCAGTTGGTTCCATATTATCTAACTGCATCCAATTGTTCTTCGCTTTTCGTCTTTTCCTATGACTGCTAGTTTTCCGCCGGAATCGAGAAAGCTAACAATACTCTTTTGTTTTCGGCCATAGTTGAACTTTCTTCTCAGTCCTCTTATAGTTGATGGAAAGTGAAAATTTCCAAATGCTTCCAAGAGACCATCAGCCAAAGATCTTTGCTGATGATACATCGGAAGCGCAGTGATGTATCAAAGGAAAAAATACACAATGAAAAACTCACCAATGAAAAATTAGTAAGAAAATTTATGTGCCAGCAGTGCGCAGGCCTCAATAAACTTTTTTAAAGCATAAAAATTCAAACTGCGCATTTGAATTATTAATAAATAACAATAAGTGAGACCAAATTATTTACAAGTGACATCCTAAAACAGGCTGTTTCACGCTCGTTGGCGATCATCAGCTAGGAGAAGTCACCAGTAAATAACAAGGTCTCCGTACTGTGTCTGGTATGAATGATACAGCGGAAGCGCAATGGTGGTACCAAAACCAGACGAGTCTTCAACTAAAAACAAACGTTGCCTCTTTATTCCAGATGCAATGGAAGGAAAGGGGGAGTGTACAAACAAAAAGATAGCTCTCCATCCAAGAATAAGATGTTAGATTTTTTTCCCTTCTTTTTTCTGATGCAGTTGAGATGAAGGAAAGTTACAATCTCATCACTTCCCTTCCTTCGCAAACCAATCACTGCATTTTTAATTGTTATTACCGTGAAAGGTTTCCTTTCAAGATCTTCTTTCGGTCAGAAGGCGGTAAATCTAGATTTTAAAGAATGTTCTAAGACATATCACTAGAATCAACGCAGTTCATTCAGAATTATCATTCCTTAATGTGCAGTAAAGCATCTCTACGACTTATCATTCGGAAACGTTTGTTTCTTTCATTTTATCAAGCAGCACTAATTTGAACACTTGACTACAAATTAAAGCAATTAAAGCACAGAAATGTCAATGCACAATATATATATATTCAGGAAGCTTCAATACCATCGTTGATTAATAGAAAAATAGGTGAGATTTCTGCTAATAAATTCTGTTGTGATTTGCCAAAACGGGGAAAGTCCACAATTGGCTATTTTGAGAAAACATGTTCAGTCAATCCATTTTAGATGCATCCATGATAGGCCAAACCGATCTAAGTCCACTGTACATAGTTCAGCTTCTATACATAAATAAAACCTTGCATTCTGCACTATGTATTACACAACTCTGAATTTTCTTTTTCATTTTCCCAGAAATATTGTTTCAGGACTTAACTCCTTTTGGCAAATCACCACAGAATTATCATCAAGTTTTGAGGCTTGTTATTTGTAGTATTCTTCCTTTTCAACGCCCTCATATTCTTGAATTCACGCGGAGGAGATAGGACGATTTCTTTCCTTGAGTTCTTCTCCTCCCTTCATTGTCTTCTCTCAAGAATTTATGAACTGCATTCTTCCAGCTTAGTCCTTTCACCTCTTATGTTAACAATGGGAAGAGTTAAGATGAATCTCCCTTCGTTTTCCATTCCTATCTAATGAATTCCACTTGTTTTTCTTTGATTGACTCTTTTCAATGATTTCTCATTTATTTGTTTCTCCCATCTGAATATAGATCGGAATTCAAAAGATAACAACCACTTCACTTCACTTTGCTTTGGTTTCTGATTTTCTGGTTAGATGTAACATAAGTGATTTATAATAAAATATATTTCCGTCTTCTTAATTCTTCCTTAATAATTAAAATCTTTCTCTGATGATGATCATGGAAATCAAAATTTTTGAAGAGAAAAATTAACCTAATGTGCTGCTCACTTAAACTTTTCTTGTGCAATGAACTGATGATGAGAAATATCAATTCGAAGATTAATTAATTCGCCAGCTGCGAACTGTCAATTGCACAACATTTGTTGATGATAAATTGTTGATGCTATTAGACAGGAGTTAGCTACGAATCAAAAGCGTAGATGGTAATTAAGCCAGAGATGATTCTGTCCTTACATGAAAAAGAAAAAAAAAGTGAGAAAAAAGCAAAAAGTCTGAATTCAATTTGTAATCATTATAAGTTGATATGAATTTTGTATTTCTGATAAAGAGCTATTGTGGGCTGATACAAAATAAGAAAATTTAAATATTTCTTGAAATTTGTATTGCCTTTTCACCAGTAAATAGAATTGTTAACCGTATTAAAATTGTTAACCGTATTGAATGATTACGTTAGCAATAAATCTGGAGCCACATAGGTCGTCTAACCTAAAAAAACAGAAAGTTAAAAAAACAACAATAAGATGTCGGAATAGGATTTGTGATTAGAAAAGGCTGTGGAATTTTTGAACTAATTTTCCTCTAGAATTCGAAGTTGAAGAAATTCTTTATAAACTATCTTACAAATGTATATGCACCATAAATTAGATATCGAAAAAAGATGAGCTTTAGATATAGTTGAAAGTATATAAGAAAACTACAAGACAGTATTTATACTATGTGATCAAAAATATCCGGAAACCCGTCTGCAATAGTGAACTGAACCTTAGATGGTATGACGACGTCACGTACAGGTATACGAAGGGTTGATTCTTTACAACCTGAAAAATTCGACGTCATTTCGCGCGTCCCTATTAAAAATGAGACATGGTGTAGCGTCTTAATAACGTGTAGCCCTATATTTCGAATGTATCATTTTATGCTAGTAATAATACAGTCTTTCTGATAAGGCTCCAAACATACATCGTTTTGGGAAGGTTACCTGTCGCATTTTTCCATGCGAAATTTTCGTATTCAGTGAGTGTTTTTCGTAAAACAATGTAAAGAATATGGAATTTCAGTCAGCAAGGATTCAGTGTCAGCAATCATTCAAAGCAACATATCGAAAGGACTTCTTCAACGAAATTCCCCGACCAAGATGACCAAGAAACGAAAATTTCCGAAGACAGTTTCTGCTGTTGAAGCCAAGCTGCTACGTTTGGCACAGACTAAGAACCCTCCTAACAACGTGCGATTGCCAGAAAGGTCAACATCACTCAGTCTACTGTCTGTAAAACTCTGAAGAACCGTCTCGTACTGAAAAAGATTCCTAGTGCATGCGCTAAATGACCGACATCGCCCTGAAAGACGGACCAACTGCAGGAAATTCTATCAAGAAATGGAAACTAGGAATACGTGCAATCCCCTTCAGTGATATTGCAGTAAAGTCCCCTGATGCCAGCTTGTTGGATTTTTGTGGTTTTGGACTATTAAAACGGGGACTAGGGAACAGACTTGCTAACAGTTGATGGACTATGGAGAGATGTAACAAAACACACAGTTGTTACATCTTCAGCTTCATTTTACAGCTTCAGTCGTGCAGTATCCTACAGCAAAGCTCAGTGAGTTTGAACGTGGACTGAGTAATAAGTCTGTCAGGTTGACCCTTCTTAAGTTGCCGAAATCGACTGTGATGTGATTGTGAATGGGCTGGCGTACCGACATGAACCACATCGAACACCTAGAACGTCGACTTCGCTCCAGGATATAGCATCCCACATCACTGCCTGCACTTCACTACAGCTCATCAAGAAGAATGGGCTGCCATTCCTCCAAAAACACTCCATCACCTGTTGAAAGTCTCTCCGGTAGAGTCACGGCTGTGATAAAAGGCGAAAAGCGAACTCACCCCATACTGATGTACTCTACTGGAGAGTGTGTCACGGAGAAAGTCTGTCAGGTTTCGGATAAGTATCCGGATATTTTTGATCACATAGTGTACAATGATTGCAGAACGCTCAATCAGCAACTTCTGTGGTAAACATGGATTAAAGCTTCACATCAAATAATAATGGGCGAGGTCTTTTTAACATTGCAGTATTACATAGCCTTATTATTCGAGGAATGTTATTTAATCAAATACACCTTCACAAAGGAACTTAGAAATCACCAGATACAAAACTTACTATTCAAATCTACCATATTTTGAGAGATAGGTTAGATTGGATAATGGCGGTGTTTTGTTTGCTTGGACAAAATACGTTAAAATAAGATTGAGAACTGTTGTAGATTTAAGATAGTAGAATATTGAGAAGTACTAATATGACTGACTTGGAAAATCAAAGCTCAAATCAGATAAAAGAAAAAATATCTGCAAAGTCTTATTGAAAAATAAAAAGTTGAACTCCTGCAAGATAAATGTTAAAGAAAAACATAATTAGTTAATAGATGGAACAAAGAATTAGACCAGATTTGAGGAATATAACAAACTGAGAATATATCAAAAGAACTTATTTAATGAATAATCTGAAGGATTAAAACTGAAAAAGAGCCAAGATGAGAAGTCAACTAGTTTAAAGAAAGTAAGCTAAGTATAACATTATAGGCCGATGCGGCCCTTTAGTCACGGGAAATGAGGCTTTCGGCATTTTCTGTCCTAACAACACTAAATTGAGATTAGGTGGTCAGTCCGACGTCCGCTCGCCTTTAATCCCCGGGAGAAATCCAGCGCCCATTCTATAGAGGGCCGGGTGGACTCTAGGACCCGTCTAGAGGAGAACTCAATGTGGAAGAATTCTCACCTCCAGCGGGGATTCACTGTCAAGCGCCTTAACTTGGCTACCGGGTCTAGTTTAAAAAAAAATAAAACTTTGAAACGAGAATAAAATGATCTTTAGAAGTCTGAAATCTATGGATAAAATAAAAATGGAGTTTTAATTAGAGGAAAGGAAGGCGAATTAAAAAGATGAACAAGACATCTTGAAGATCTTTTATCCAAAGTTACACGATTTTATTTCATTTCTAACTTAGATCTCCAGGAAAGCCGAATGCATAAGCACAACGCGAATTTGTAACGTCAGCGGTGCATAACTGAACGGTGCGTTCGCGATGAATTTCCGAATAGCGCGCACTAAGTCCGTAATCACCGTTCTCCCAATCTGAAAAGGAAATTGTGCTTGCCACAATTCATCAATTTTCACAGTAAAGTTGTATACGATGGATCTTCTCAGCAACGAAGAGAGATTATTTGTAATATTCTTCAAGCTGGAAGAGTATTGGCCACAGACGTACGTGCTTTTAGAAGGTGGCAATGACTTGTTTGTTTTGGAGTGCATTCCTCAGACAACTTAATTTAAAAATCGTAGTAAGTGATTTAGCGGTCATTTGGGCGAGAAACGAGACAACAATCTCACCGATTGCTTCCAGTTTTTTTGTTTTTTATCTTTAATTTTATTTATAAATCTATTAAAGTCATCTATCATTTCTTATATATTTTTACTATAAATATTTACTAAGATAATTAAACTTTATTGATCTTCACGCAGAAATTACTTTACTTATTTAGTCGATCCTCGTCTACTTAGTTGGTGTTGAGGTTTTACAAAAAATATGTCAGGTTTTCCTACTCTTGACTTGCGCTCTAGCCATCTCCAGAATGCTCCTCTTTCGATTACTGCATTTTTAATATTGTCCTCCCATTCTAGATACGTGGTCTTTCTCTATTTCTTGTACGTGCTTCCAATGCTCTTCATGGGTGTCTTTCTTCTAACATCCTTACAACATGTCCAAACCAACGTAACTGGGTTTCTTCAATCTTCTTGGAAAGAGGCTGAACGTAGAAAGATATCCTAATCGTTTTGTTATGAATCCGATCTCTTCTAGTTTTCTTTTCAGCCTCCCAAGATATCTCGTCTCAGCAGCCTGCAATCTGCTATGGTTTTGTTTCGTCAGAGTTCATGACTTAACACATTACATCAAAGTTGGAACGTAAATTGTCTTTATACAGCCTTTTTTGTTTTATTCAGTTTTATTGACGAAGATTTAGTGCTTGGTACAGTCTTCCGACAGAAGCAATTCCGATATTAATCTCCATATCCATTTTTCCATCATCACTGATACTTAAAGAAAGCCATCTTTTCTAGTACATTTTCATCAAGTCTGATAGTTTGTCTTATGGGTTCCCTTGAGATCACCATTAATCATATAAAACCACAATGATCAACACTGATTCCTCTCTTTTTTATCTTTATTCCATACATTAAGGTTTACTATAGATGTTGTATAGATAAGTGCTATGTCATCTGTAAAAACCAACTCCCAGATGTTCATTGGAACCATCTTCCAAATACTCAATTTAATTTTCCAGTCTTTTATTATACCATCAATTAGCGTGATGAAAAGATATGGAGATAGTACCCTATCTTACTCCTGATGTTGTTTGAAACTTAGCTGCTGTGTTATTTGAGGTCCGTACCTGGTTTCTAGTAAAAGTTTCAATAAAAACATTTATTACCATAATAAGGTTGTTGTTAGTTTGTTTTTAAGTAGTAGCCTACCTTCCAAAGCTCACACTAAGTTATTTTAATCAAAAGCTTTTTCAATATCGATATTGGTTCAAACTGGGTTCCTTCGTTCCTTTGACAGGAAACATGAACGCTAGATATATGTCAACATTCTTGACAACTCTGCACTTCCCACCCTTTGGCAACAGTTCAGCGAAGGATCGTTTCTGTATCAACAGGATAACGGTTCTGTCCACGACCGAAGGCTGTGCTGCCATGGTTTGAACAGATGGGTGTTGAACTACTGGACTGGCCTTCACAAAGCCCCACTCTGAATCCCATAGAACACATCTGGGAAGAATTGGAATGCAGATTACGCATCAGGTCAAACCACCCTTCTTTAGTGGCCTGACTCACTGCCGCTCTCATGGACGAATGGAAGAAAACTCCTGCTCAAATATTTCAAAATCTGGAAGAAGTCTTCCGTGACGAGTGATTGATGCTAAAGGTGGCATCCTATTAATAGTGCCACATGAATGTACAGCAGTTGGTGTCCGGATACTTTTGGCCATAAACTGTATGTGTCTGCCTATTACGAGAGTGAGTCAAAAAGTAACCTTAATGTGGCTATAGAAATTTAAAATTTCCTAGTTGATGAATATAATACAGATACGTTATGCCTTGTCGCTTCGGTCTGCATGCCGGTTGTGACGTCATCAAGCCAAAGCTAAAATGGCCGCGCTCTTAGAAAAATGCTCCAAAGAGGAGCAGCGTGCAGTTATCCGGTTTCTTGGCGGTGAGGGTGAAAAACCTACAGAGATTCATCGAAGAATGCAAAGACAGTACGGGGATAGTTGTTTGTCGCTTCAGCAATTTTACTATTGGCACAGGAATCGTAATTTAAAAGTGGGGTCTAAAGTGTGACAGATTCAGCTCACATAGCGACTATGCCTGAGGTTATCGCTGCAGTAGAACGATTGATACGGGAAAACCGGCGGATAACAATCAATGAGGTGGCTGAAATAGTGTTGATTAGTCATGGCTCGACGCACCACATCATTCACGACGTGATAAAGTCTCTGCTAGGTGGATACCTATACAATTTACCCCCGAAATCAAAGAACTTCGTGTGGATGCTTGTGAAATCCAGGCTCTATTGAAGCCCTGGCGCACCTATATTGACGTGGTGGGGACTATATTGAAAAGTGTTTTGTTTGAAAAGTGTTTTGAGATGTTTTTGTTTGTATGCCTAATCAACGTGGTACCTTAATCTAGTTTCAAGAATTCTTGAATAAACTATCTCTGTTACACTCAATACTGAAATGCCCCTATGATTTAGACAGAGTCGGTATCCCCTTTTCTTAAAGATAGTTGACAATCCGATTCTCTTGGGGTTTTCTTCTTAAGCCAAGCCATTCTTATAATATCGAGTAGCAATTTTTCACCAGCAGATCCACAAATCTCATCATTGTTGATGTCATCTGATCTTGTCTTGTTGCTTTCACAAGTTTCATTTTCTTGATTGCTATTTGTATTTCTTCAATTTTTATACAGAATCTTCGTATCATTCCAGATCGGTGTCTTTCTTCCTCCCAAACGCGTCCACTTTCCTTCTGGATACTCTAGTAGCTCTTCGAAATATTGCTTCTAGCATTCCATAATCTGTTCTTCTGTAGTTAAGATATTTCCGGGTGTATCTTTGATATAAACTTTAAGGGACATTCTTTCTCATATTCTTCAAGATTTTACATATATTTACATATATAAAAATAATATTGATAGTAGATAGATGCGGTTTTCACACAAATGCTCGGAATGACGCAGAAATTTGTGTCAAAAGAACGAAACTTTATTGCCTGATTAGTTACATTTCATACTACCAGATGGCATCACAGTTTCTTGCATCATTCGTCAAGTTGGGTAGGACCGTTCACACGGAATACGGGCTTACAAAATGCTTAATGTGGCGCCCCTCAGTCAGGAGCAAAGTCGTCAGACGGGTCACGTCACTATTCATCGCAATCAATAGCATATCTGTTGATACTGCAGACACATGATACCGGATGGCATCCTTCAACGACGTTGGCCGGTCGCGGTGCACCTTTGACTTCAATTAATTCTACAACCAAAAGTCGCAAGGTGTGAGGTCGGGAGATCTTGATAGTCACTCATACGGACCGACTGAGGCCACTGTTCTACCCGAATTTTGTACGTAGCAGTCGCTTGAGAGGAATAGTAATGTGCGGTGGGGCTTCATCTTGCATGAATATGACTGTATGGAGTGCTTGCTGCTCTTGAAAGTGTGGGATGCTGCTGCTCCGTAACAGTGCTGCATATCATTCACCCGTGACATTAACCGTTTCAAGTTTAGACCTCCTGACTTCCTCAAAGAAAAAGGGACCAATAACGAATTCACCACACCAGACTGTAATTTTTGGCGATGCAGGGAGGTTTCTACAAATGCTTGGGACCAATAACAAATTCACCACACCAGACTGTAATTTTTGGCGATGCAGGGAGGTTTCTACAAATGCTTGGGACCAATAACAAATTCACCACACCAGACTGTAATTTTTTATTAGCAGACCAGCCGCTAATCTTACACGACAACGCGCTTGGTCTGCCGCTCATTCCGCTAATGCTGATCTTTAAAGTCTACGGATTTCGGCGGCAGGGATAGCGAACTCATCATCCAGTGACGTTCTTTCGTCTGATATCACAAACTACCGCTGAACTCTGCTCATTCCGTCCATATGTGGCCCATGCAAGTTAGGCTTTGAGGAGTGTTTACGTCACTAAGAAGGTGAAGAAGCGTAATTAATAATGGAGGTGACAATTAAAAATAAATCTCTACGAACTAATAACTGTATGGAGAGAGAGAAAACAGTACGATGAATGAAGAAACGGAGTTGCATGTGCTTCGATAAAAAGAAAGGCGATCTGCTGCATTTCAATATTTAGTATCGCCTGTAAATATTTTCAGACATTATGTATATATATCTATCTTTACACGTTGAGAAAGAAGTAGATATTTACCAATGTCTTCTGTCCAGGGAATTCCACAATAGACCAGATCACTAGACTCTATTCAACAATAGTAAAAACATGACAGTGTATTGAGATGCATTTTTATCTTTATTAATTATACAGCGGCTTAAATAAATTTAATACAGCAGAGAAGGAGCTAAACATTCGCTTAAACTTAAGAAAACTAGTAGAATGAACGAATCGGAATTATCCAAGTCATTTGATTCAATTGCAACCAGGTGAAACATTAGCATTTCTGATTCCTAATACTGTCCTAGAAAAAGTAATGCATTGGCGGACACCAAAGGTAATCCCAAAAACTAGTAAAACAATGAGGATAATAACTTCTAAGGAGACTGAAGTGAGACTGGAAGTGTCTCTGTTGGTGGGAAGTGACTCTGTTTCCATGGCTCGTTGAAGATGTTAGTTATCAGAAAGTGACAGTCTACTACACTTACAAACAGCATTGGAAAAAAATTCTGAAAGGGACCAGAAATTCCAAGAGTTGTAGAGAGGAGAATGATGATTCCTCAAAAAGAATTTTCAGAAAAAAGAAGAAAGGATTCATGTCTTATTACACTGATATTTAAAAAGGAACGATTTTCGGAGAACACAAAAACAAAGTAAGTTAACTCCTTTTATTACAGACAAACATTTCCTATGTAAAGCAAAATTTACTGCATGCTGAAGATCATTTTGTAGTGACACTGTCGATGGTTTGTCCTACCTTTGGAATACCGAAAAAGATACTTTTATAAACTCATGGGATATTTTTCAGCAAGACTTTGATGTTGTTGCGCTTTTGAAGAACCTATACAATAGTGACTCCTTAATTGAATACAGTTATGGTGGTGATAGAATTACACGAAAAGTTAACCACTTCACTTGAATAACCTTTACACGTCTGTAAATATCTCTTCGAAAGGCGACCAGAGGTTTTATTTTCTAAGGCGGTTTACTAACTTGTCTCTCGAGACAAAATCGAAAATAGGGTTATTTTACTTTATTTCGAAAATTGTGAAAAGTCAGAAGCATATTTCGATTTATAGAAATAGACAATCGGGACTGACTCTGGAATCAGTTCGCCACATCTGTGGATTCATCTTTAGGGCGTTCCACGGAAAATTCGACATCTTTCCCTATAAGATCACCAGACGGATGTTTTTGAATTTGTACATGATACGATACAAGAGAGATTTAAGAAGTGATGCAATCTGAACTAAAAGCATGCAACTGAAACACTTATCTAAAACATTTGTATTCCTGAAAACTTAGACATTTCAAACATTTCTCTTAATCACTCTGACGATTCTCCAAGTTTAATTGAAACTGTGTGTGTGTTTAGTAAATTCTTTGTCATTATTTCTCTCTAAAGCTTGATTAAATGCTGAGTTTGGCTGGGGTAGATAGATAATAGCCTCGAAGACTAAAGTCATCGAAAAAGAACAACATTGATATCAGCATTTAACATCTCTTCATTGTGACATTACCTCATGAATTAAATAAACATTCATTATCTTCGAGGACTTCTCAAAGTTTTAAACAGTAAGTTTATTTAGTGCAGAGGACGCATTTTTAAGAAATGAAAAGTAAATGAAATATCTTTAATAATCATATGGATCCTACCATATGAATCCAGCCGCCTAGTTTATGACAGGTCTTCCTAATTTTAGAATACAGTGAAATATTAGCTTAATTTTTCTAAATTCTTATTGTGAATAGTTAAAGCACTTTCAGTTTAATTCAAATTTTAGCTTCTAAGTTCTAGAATAATTCAA
>JAFIDM010000007.1:30087149-30099680 GCA_023159025.1 Thereuonema tuberculata | reverse complement strand
AAGTATTTCTTTATCTCAAATATTTGATTTCACACGTAAAATATCTCAAAGACTCAATAAATAAATAAATGTGTGTGTGTTTAAACATGTCGTGATAAAATTATATTTATTTTTTCTGAGGCCATAATGTTTCCAGTTGTTCTCAGCTTGCCTTTGAGGTGAATCTTACAATAGTTTAAATGAAAGTAAATTACATTTGAGATCGCGATGAGCCACTCCTTGCTTATGAAAGAATTCAACGGCATCGACTAAATGATGGAAGTACTTTCCTGCTCTCATAACGTCTAAAACACCTTCTCTGCGGATCATCTCTACCAAATCACCACCCTCAGCCAACTCCATGATGATATAAACCCTACAACAATAGAGAGGAAAAATGGGATTAGACAATATATCAATTACCACTGTTTTTAATTAATAGCCTATATAACGATATGCATATGTTATGTTAAATACTATCAAAACGCATAAAAATAATCAAAGACCTTGTTATGATTCGAAATGCCGAAGTAAGATTTTTGACGAGATTCCAAATGATTTTTTTTTTGCTAATAGAAATAAGAATATTCAGGCGAAGAAGGGATTCCTTTGACATCCAAGCAGGCTCGTGCAAGAACATTTCCCCGGCCAGAGGGAAATGTACGCCTCATTTCAAACTTAAATTCCAACAATATTCTTTACCAAAGAATGCCCTAATAGGGCAAGTAGGCCCCTCAAAATCAAACTGGTCCATCTGCCCCCCCCCCCCCCCCCCGCTGCATCCAAGATAATATAAGATTGTATCCAGTGGTAAGAGTCATTGAAACCCATGCTTATTTTTAAAGTTCGTTTTTGGAATTTATTAACTAAATTTTCTAATTAATTACAGATATTGGGAAAACGATATGTTTATGTTAAAATACTACTAATATCAAAACGCAACTGATTTTTTTTTCATCAATTATTATCTTTTAAATCTTCATTTACATTTGACACTTTTGAGTTGAAAGATTTCCCTTACAAATAAAGGCTATATCCTATTGTATTTGTTGATTAATATAAATATGTTTGTTTTTTAAATATCCTTCCCCGGGTAGTTTTCTAGTGATTTAATCTCTCACAAACGGTAAATCTAAAGACACTTTGCCGTTCTTTGACTATTATGACTATCCCTTTTAGAAAATATTACAGAGGGTGTTTGTTTTTCGCTCTTCTCTACGTACTTAATTTAAAAGCTTCTTAACATAGTTTTCTATCTTTAATGAAATCTCTAACACCATACGTTAATCGACTCTACTGTCCATTCAAATTAAAAATAAAAGAAAATAACTGTTTGTTTTTCCTTTTAGAGAAGGGTTGTGGTCAGTCTGTTACTCTAAAATGTTCCCTTTTAATATATAAGACATTTATTCTCTCATAATATCCACATAGGCTACTATATTCAGTTTAATAATAATTATCTCTGAACTATGAATGTGGAGATGGTCAATCGGGTCAGCCGTTCCCATCATTACTGGCATTAATGTCTACCGACCGACCCTGTTATAAAACTGTTCATCTGGGTCTACCTTGGCTCCTGGTATCCTTCTACCAAGTTCATCTGTGTGGGTGTGTCTATGTCCCCCTTAATATCAATGAATAGTTCCTCTTGTAATTTGAGATGTCTCTTCTGCATTTATTTATTTTTTTATTCCGGTTTTTAAACCATTTTAGATACACTCAGGCTGTAAGGTAATATCTCTAAAAAGTTTAAACAACATATGACCGGAGTTTTGCCAATAAATCGTAGCCTTGCTTAATCCTTTTAAAAGAAACTTGATGCACTCATTGAAGGAAAGAAAAGCTTCAACATAAACATAAAACCAATAACAATGGAATGTTCGAGCTTCTTTAGCCAAAAACCAAAATTCTCAATATGAATCTAAGATCTTATTATTATTGTTACTTATTATTTTGCAGTACAAATAAAATGTTACTTCTCATGTTTATTATTTAAAATCCTTATTTTAAAATTGCTCTCTTATTGAATGACAAAATTACTAAATACCGTTTTGCCCTACCTGAAAGTAGTTTCGATGGACTGCAGAAAGCAGATGATGTGCGGATGATGCAATTGCTTGATGATTTGAAGTTCTCGTGGCAGGAATTTATGCAAATAATCTTGGGGAGCTCGTCTTTTTGATACGATTTTGATGGCAACTGTGTTGTTGTGTCGGACCGAATAAGCTGACTGATCAAAGATAAAGAAAAAAAATTAAGTAAATCTAGAACTAGTTTAGAGATTATAACTAACAAATATAAATTCATTAATATTGCACAAACCAGCAATCATAAACCATCGATCGAAATTCAAGTTTGTACAAGGAGGCTATTAAAGAATGAGACTAATTTTACCTAAATATGTTAAGTGATGGTAAACGCTATCTTAGGTAGTAGCAAATCATTCACACCTTTCGGCTCTCATCCTTCATTAGAACATTAGTGTAGTTGTAGTAATTTTCATAACTGTAGGAATGAGACGTTTAACGACATGAATATTAAACAACGTGCAGTTCTCATATTAAGCTGGATGAAAGTGAAAGAGAAGAGTTCCATGAAAACGATACTTGAAGGTCAGTATCTATATGTGAGCTGTGTTCGATTAATTTTCATGAGTTCGTGACAGTCGTGAGTTACTTGAGGACGATCTCAGATAGAAAAGAAAATCTTATCATAACTTTCGAGCATCTTTCGTAAATATCCCATTTGATACCAGTGGACCTTTAAGAGAACAACGTTAGACTTCATTGAGGTCCAGGAGAGAGTGACGTAGCGACTGAAGAACATTCACTCTCCAGAACTCAGTTCATTGTTATGACTCTTGTATATAATCAAATAAAGATTATTTGAACATTCATAAATATTTACAGATATTTACAGATTTTAGTCTTATCTTTTGTCTAGTTTTTTGAACTGTGTAAATGCTTATCTTTTGCAATGAATGTTTTACTATTCTTCAAAATGAATATTTGATATCTTAAAGCAATCGCTGTTCATTATAACTCTGGAACCAATCTGTTATCGCATTTTCATTACTTTTCAACATTTAAAACTGAATATTTTTGTGACTATTTGTATGGGAAATAAAAACGAGATACAACTACAATTAACATTTTGTGTACTTTTCATTCCATTCTATTTCTAACAACGAACTATTTATTAAGTGTTTGTCTTTTATGTAGTTATGATTTGTTTGGAATAATTATATCTTTCTTATATGACTCAGTTGTTTGCATATAAGTGTTATCTTAGATCTGTTACGGAATATTTCTCTGTAATTCAGTCTTTTAGTCTTCATGCACGCCTTAACAGTAAATTCTGCTCTGTATTTTTGGTTTTATAATACCTAGGGTTGGACAAAGACTTTGTTATATTTTTTGTATGTCCATGGCTTTGCTAGATGTTTTGTCTCACAATCTGATCTTAGCCAAAATACTCGGATCTGATTCGATCCCTAGACCAGTTATAGACTACGTACGAGATTCAAAAGTCATCATACTGATGCAAAGTCACGAGGAGCTGTGAGGAGCCATGACGCAATATAGGCGGACCGCACAGAGATCTCCAAAGGAGAACCCCAGACGCCAGTGTCGAAGGTCTCCCCGGATTGGCCAATTATGCCTCGCTGTAATTGGCCAAGCCGAGAGCTCTCAAAATCCGAGTTCGTCTCTCCCCTTCCTAACGGACCACGCCCTTCCTGACGGACCGCACAGGAAACTCTGAGATAGATCTGAATTTGGGAATCCAAATCCCGTATAATATTAACCTGGATCCGATCTATATGTCTTTGAACTTTATTAACCTGGATTTCAGAATCCGCTAACCTATTTAAAAATTGTATATAAACTAATTAATTGTAAATAAAAGTAGTAGACGTAGTGTGTAGTTATGCTGAACCCTTGAGTCTGTCCCACTCATTTTTGACCACACATCAATACATTCTTTGTTTTACAGTTCACATGTTGAGATATCTTCAAGAAGAATGAATAGAAATGCTCCTTCTGGATGGTTACAGGATCAGAAAGCTGATATGTAGTTATTGGGCAATTGAAGGCCATAGAACACCAGACATACACTATACAAAACTCGGACTATCCGAAACAAATGTATTGGTGCTGTATGTTTGTACACGGCACCAGACATATTTTGCGTGTTTAACATGAGTGTGAGGGAAGTATCGGTAAGTGTATGCATATGATGGGCTCCCTTGCAGCTTACTTGATGAAATGAATATATAATAAAATAAACATCGTTTTTTAACTAAACTGTAGATCATTGATTGATCCACGAAACTTCATTAAAAACGTTTTCAATGTTTCCTCTGATTGTTCAAAAAGTATTCATTTCTACTGTGTTAGAATTATTATAGAGTGGAGAATGAATACTCCCGAACAGATGACGCAATGAACTGAAAAACAGTGAAGATGGATTTATAGTCAGTGTTTACTCTTTGAAGCTAACTTACGGAATCAATAATATTAACAAAAAGCATTTCAGTTCAGAATTAAAAAACGAAAAAACAGTAAGAGAATAAAAATGTGGTACGGTATTTCTAGATGTAATATTTTCTTATAGAATTAATTTATTTAAATATGAAAGATATCTCAACTCATTGAAAAGTTAGGTTTCCTTTTACTCCTGTACATTGTCATTTCCTAATCAATATTCTTAATTTAAAATCGCTTCTCAAAATTGACTAGGCTTATATTAGGATTTGGATTTTTTTATCTTGTAATTAGATAACCATTTCCCAATTATTTAAACCTCCCCTTATAATAACAGAAATAATAGATTAATTGAGGGATTCAGTCAAAATTAAGCCTTTATATTGTAATTGTTTTTAACAACTTGTTTAGAATCAACAGTTTTCTCTTTCACCTTTACAGACGCGTAGGAGCCTTGGCCAATCGTTTGAATGACATGATATCCTTGGGATTCGAGAACTGGTGTCTTGACTTCCTGAGCCGTCTTGACCGGGCCAGTGGCTCCGGACCACATGGCCTCACATCCCCCTTTACGCTCTTTCTCCACTGATTCAAACGCTATCCCTGATAAATCAGTGAATTATTTACTATGCTCATTGTTGTCATTCTTTAATTTGTAATAATAGCTTTCTCTATTAAAATTTAAACAGCTTATTTGTCACTTCAGAGCATTATTAGCTCTTTGCATTTCATATAATTGTATTTATTTCGTCAACAGAAAAACGAATATGCATGTATGTGATTATTATTATTATTAATGCCTTCTTATTGCTAAGAATGCTTTGAAGTTGACTCGTCACTCACTACATAAATGTCTACTCGTTAATTATTTATTTTATTGAAAAGCTTCTAAATAATAATAGCAATAACTTGTTAGCATATCAACTTATATAATTGGCTAAGTTTGTCTGTCTGTCTGTCTGTCCGTAACTCGATATAATTTTGTTATCACTGCACCGATTTTAATGAAATTTGGCATACTTACTCAGTTGTTTACGCTGATTTTGAAACTCAAAACCATTTTTGCCGTAAAAGCTTCGTTCACAAGTTAGCGCAGTATTTAGATTATACAAAGGTCTGTCTGTAACTCGATATAATTAAGATACCACTTTTGGTGCCTTTATCATGGTACTAGAGACACTCCCCCTTCAATGGAGACCCTTCCAAATAGAACAACACATATGAAATTCATAGGCGATATTACGCAGCGGAATTTTCTGATACCAAAGAGCAAATCACTGAATCAGCTTATCGTGTATAGAGAGGCTTACTTTAATTCATTGGCATCAAAACTGTTAATAAAAAAGAAGACTTTCCCAGGTCAAACAAGGAAAGATGAAAGAAAGACCCATATCTATTGCGGGATTAGAACCTTAGATCGCGATATACTGATATTGTTATTTAGGGGCATGCATGGATATTTTACGCAATACAAATTTTATATGACCCTTGTCCTCCTTTTTTTTTTAAATGGAAAATGGTTGTTTAATTATTTGTGGTGAATTTTTCATCCCTGGGATTGAGAACTCCATCATTTCCACTGAACAATTAAAACCTTCTCATTTAAAAAAAAAAAAAAAATCAAACATAAGCAAAATATTTCACAATGAACTTGATTTTGATGTAGTAGAACATGAAGTATTTTATATGTCCATTTTATGTTTTCTTCTCAGTGTTTGGATTATCCGAATGTTGAATACTGATTATTCGGATTAACGGGGTACGGAACCGTCGCAGCGCTGTCGTCCGAGATGCGCAGTGTGGGTGCGCAGCCACCAAGTTCATGTGCGAATCATGTCGACAACACTCCTACGGAAGAAGCATGTGGTGGACGAAAGAAGTGTTTGTAAATAGAAAAGATGTATCATTTGGTTGAACAATATTGAACAACTGCCACAGTTCCAGTCTGTCCTACCTGTAATTAATTTTATTATTTTCCATTCGATTGCAAGCACTCTGTCAGAATTAGGAAATCAAATGACATAAAACTTTAAAAATAGTAATTAATTATTGTAGGAAATGAATGATTTATTAATTTTGGTTGATTTTAGGAAAAAAATATAATTGCAAAATCTAATTTCTATACGCTTCTGCTTTTGTCTTATTTAATAGTTTTAATATCCGATTTCTCAGTTTCGTAGAAAGTCATATGAAATAGCAAATGTTGATAAAACATTTGATTAAAGCCTTTATTTTGTTTTTAGGTTTGTTTATTCCAGAAGTCCTCGTAATTCTCTCATCTTCTCAAAATGTTTCGTATTAGAGGAACCATTTTAGTGTCTTATTGGAAACAACACCAGGTAAGATCGTCTTTAAATGCCGAAATCTGACTGAATAATTCAGATTTTACTCCTACATTAAAACGCATAAATCGAATTTATAAGTTACGGTGTTTAACAAATGAAAAAGTCAATAAATGAAAGCATAATTCAATATTTCAATCTCAAAATTGCTACGAATACAGTATCATCGTGGATATCTTAATGAACTTTGATACTTTTTTTTTTTATCTTTCGAGTGTAATTGAATCCATTTTCGTCGAAAATTAGTCTGTTAAAAATTGATGGTCTTTTCTTTGTATGACATTCGTAATAAGAATGATTGAATTCTGTACTTTTGAATTTGTATTTCAAAGCAGCTACTTTGTAAGCTTCTATCAATAATAAAGAAAAGAAAGAAATAATAGTACGATCTGGAAGTGACAAATCTCACAGACATCCGCCTATAAAATAAACAAGCTCAATATTAATAACATTACTTTTAGTTATAAAGAATATTAAAATAGTCGTTTGTAATAGATCTGTTTAATAAGAAAAATTAGTGGGTATACCATATTTTTTTTTCTTTCTTATCATCATTTGTTAAAAATATTTTCTGATTTGATTGTGTAGCTTAACAAAAAAAAATACACATCTGATTCCCAGGAAGTGAAATCCATTCCTTATGTTTTAAATTATGAAATGACTGTTTTATTTTTAAATTTAGACATTATAAATAGCGTGGAAAGAGTCTTTGAATGGAATTGGTTACAGTGCAGTTATTTGTAGGAATTTGTTTGTTTGAATTTGCATGAAAGAATTAGCAATATAACATTGCAAATTGACACTCAGTGAATTATTTTCAAAAACATTTCAGGTTTAGTCTCTCTCTAAGTAAACTTTCTTCTACTTCCAAACTATTTAAAATTGACGTAAGAGATTTTACTATGTCTTGAGATGATACTTTTACTTTGTTTTCCAAGAAACCATAGAAATTCTGGTCTATCTGACAATTATATTAATTCTGTTATTACAGGATTGAATCCACACACACATATATATAATGATGTCTTTGGTTTTGGCATGTATTGAGTTCATATCAGTGCTTGAGCTTTTAAAAAAAATCACAATAACACATTGCCTAGTGTAAGAAATGTTTTTTTTAATAAAGTAAGTTCTAAATGAAACATGATTACTTGGGGTCATTATAGGATTGGAAATTTAAAGATACATTCTTGAATAAGTTATTTTTAATCTTAAAATGAAGATTAAAATATAACTGTAATAAACAAATCTGTTTTGGTCAATTGTAATCAAAATATATAACTAAAAAAAATGAGATTAAAATATATTTAATGTTTTTATTTTATTAAACATAATTAGTTTATTTTGGCATGTGATGCTAGACCACGGATTTTTTTAGGATTGGTTGGTTGGATACATTCGAATTTTTGTAATTTGGATTTTGAAAAAAAATGGTGTTAAAAGAGTAACCAGTCATTGTCTTAGGCTGTGGGACCTCCTCCTATCTTTTGTCATTTCTTTAAGTAACCATCTAATATTGACTGCCTTTCTTAAGCCACAATTCTTGAATTAGAACACAAATGTACAATTTAAACATAAATAAACATAAATATGTTGCGAACATATGAAGTATTTTTTTTGCCAAATTTCTGACTTACTTTTTTTTCTAATGATAGCATCAAACGGAAACACTTCTTCCTGATAATTATTTTTACTGTGTTATTTTACAGCTATATCTTCTGCTTTTTGCTAGACATCTTAAAAAGAATCTATAGTTTCAAATTCAAAATCCTCTATGATTTTTAACCTATTTATTAATGTAATGTGAGCTGGTGGTAAGTAACTGTAGTTCTCTTCCAATTAAAATTAAGTTGATTTTATTTCCTACCATCTAATGCATTAAGATTGTTAGTTTTAAGCTTTGAATTGAGATTTTTCATTAATGGTAAACAAAATTAGTTAATATAATAGAAGTGTTTTTAGTTTATGAGGACTGTGAATTGGAGATTTCATCCATTAAAGAATCTATCAAGAGTATTTATAAGAAAATTTAGATGTTGGACTCCAAAATTAGCTTCGAGCGCTTTAAGCTCATTTAAAGAGAAAGGCAGGCAAATAAATAATTGCGTAATAATTGGTAGAAACTTTTGCATTTTTAAATTTCCTAAAATGCCTCTTTGAATTCTTACTGTTTATTGAAGTTTAGCTTCTCAGGATAAAAGGTCCAAATATATTTCCCCGTCCACCCTGTATTAAAGGAGGGGAAATGGATATTATAGGAAATAATGAAAATATTGATAATTAATGGAAGTATGCTCTATCGACTAATGATATTTGTAACCTCTAGTAATGACTGGAAACGGATAAACCAGACCAGTATTGTGTGTTTGTAAATGGAAGCAACTTAAAACATAGAAAAAGACAATAGTTGCAAACCAAACGTTTTTGTAAACATTTTGTCTGAAAATGACTCCATTGACCATGAAATGATTTTGAAAATATATTAAAAAACAAATAACATTCTCTAGGTTGCTGGGGACTTAAGTTGTATTTATTTCAGCATAATTCTAACAGTTGTTGATAATGAATTGATTTGTTTACAGTTTCAGAGAATGATTCTTGTTTTTTGTTTTTTTTTTAATTTGAGTACTGTAGTGTGCAAGGCACAGCATTGCTTCGTTCATTGCTTCCACATGTCTGTCGCGATAAGAGCATGTTCTTTGTTTATGTTGGTTAGAACAACATTTACGAAACATTTTCATTGTTACACAAGTGCTTGGGGAATTCATCGAAACAAGGAGATGCAGATGAAAATGCCCTAAGATTGCACCTGAACATGTTGTTCCTACAGGATTGGTGCCCATCACATACATCAAGAGTTGCTCGTGCAGTATGTTTCCCTGTAGGTGTATAGGCAAATATGGTCCAATTCATTATTCCCCCCCACCACCACCACCAATCACCTTGCCTGAATGTCCTTGATTACTATGTTTGGGAAAGAATAAAAGACTTGGTTTACCGTGAATGTCAGACTACTAGAGACGAGATGGTAGAATTAGTGAAGTATGACAGTGGTTTGATCGTGGTGAAATTTTTTGAGTAACTACTTCTTTCCGAAGCATAGTAGATGCTTGCATCACAGAAAACGGTGCTGAGTTTGAACATCTCGCTTAATGGAACAGAAATCACGTTTCCTTGACACCCTGTTACTGTGGCTTTTCGATGCCTTGCACAGTACAGTACTGTTACGCAAAGAAAATCCCAAGAATTTTTCTCTGACAGTGTAAACAAATCAATTCATTCTCAACAACAGTTAAAATTATGCTGCAATAATTACAACTTAGATCCTCAGCAACCTACTGAATGTTATTTGTTTTTTAACATATTTTCAAAATCATTTCATTGTCAATGGAGGCATTTTCAGACAAAATGTTTACAACAATTGTCTTTGTTTTACATTTAAGTTGCTTCCATTTACAAACACACAATGCAGGTCTGGTTGGTCATTACCAGAGGTTACAAATAAACTTATCTTCAGTCGATACAGCATACTTCATTAATTATCAATATTTTTAACATTTCCTATGAAACCCATTTCCACTCCTTTTATACGGGGTGAACAGGTGGTCTCAGACACCCTGTGTGTGTGTGTGTATGTATATATATATATATATATATTATTTTTTTAAGGGATATCCATAATTCACTTAAATGCAGAAGGAATTTTTTAAAATTTCTTATCTGATTACAAAAAGCTTTATATCATACTTAATTAACTAAAAAGTTAATTTTGACAAAGAGTTTTAATGTATTAGAAATATAGAAAAACCTCTCTTTAAAACAAGTTTTGATTGATTACAATTGCTAATTTTTATATTTAGCATTTATGCTATTATTGTCCGTATTGCAGAGTTGTGGTTAATATCTATTTAACGCATGGTCATTGGTAGGTTGTGCACTGTTGTGTGTTTTCATTAAGAAATTGTGAGGTGATCAAACATTATCAGCATGTTGTCTCCAAAAATAACTACAGAGATAAATTCATGCCACCCAGGTTAGAGGTGAAGCCTAGAATTCTTCCAGTTTTCACTATTTGAAAACAGCGATCATGTCAAGCACTATGTGAGAATTAAGGTCTATGATCTTGGAAAATCACCTTGAAATTGATTAGCAGCAACACAGTTATAATCATCTCGTGCTTATTGATGTGAACAGAAACTTGACAGTCAACTATTATTTTCTTTAACACTTTCAATATTTGATGATAAAGAACTAATTGCAACTGTAAATTAGGTCTTATCTTATTTCTGTATTTCTGGACAGCATGGGATTTTGAATTCCTCTTTTGGACAATTATAACAGATTTCTTTAAATAACTACATGATAGCATTTGAGAAGAAAAGTGGGATTAGTAATTATTGAGATTAGTTGAATAATGGAATAAATGCCAAAGGATTTAGAAGATTTGTATTGTAGCAGCTCTACCATAAGATATCTGAAAGATTCCCTTGTTGTCGTTGCTTACTTCCTATTTCCATGTTTTCTTTATTGTTGCCATGACTTCTAATTGTAAATCTGCTAAATAAAGGTAGTTTATTCATTTGTCTGTATATTATTATAAAATGTTCATTATTACTCTTTAACAATAAATAATTTACAGATAAGGTGACAGTTAGCAGAATAGTCATTAAATATCCATAACTTCCAAAATTCTATACTTGTAATTTTTCCAGTAGCAAAATATTTCTTCTCAATTTCCTATTTCTTTAGACTAGGCAATGGAAGCAAGCTTTCAGAAGATTTCAGACATTAACTCCTGAGGGCATTCTACCTGCACCTGAACAAAATAGATGGAAGCAGAAAATATGGAGCGGTTTCCTGGTATTCACGTTTGGAGGTGTAGGTTTTTCATATTGGTCGTTAGAACAGGAAAAGAAACATCACTTAAATACTACAGTAGAAGGACTTCTTAGGTTCTTCAGGTAATTGTATAGATTCTCTCTCTATCTAAGTATCATATTTCTCTATATTGTAGAGTTCAGATCATTTCTAGGTTTCATTAAGAAGAATAATAAGTTACAATAACACTTCAAGAACTAAGACATAGTTAGAATCAAAATCAGCAACTTAATTAACCCATTATCTTATTCAGATTTTTATGAAGAAAGTGTTTTTTTCTATTTTCAAAAAAAAAAATTAAAAAAAAATACATTTATTCACTGAAAACCCATTGAACCAATTCATGCCCTTTTATTGAAGCCAACTTAATTTTGTTAAAAACAACTGATAATTCATATATTTAGTGAATAAATTTTAGTAAGAAACAGGCTCTTTGAGATCTAACCTAGAAATGTTCAGACAAGACAAGACAATGCTCAACATAATAAATAAATTGACAAACTTCTAATTAAAGAAAAATCAGTCTGCAGCAGTCTGACAATTGTGAGAATTGTTTGTTGATTGTTTTCCTTGACAAATTAATGAGAAAAAAATTCTGTCAGCTTTGATTAGGGATGGGTAGTTCGTGAACGAACTAGTTCATTGAACTAGTTCGTTCTTTTACCACTCCACTACTGGCTATTGGAATTGGTTTATTTCATTTTATATTAAGTATTTGGGAACCTTTTTTTGCTTTTGGTTGTAAAAGTATTTGAAACCCTTTTTTTTTTTTTTTTTTTGGTTGTTAAGGTAAAAAGAATTATTTAGTTCATTTGAACTAGTTCAATAAAAAGAACTATCTCAAAAGA
>JAFIDM010000007.1:30042747-30087049 GCA_023159025.1 Thereuonema tuberculata | reverse complement strand
TTTTTTTTTTTTTGGTTGTTAAGGTAAAAAGAATGACTTAGTTCATTTGAACTAGTTCAATAAAAAGAACTATCTCAAAAGAACGACTTTGCCCATCTCTAGCTTTGATCATTACGTTCATTCAAACCGTTGCACTGTACAGTCTATCAAACTATTACTCAGAATTTCAGAAAGGTTAATGTCATTGCTGTTGATTCTATAAACTTGTCTTAAGAAAGGCAGTGATGCTGTATTTAAAGATTATTTATATACAACTAAGTAATTTTTTAAAAGGTTAAATTTATGAAAGATCATCACAAAGAAGTTACTGAAATCCAAACAATCATGCAAAATAACTTAAAAATAAATGTTGCACGAAGTGATTTGTTTAAAATTGTTTTAAATGCAACTTTTACAGAATATTATTGATGATAATATTATACTGGTAATAGAATGACATTAGGAAGTAGTTCCATGAGTTCTTCCATCTTTTTCCTAATCACTGATAATGTTGAGGTCACTTCAGCTGCTATTCATACATTCCTGTATTGTATTGTCCTCCAAATGAGAGATGGCCGCCCTGTTTTTGTGAGATCTGCGCATGTATGATCGATTAGTCTGGTCAGGCACTTCCGTCTGATTTTATGACAGGACGCCGCCATTACGGTAATCGCTTGTTACTTTGCAAAAGAGCATTGTATTTATAAATAATATATATTTATTTATTTATATAAATACTTATTGTTAGCAACTGGTATTGAAATAACGCTAAATAGGTGAGAGAAGTTTTAATTTGGCGTTATCAACATGTCTTTCTCAGTGAAAACAGTGGACGGCGTCCATTGTGACAGGAAAACATAATTGATCAGCTACCGGAAGGGCTGTGCAGTTCAAACTTCCGCCGGCCAACTTTCATTTGGAGGACAGTAGATCTACGTCCAGTGAAGCATCACATTTATGAGCCTACCAACAAGAGACCTGCTCAGTTCTGTCCATTCTTATTGGAATGGTTTGCAATTCACATCTTATCCTAGTGCTACAATTTTTATTTTACAATCTTCCAGACTTGTCGAAAAAAATCATGATATTTCTTCATTGTGAGAAAGTTTAGTTTCATGACCCACATTCATTTTTCCTAAGTCTTGTGTATTAACACTTTTCCTTAATAATTTGTAACTAACTCTTCTTTTTTGCACTAAGCAAAAGCAAAATTAGTAATTAAAGAAGACTGTTTCATCTTCTTTAAAACCTGTTGTGGAGACCACTATTATTTCTCTGGCTTAAACAATATTGAAATTTTTAAGTATCAAGTCCATATTTCTTCCTAATTCCTTCTCTCGTAGTATTCATATTATTACAAAACACTACATCGACCACCAATAAATATATTAAAATAAAATTCAAAATACTGTGGATTGAAAAAGACTCCAAAACTAGGAAAATAGTAGAAAGTATATTTATAAGGAATACCAAAGGAAATAATTTGAATAGAAACGAAGGAATAGAAGTTGATAGTAATTTTGTAAAATTAGCAAGTGACTTAATAAATAATTTATTTATGTTTTGTTTGCCAAAATAATGTAAAATTTGAAGATTTGGACTATTTAGTTTAAGTTTTTATTGGATTGTTAATATCAATAATTTTATTGAATCTGAGGTTTATTGAAATTTTAACAATATCATAAATGTTATTTCATGTTCATGTCAATGAATTGTTGTTATCGGAATTACTGAAGTAGGCTTGATAAAGGGAAGAAGATGTTATCTTTCTGAAAATTTGCTGTTCATAAATATATTTAATAAATGAATTTTATTTTAATATATTTATTTTGTGGTTGACGTGGTGTTTTGTAATAATATTGAAATTTTTCTATCATCAATATTGTCACAATATTGGTGCTTGATCTGAACCAATCACTTCAGGAATGTGTTTTAATCTATTCACAGGCTTCACCAAAAAAAACCCCACACAATTCCTAAATTTACTTTACATTTTAATCATTACATTCTGTTCCTTTTCTAAATGAAATTCTAAATTTTTATAATTTAAGCTTGATGTAAGATTAATCTAGTATTAAAAAAAAAAAAAAATCTATTAATAATTGTTCGAGAAGATTGATGTTGTTCTACTGCTCTATTTCAGATCCCTCCATGTGGGAATAATGATTTCTCTTGATTATTGGTGGTCTCTTCGGGGTCTTCAAGAGGTAAAAGTCTTTTCTTTATTAATTCTTTTCATTTTCTATTGCTATCTGCTGCTCATTTAACAATAATCTTTCTCTGTTTTTATATATAGTCTTATATTTTCTTTTCTTTATATGATGGAATTTGTAGGGAAGTCCTATAAGCAAAGAATGTATATAGATAAGAAGTCTCACTTCCCCTTATTCATGTTTCACTGCAAAACAAAATTCACTCCGGAACGTGGTGGTGGCATAGAGAAGTAAATCCGGAAATGGTTGATTGCGCCTGCTCTATCGATTTCAGCCATGTGTTGTGGCATACATTGTAATGGACTGTATATATACGTTCTTTGCTATAAGATGTGCTTCACTGCTATTCTGTGGCTTTTTGAGCCACTTGCGTAATTACTTCTTCAAAGTAGGCTAATTTATGATGTCTTTTTGTTTGGAATTTGCTCATCCATTATTTTTTTCCACAAATCTGATAGTAAAGGTTTTAATTCATATTTGCATCATTTATCCTAGTTGATAATGGTTTACTCCAGTATTTGTAGATTCATTGCTCAAGAGCTGTTCATTCACATAAAGTTATAAATTGAAAGTTAATCTAAGCCTTTCCTAGAGCTTATTAGTAGTACTATCATTTTAAATAACACATACTAATAAATATTAGGTATAAAATACATCTTCATTTGTTTGGCCATCGTTTGATTCAGCTTGAAATATTTTATTCGATTTCAACATTCTTCCTTGTAGTTTATTATCATTTATTTTCAGTCAACTAAAATTTTCTTTTCAAGCATTTATTCACTTTCTATCGAATAAAGAATTTTAGTTCCATGGATCATAAAGACTGTTGTTATTGAATTGTATTCTGTGACCTTATATATATTTATATCTAAATCTATCTATTGATAAACTGTGCACCTCCAGAATGTTGTAATATGGTAAATGTTTTGAATATGTGTCTTTATTTACTTAATTTTTTCCTTTTTATTTTTAAATTTTCCAGCCATAAATGTCTTGTATAATAGTTCATTTCAGTGTAATGGTACAGTCACCAAGAACTGCCTTTTAACTGCAGATTTTCTTTTCACTTATTATTATCAACTGTCAGTTTAAGGAACTTATCGAATCTTGCCACTAGAAGCACAGTCCAGTTTCTGAGAAATAAAAACTCCTCTCCCAGCCATCCCATCACATTTTTTTATAAAATAATTTTCCATATACTATAGAAAAATATTAAATAGACCTAATATTATAATATCAACAATAGAGAATGAATCTTTTAATTGTAAGCTAAGTACCATGGATCATGTACCATGGGAAGGAAGCTCTTAATCCCCATCGAAGAAGGTTGGATATTGAAACCTGCTAGAGATGTTTTTATTTTTGATTTAGAGAGTTTTGTTCGTTCCAGATTGAAAACCTGGTTTTGCTCATATTGTAAAAAATGACATTAGCTTCAATACATTATTGTGAAGAATAAATTAACGTTTCTAAATGAGAATTAAATATAGTTGGTTCTCAGTTTCTCCTTGTTCTTTATCTGTAATATAATGTGGAAATAAGTTTATCATTTCATCTCCATTATAATTAGACTGGCCCCATTCAAAAGAATCTGGTTGAGTGAGCGGCTCAGAGTGAATTCTCCTAAGTTACTTATCTCAGCGGGTTCTATGTCACGATTCTGAAAACCCTCCCTGAGGGCTCAGAACATGCTCTGGCTGCATTGAACTCATCGGTCATTATTTATATCTGACTTTGAGACCAGGAGCTATGGAAATGATGTTTCTCTGTCAGTTTCCTGGAAATTTTAGAAAGCAACAAACAATCTATTACCTTTTATCTTTATTGAAGAATTTTAAATTTTAAATCTAAATTTACAGAAATATTTACATTCTTTTAATTCATTAAATAAGAGAGTCAGAGTGAAATTATTAAATTCTGTAGATATTTTTTTTAGATGAGATCTTTTAAAAACTAAGTTAATCACAAAAAATTGAAATAACTCAATTAATATCTTATAGCTTCTTAGTTACAAATAAAATAATTTCAATGGGAACTCTTGAATTTCTAATTCAGTTGTACATTTGACCATGCTTTGCTTATCATAATATTTCTTTTATCTGCTTTAGGGAACATTTCCTTATGAGAGTGCAATCCATCCGTGCCATACAAGAGCTGCCTTAAGAATTAAGAATGGATGTCTGAAAAATGGAGGACTCTACGTGAAACTTGGTCAGGGACTTGCATCATTTAATCATATTTTACCTGATGAATATGTGACAATTCTTTCATCACTTCAAGATCAAGCATTGTACAGGAAACCACACGAGGTAAAATAAATATTTTCTTTCTACTTCAAGTTGTTGAACTGTTTTAGTACTCTTTAAAATCAGAAAATTGATCAAGGAAAAGAAAGCAGAGTTTGAGATGGAGAAATCAAAGCAGGGGAAAATATCTTAATCTGTAACAAATACTATGTAGATACTTATATATATATATATATTTCAAGATAACATAGTCACTGTAACAAATGCTGCCAATTATATGTTAAATATATGTATGTATAATAGATTTGAAAACTACCCCTGAAATGCAGCTAAACTTCAGGCAGCCAAATCTGATTATTAAAAGCTTCCCAGACTTATTTTGTTGAAATAAATGTTCCCATAGATCAGTCATTATAACCATCTCTTGACTCAACGGTTGATGCATCCTATAGTAGATAGTGACATCAACAGCTCGCCCAGATGCCAAAATTAAGTGTGTCAATTTGCAGTTATGTAGCTCTTGAAATTTTAACAATGAATGATTGCCACATAGAAGATGGAGTCAGCATTTCAGCAACCATAGTTCAAAGTTTTCCTAGTGAATATTGTGGTCTGCTGAAGGACACCCACTTAATGTTGTAGAAGGGGAATACTGATTGAAATAGGATGTCAGTTGAGAACAGATAATTGATGATCCCACAGTATAGTCAGATTATGACATGAGTGCCCAGAGAAATATTTAAGAGCCCACACGCTGCTGGACACTTTTATGGATGGATCTAAAATGTTGACAACCCAACAGTAGTAGAATTCTGATCACAAAAGCTTAAGAGCAGATTTCAAAAGAATTAAAATTTAAATAAGCCAATGTATTTCTTCATTAAGAATTATCTGCTTCTTATTACAGTTGTAATATTTCATTATAAAGATATATTGATTTAATATTTGAAGAAACCAATGTAATAATTTTAGGATAGTAGATTTAATTCATAGGTACACAAATATTTACAATATAAATATTTTTCTTTATATCATAATATCTTACATGTTTTGTACAAATGATGTATATGTTCACAGATTTTTTGATAATCCAATGTACTACAGTATAATAAATACTTAAAAAACACAAAGTTTCAATATCACTATTTTAAAAAAAATAGATCGTTATACAAAATTACTGAATAATATGAATGTTGTGAATAAGAATTTTAAAATTATAAATTTTAAAGACAAAATGACACAGGAGGAGATAGAAGATAATAACAATTTGGTTTATTCCATTCCATGCAGGGGATGCAAGAGAAGTTATTACGGGATGACGACACAGAATTTGAAAAAAAAGACGGAAACAACATGAATTAATGTTTGAACAATTGAATCAGGATCAATTAAATATTGTTAAACACTTCATTGATACAGGTCATCGTCCTGATTTTCACAAAATTAATATTGTTTGTTATGGGAGAAATTATTTTGACTTAACTTTTAGAGAATCTTTTTATATTTGTAGTAACCCCTCTATCAACATAGGATTGTCCAATCACATGATCAAGCATTATATTAACCCAACTTTTTGAATTGTAACAGACTGATTGAAAAAGAATCGCATGGCCGATTCGAAACGTCTCTATTTTATATTTTGTATAATGATCTATTTTTGTTAAAATAGTGATATTGAAACTTTGTGTTTTTTAAGTATTTATTTTTTGATAAGTTTGTTGGAAGTGCTGAAAATTTTCTGTTATATTCTGAAAGTCTGTAAGAAAAATTCCACTGTTATCATTGGAATTCAATATAGGAATTTTATTGCTTAGAGTAAAAAGTAATGAATAGCTTTTCCTGAGGTGAGTTTTCAAACCTATATGACATAAAAGAGGAGTTCTAGTCTATAAGACAGTAACTTGTACTCAAATCCCATGAACTCGTAAACTTTTTTACAAGGCCCAAGTGAAGTTGCACAATATTTTTTTTTCTTTAATTATTTTACTTCCTAGTGATATTAAAACATCAAACTAGGCAGATTTTTGAAGGTGTAATCAATAGAAATCTGTAGCAATTTATAGTTTTCTTGTTTTTATCTCAGGTGGAACAAATTTTTATTGAAGATTTTGGATGCTTGCCTGAAAAGATGTTTCGGTTATTTGATAGACAGCCATTTGCAGCTGCAAGTTTAGCTCAGGTTCATCGTGGTGAAACGTGGAATGGAGAAGAAGTAGCAGTTAAGGTATAGTGAACCTAAATCATCTGATTATAGAAATATTCATTTCCCAAATCAGAGGATTGTTGCATATGAATTGAAATCTTCCAACAGTTTGATTTAATAAATCAAGACAAAAGAGAATGACAGAAATCTTACTTGCTAAAAGTGCATTATGTTTGTTCTATTATAGCTTATATTAATTGTCCATTTTGTTCAATTGGTTGAGAAAGTATCTACTATTAAAATTCTCAGCACTTTTTATTTTTAATACATATTTGATAACAGTTGCTTTCGTTGAGGAGAAAGTTTTATCCACTTCAAGAGGAATAAACTTATTCCTTTCAGTGATATTTGCTGAAGATGTTGTGTTCAGTTCATCTTGAAAGCAAATTGCTAACAAGTCGTTGCTTCTCCATGAACAGCCTGATATGATATATTGCTTTTTTTCTACGCAGATGCCTTTTTTAGTAAGAATTTGAGGACATTTAAATCATGAGTTTAGCAGCCCATTTTTCTTTGGCTAATTGAACTCTGAACAAAATGGACAGGTATTGCTGTTTTACAACAAATCAAGAAGATGAATTTGTTGTATCATTCAATAGTAATTTTTTGATTATTGTTCAATATCTTAGTACTGGTTTAATAAGTTGTGTAAGCTCAATATTATTGAACCTTAAATTCAACCTTTTTTTCCCTTTATCTCTCTCATTATTTTAGAAATGAATCAGTTATGATGATTATTCTTTTTCAGGTTCAGTACATAGATTTACAAAGGCGATTTTCTGGTGATATTCATACTTTGGAACTTCTCTTAGAAATTGTTGGATGGATGCATCCACATTTCGCTTTCAAATGGGTGCTAAAGGTAAATATTTAGATTCTTCTATATTATTTAAAAACATATAAATACTGCAAAAGTAAAAAGTTTAGCTGACAAGTAAAATTGGTACAAAAACTCTTAGAAATATATTTACTCACATATATTGTATATTATTGGGATATACTCTAGAAATAGAAGTAGAAACAGAATGTAAAGGATCACTACAGCATAGTGCCAAACAAGAATGTGTTTCTCATATAATAATTTATTCTTATAGTCAATCTTATATTGATTTATTGAATTAATTAAACAGTAATATAGATAACAAAAAATTTTATGTATCAAATTATTAATAATGAAATGAGGATGCAGTAGCTTATTGTACAACAGTGTATGAGGTATAATCCAAAATATGGTGTGTATGTATGTGTGTGTGTATAGATATATATATATATATATATATATATATATATATATCCCCTCTGGAGAAGTGGATATGGCTGTTATCGTGTGCTATAATGTCATAGAACGATATAAAAGTGGTCACTAAAGCATCGGGCGGTCATAAACGGGCATTAGACAGACAATGAGTAAGTCAGCAGAGCTAAGTAATTTTGAACTTGGCATGATCATTGGATGCCATTGGTGCAACAAATCAGTTTGTGCAATATCAGCCTTGCTACAGGTATCGCATCAACTGTAAGTGATGTCATTATAAAATGGAAACGTCTGGGAATGAAAATGGCAGGAAATTGCAGTGCTAGGCCAAAGAAACTCAAATAGCAGTTGCGCAGAAGAATCAAAAGTTCCCGTTGGCAATGACATATGGACTGTTTGTCGGGAGCTGAAACACTTAGGTTTCCATGGTCGTGCGAATGCTTACAAGCCCAGCATAAGGAAGGTGAATGCTAAACAACAGTTGTAGTGGTGCAAAGTGCACTACCATTGGACTGTACAGCAGTGGAAACAAGTACTTTGGAGTGATGAATCCCTCTACACGATCTGGCAGTCCAATGGACATGCCTGGGTTTGGCGGATGCGTGAAGAATGCTTCCTACCCGAGTCTATTGTGCCAACTGTCAAGTTTGGTGGCGGCTGAATCATAGTTTGGGCTGTTTCTCATGGTTTGGCCTGTGTCCCTTAGTTCCTTTGACCGGAAACATGAATGCCGAGATGTATATTGACACCCTTGACAACTCTGCACTTCCCACCCTTTGGCAGCAGTTCGGGGAAGGGCCATTTCTGTATCAACAGGATAACAGTTCTGTCCACAGAGCGAAGGCTGTGCTGCCGTGGTTTGAACAGAAGGGTGTTGAACTACTGAACTGACTTTCACAGAGCCCCAATCTGAGTCTCATAAAACACCTCTGGGAAGAATTGGAATGAAGATTACACACCAGACCCAACCTCCCTTTCATTGGCCGAACTCACTGCAGCTCTCATGGACGAATGGAAGAACATTCCTGCTCAACGTATTTCAAAATCTGGTGGAAAGTCTTCAGATGAATGCAAGCTGTGATTGATCTAAAGGTAGCCCAACATTCCTATTAATACGTGCCACATGACTTTCTGATTGTTCAACACTTGGTGTCCGGATACTTCTGGCCATATAGTGTATTCATTTAGTACTTATCTGATTCTAGTTGCTATTGAAAAGGGCTTTTATTTGATATGTCACATTAGGCATTTTGGAAAGAAAAGCATTTTAGAACCCTTTCCAAAATTTTCGTTTGAAAATTATTTTGAAAATTCTGTTAAAAATAAAATAAAATGCTACTAGTTAAAAAAAAATTCAGAAATTAGGATTTTTCATACTTACCATAGGTTCAGCTTATATGCAGAAAATTCATGACAATCTGAAACATAAAGGTTCTAAATATTTTTTTTTTCCTGTTGGTTAGACATGCAATGAATAATGCTGATTTGATCAGCCAATAGGAAAAATTATAAATAGATGCTATTATATAATTATATATATTTGTTTTTATTCACTGTGTAATTACATCATTATACATGAATATTAACTATGTAATTTGAATGTAAATTACATTTTAATTTAATTCACTTGTTTATAGCTAATAATCAGCATCAAATTTCATAGCACACATTGAAAAGAATAAGATATAAGCTTGGCATTTAAAAAAACAAATGTCAGATCTTTCATGTTTATTAGGTTTTGAGAAGAATATGTAATACTCTAATATTACTGATTAAAAATATATTTTTTTCCCTATTATAGTTAATTCTGATCTGTAATGACTCCTAATGGATACTAGTGATGCACTTGATCAATACGAATTGAATCTAACAAGAATGTGTATTAGATGTTTCTTTGATGTATCATGGAGAACATATGTTTTGCACAATTTACATTTTGTAAATAATTAACTAACAGTTTCAGTATTCATAAAAAAAAAATATTTATGTGAATGAAATTTATTATTTTTATTATTTTTGAAATGCTGACAAATAATGTTAAAAAATAGAAACACATTTTTATTTTCATAATAAAATTCTTTCAACTAATTCCTAAATCAAATGTTAAAGATATCTTTGTTACCATTTTCTTGTTAGAGAGATAGCGTAACTGTTTTAGATATAATAGTATTAAATTAGAAATAAAATTAGAATCCTGAGATAGCCCTGTATGTTTGTGAAAGAAAAACAGTAACTTAGGTTTTCATTTTACCTTTTTTTTTTTTCTAATGACCAAAAAATATTTTTCCAGGAAATGAAAGAAACATTATCTCAAGAATTGGACTTTATCAATGAAGGTAAAAATGCTGAACGGTGTTCTAAAGACTTGGTTCATTTGCAATATGTCCACATTCCAAAAATTCTGTGGGAGTTCTCCAGTAAAGTAAGTTCTTTGAATTTTAATGCCTTTTTAATTATCTTAGTGTATACTAATGATGTTCATTTGGTGCAGCTGACTGTTTCATGTCATCAATAAATTTCAGTAATCTTTTAAAATTTTGAAACTGGTTAAACTACATTGAAAATTTAAGTTTTGTAATGTTGGTTGTTACTGTATTTTCAATTATTTGATATATACACTGTCCGGCCACTTTATTAGGTACACCCCTGCTGTGCGCACAAATGCTGTCTCACACAACAACTCTTCAAGTCGGTGGGGGCAGTGTCATGGTGTGGGGATGTTTTCCTGGCACACATTGGGTCCATTGGTACCTCTGGAGGCACATCAGGATGCTAGAGTGTACTTTGGATTCATATTAACCAACTAATTCTTCTGTTTGTCTGTTTAAGTCTTATTTTGTCTTTTATCTCTAAGAAGAAGTAAATATTAGTATTAGTTATAATAAACTGAATTGTTTTTTGGAAATCCTTCAGTTTAAGCTTTGCTTCCACACTAGCTTTTCCTTACATACTAGATTACTAGAAGAAGTTAAGTTAAGTTAAAGGATGCCACGACAGGCCTATGTAGGCCCAAGGGCTCGCGGGAGGTAAGGTCCCGGCGTTACTTAACCAACGGGACTAGGTTGAGGTCGGGAGGTCAGCCCGATGCCCGCCCGCCTTTAACTCCCGGGAAAGAAACCCGGTACCCATTCTACAGAGGGCTGGGTAGGCCCTAGGACCTGTTTAGAGGAGAATGGAGCGTGGAAAAATTCCCGTCTCCGCCGAGACTGGGAATCGAACCCGCGACCTCCAACCCGCAGCCAAGCGCCTTAACTAGAAGAAGTAACAGAATAAAAATTTGAGAGATCACATCATCCAATAGATGTAGATCTAAATACATAATGGATTCTCTTATTTTTGTGCAATGATAAAATGTGAGATATGCTGTAAGCAAGAACTTCATTGTAAATCATATTTTAGGGATACAACTAATGTTTTTGATGTTGAGTGCATTACCTTCAAAAATCTTCATTTTTTAACATTTTTTTTTTTTGGTTCCTTGAGTACGTGACCAGAATATGATTATTTTTTTTATTTCTTGATTTTATATCTGCAAAAAAAAAAAAAATGTAAGGCATTGAAAAACAATAATAATAACAATGAAAGCATGATAACTGTAATATTTCTATTAATAATTTTAAATTGAAGGTTTTTTATTTGAATTACTGTGAATGACTTAGTTTATATTAGAGTTAACAATAGGGAAAATGGTTTAAGCTCTTGCAGAACAATTTCAACAAAGTTAAAATTTCTTATTTGTAAAACTTACATATTTATAATTGCATTCTAATGAGAAATAAAGTAATTTAAATTGAAATGTTTAGTTTGTACTCATGGCAATCCTGTCTTATTCATATTCACAGAGAGTTCTTACAGCTGAATTCATTCATGGTTGTAAAATCACTGATATTGAATCCATTCTAAAGCAAGGCTTGGATCCTAAAGATGTATGTATAATTAATTTATTTATTTATTTATTTATTTATTTATTTATTTTATTTATTTTATTTATTTTATTTATTTTATTTATTTATTTATTGATTGATTGATTGATTGATTGATTGATTGATTGATTGATTCATTCATTCATTCATTCATTCATTCATTCATTCATTCCTGTTTTTAACATTTTCTAATTTAATAAATGATTATTTTTCATGTAGTTACAGTTAAGAGTAGAAAATAATAATAAATTTGAATTTTCATTCTGGTGAAACTAATAATAAGCTTCATTGTAAATAAAAAAGAAAATCAATTAAACAAATCTATCGAAGAGCTAAACATTCTATGCAAACTACCCAATCCTCATGTCTGTCCCATGAAACACACTTAGAAATTTACAAAATGACAACATATATCTTTTGTCATGCTCAATATATTCACTCTCAATTTGGATAGAAATTATCATCTATTTTAATTTTAATTTATTAAATTTAATAAATTGTTAGATTTCCAGTAAAATAAAACTTTACTATTTTAAGAACTTTTTGCATTTGGAAGGTTAAATTTAATACACAGACAATCTAAAGGACATTATATACTGTCCTTTTGAGGTGTCTTCTTCAAAAGTAATTTCAAAAATAAAAATCAATCTCTTTTGAAACAGAGGTTGGAAGAATCCACCAATCAAATGAGAATGATGAGAAGCCAGGATATACAATTGTATTTTTTTTTATCTTCATCTTCAGTTTCTTCTTCAACAGTTTTGCGTAATTCCTTCCTTCCTTATTGCCTTCACTGTGTGGCATTGTTAATGTTCTGTCATTTTTTTATTATTATTATCTTCATGCTCTTGGAGTAAAAAGCAAAACAAAATAAAACTTTTATTATTATTATTATTTCATTTAGGTAATCCTATATTCCTTCTAATCTTCTATTCGACAGTTCATAAATGCTATCTTCCAACCTTCCTCACTCACTTGTACAGGAACAAGTCTCCACTCCATTCTCCATCCCTCAATCGAGATGGACAGTCTCTGATGGAACTCTCGTTCCCCTGTCATTCTTATTTGATTGGTGGATTCTTCCAACCTCTGTTTCAAAAGAGACTGATTTTTATTTTTGAAGAAGACACCTCAATTAAAGGTGCCAAAATGTCAAATTTAAATATAATAATAATAATAATTTGGTTTGGGGAGACCGAAGTGTTCATGATCGCAATACAGGACCAAGTCATCTCCACACGCAACTACAAGAAACGCATTCTACACGATGCAAACACACATGACGTCAAATGCAGGAAATGCCACACTACGCATGAAATGATCGACCACGTAATATCAGGCTGTCCCCTTCTCTCTCAAACAGACTACCTCCACCGACACAATCAGGTAGCGTCGATCGTTCATTAACAACTAGCACACAAACATTCACTTATTAAGAACACGGTCCCATACTACAAGTACATACCACAAAGTGTATTAGAGTCACCCTCATATAAACTATACTGGGACCGCCCCATTCACACAGACAAAACCATACATCACAACAGACCTGACATCACACTTGTTGATAAGGTCGACAAACAGACCTATCTCATTGATATTGCAGTGCCTACCAGCAAGAACATGCAGAAAACTCATGCAGACAAGATCAGTAAATACACTGATCTAACACACGAGCTCCAGAAGCAGTGGAGGCAGGAGCGAGTACGTGTTGTACCTATCATTCTGTCTGCCACTGGTCTGGTGCCTCACACGTTGCACCCCAGTCTCAGCACACTAGGACTCAACAAAAACACTTACGCACAATTGCAGAAGGCTGTGGTACTCAACACAACACGCATAGTTAGGAAATTTATGGACATAACCACACATCCCTAATCATTCTTGCACACGTCTTTACACTTGGCAATATGTGCTTTGGTCCTTGACCCGCCATGTTGTTTTTGCTGGGGAAACCCAAGGTTTGAAACATACAAACATAATAATAATAAATATAATAATTTACAATTGTCTGTGCATTAAATTTAACCTTTTAAATAAAACTTTGCTAATTTACAGTTAAACGTTAAGAGCATAAGGAGGAATTTAATTTAATATATGAACTCTCTTTAAAAAAAAATAAAATACAATTCTAAGCCAAAATTATTTTTGTAAAGGATTTGAATTGATCCTAATGTCATTTGGAATTTATTGGCTTTGCATTTTTTTTTATATATTTATTTTTTGTTCAGTTTTGAAATTGAGGGAATGGGATAAATTTTCTTTGAACCAGTCTTGAATAGAATCTCAGACAACAGTTTGTTAGGACTCACACTGAATTTCAGTGAATTGCCTTTTTTATATTGATGGATCAGTAAAGTGTTGCATAAAATCCATTAAAATATGATTAGAAATGTTCACTAAGATATTTCATTGTGAATTCTTATAAATAAATGTTCTTTCATTCTCCTGCTGTTTTAAAATGTCTCATTGTTCAAAATGTGTTACAATTGTGTTACATTTGACTTAATAAAATTTCACTAAACAATGATAGATTGTTACTGTGTTTGTTTATAAAATACAAAAACCATTTTTTCACGCTGTGAGGTCACTTTATACAAGCCATGAAATTTAATATTTTTCATTTGTTAGCAGACTGTACTCTGGGATCTGCAAAATTCTCTGAGAGTCTGACCACTGTGAATGATACTATTATAGTTAACAAGTCTACATAAAAAGAGAAGTGTAATTTCTGATAGACTTAAATAGTTATTCTGATAATTGCATATATAATTGAAATCAAGATTTTTGTTTTTTGTTTTTTTTTTGTTTTCAGGTAAATGAAAAATTGGTTAATATGTTTGCTGAACAGATATTCCACACAGGATTTGTTCATGCTGATCCACATCCTGGAAATGGTAAATACGATTTAATAGATTTAATAGTACTGTAGATAAGATGCTGTATAATATTATCAGATATAAAATACTATTAAAATTTTGAGGAGCTGAATTATCAACACCAAAATCTGAAATCAAATCTTCGTTAATTGAAAATGACTGGAAAATTTTACTCCCAATAACAATTCTAAAATGAAATATTTGTTTTAACTGTTTGGTCTTTTCTGAATGTTATAAAAATTTCTGGCCTCTAAAATCAAATATGAAAGCAGTAGTGACAGTCAGTTTCAGGGGCTGCTTAAAGTTCCCCATAAGAAGCTACATTGTCTTCAGAGCTTGAAAATTGTTTTCTTATTTATTTTTTTTTTTCTGGGAATCAGAAATCATAGGATGTTTCATCGCTGTTGCAGGCTGGGTAAATGATTATTATTGGGGGTTTCTATAAATTTGCATTGAATGATTTGAATAATGCTTCTTTCTGGTGCAGTAGGACTTCCCTCTGCTTAGGATTTGATTTTAATCTATATTTTATTTTCTAAAATTCTGCAAAGGTAAGTTACAATGTACTAGAGTACAATAGTTAAAATATTAATAATTTAACGAATTAAAATCAGAAAAAAGCCGATATTATCAGCATGTCTCAAAAATAATAATAATAATAATAAAAATTATAAAGTAATAAAATGTTTTTGATTGGCAGTCTTGTTGATGAAGATCTAATTTTATTACTACATCTCTAGTTAGTGTTCTGGTACTGACAAACCAGTTGCATAAAGTTAGTTTATTCTTCTTTGAAAGTAGAATAAAATCTTCTGTTTCATTATTCACTGATAATCTTCTATCATTGTTTCCTTAACCATTTTGTTTTTCAGTCATTGCAGTTATAGGTTTACAAATACATTGTTATCTTCAGATTTGAAGGCATCAGCTATGAAATGAAATATCTTAATATTCCACAATGCAATGAAACTAACAGCACAGGAAAGAAATTCTCACGAACACCTTACTAATATCTGCAAGCAGCTCATTTCAGTCTCTTCATCTTCTTCTTCAGCTTTTCTAGCTTCCCATGTGGGGTCACTGTTTTTGTTTGAACAAACTTCACTTGTCCAAGAGGAATTTGGTAGAGCTTTTAAGGCCAAATGCTGTAATTGAATCAAATGGTTGGCTCTCTAGCCATATTATATCTCTCAAACTTTTCCTTATGTTACAAGATGTCCTTCTATGACTGTAATCAGAAATCTTAACTTGAATAGTTCAAGAGGCTTGCATTAATAAATTCTAAGTGAATATTAATTATATTAATTAAAATTAGCATTTTTATCTCTTTGTTGTTACCTATTTTTTTACCATTCTTTGTTATATTTTTACTTTTAATGCTTAAACTAAACGAATTATAATCTTAATGAAAAACAAGATTTTAAGTTAATGGAATTTAAGTAAAAGTTGTTTCAGAGTTTGGGCCCTTTTTTTTTTTTTTTTAAACCAATTACAAAGTATGAAGGAAGAGGTCAGACCCAAGCAGAGCAAGGGTGGAGAGAGGGTATTCTAGTTTGTTTTTGTATTTTTCCTTTATTGTTAAACTGCTTTAATTCTGGCAAACGTAGATTTCCATGAAGCAAATTCAGCTAAGTAACAGAAACTGATTTAGATCCAAAATCTTAATGTTAATTCATCTTTAAGCCATTAATAATTATTTTCTATAATTGAATTAGAACCTGTTTATGAATGAAATGTATTGTTAATTTTAATAATTTTAGTTATTTGGTAGAGTGATTAAAAGATATCTTGTATGATAATATATGTTAAAACACTAATACAGTGCTGCTGTGTCCTAATCTTCATCATTGACAGTTTTTGTGCTAATTTCTTATTCTATTTATTTTTGAGTACTTTAAATTATGAGGCATCATCATTACAGCAGTTTCTTTTAGCTTCAGCAAAACACTCATTATTGAGGACAGCCATGAAATGTGTAGAATAATAATTACTTGTTCTTGTTCTATTTCGTCAGATTACATATTGAATCAGAGGTAGCAGAGCAGTTGTTCTATTGACCCCCTTCTTCCTTTCAGCCTTGAAAATAGTCTAATAGTTTTAAAAACTATTGCCGTTTTCCATCTTTCTACTACTGTTATTACTGAAATCTCACCATTTGTCTCTATTACAGTTCAGAGCTTTAATATCTCTGAGAATTCTTCCAGTTGTTATATTGCTGACGGTCTCTTAAATTAAGATGAAGATAAAGGTATTGTATGAAGGATTTCTATCCCATTTTCCAAAACCCAAAACCTACTAAGGTAACCTAATGGACATTCATATGCCTGCTTTCTTTGTCTAGTTGGATAGTTTCATCAAGGACCTACAGCATGTGGCTTCTTCTCATGCTGAGTTTGCATCCACTTCTGCTTTTGAAATTTCTACTGGTCTTGGGGTATCTATCAGTCTGCACTGTCTATTACACTTCTTCCTCAAAGATTTTGTCTGCTACTCTTAACCCTGTAATTCTGCCTCCACAATCCACTAGGCTTATTCTGCCCGATGGATCTGGATCATTCTTCTGATGGAACACCAACATATTTTCACTTGCCTTTGGCATCCTTTTCTGCTATTTAATTTTGAAATCTCTTGGACACGTAATCTCATTCTGTATGTTTTTGGCACTGTCACCATCCTTGCTTGATAACTTTCCAGGCTCTTGATTCTGTTAGTTTTGCATTTTCAACTGTACTGAAATTTCTAATTAGTATCTTGCTTTGTTGATTATTAATTAATGTATTTCCCTCCTACATTGTTTGTATGTGATTTAGATTCCAAAAATATTTATTAAATATATATTATTAGTTGAATTAGTGTTTCAATGTTAAATTTATTTCACAGCCTTTTGTATGCTTCTGTATCATGTACAGATATAGAAGTATTCAATTAAAACATGATTAAATGGTAACTGCTACTTCTGTTCATGTGCAAGACTGCTATAGTAATGCTACTGTTAGATATTGGTGTGTGTGTGTGTGTGTGTATATACAAGAGCAAGGTCTTAAAATATTGCGTTTTTGTTTTTATAAATTTTTCTAAATTTTAATTTCCACTTTTGTCACTTGTGCCGCTGATGATGTGTGGATAAATTGGCCGTATCTTCACAGAAACAGTAATATGGTCTTTGTATTGGCATTTTTCAAATTCCACATCACTATCCGACTTTATATGTTTAGTAATATAAGTTAATTTTATTCTTATATTCTATACTTTTCTAAATTTTCTAAATTGCAAATGATTGAAATCTTTGCTTTGTGGAACTCGAAGGGCTTGCTTTGAGTTTTGCCCGTTCGATATATATATGTGTGTGCGTTTATATATATATATATATAAACGCACACACACACACATACAGTATAACATTTTTTTTACTCTAAGTTTGTGTTTAGATTCAGCAATGGAAAACTAACTTACTTTTTTATTTGTTTTGGTTTAAGTATTCTATTTAAAAAACAAAAATAAAGCAGAACTTGAGAATAATGGATATCTTCTCGTTTTTTTTTCAACAATTTCTCTGAAATCCTTTCTTTTTATTTCTTTCTTTTCATTCATAACCTTTTTGAAGGACCTTAATTAAGTTCATTCTTTTATATTAGTTTTTGTACGAAAATCAAAAAATGGATCATCAGAATTAGTACTACTAGACCATGGGCTTTATGAATTTCTACCAAGTAACATAAGAACATCACTTTGTAGTCTCTGGAAAGCAATTATTCTCAATAATCAAGATGACATGAAGAAATTTTCTTTGGAATTAGGAGTAGAAGGTAAGAATATAATGATTCTGTAAGATTTGAAAAATGGCCATTCCAGTTCTTTTTCAAGCAATCTTTGAAGGTTTTAATTGAAAGAATTCTTTTTATTAATATTATTTAAATGTAGGAATGGGAAAAATATCATTTAAATATTGTTGTTGTTTTTTATTTTATATCTAATGTATATATACAGTGGTGTCTTGACTTACGAGTTTAATTCATTCCGTGACGGAGCTCGTAACTCAAATTACTCTATGTCAAATGAATTTTCCCCATTGAAATAAATTGAAATACTATTAATTCATTCCGGACCTCCAAAAAACACCGCAATTTTTTGTTACAAGTTTTTAAATAAGAAAAATGTTCTTATAAATAACGAATATTGTATAAAAACACAATACAATAGAATGTACTGCAATAAACTGGCTTTATTAAGTATAATATATAGCATTTATCTTGAAGATTAGATGACTTGAAGATGCTGACGAAGTTGGAGGAGAAATGCTGAAAAGATTTAAGTGCAGATAATAATAAAAATGTCAGATTTAAATATAAGTTAATTTTTTTCATTATTTGCCTGTCAGTAATTTTCCAATTAAATCCATCTTGAGATCTCATCTTCATATAATAAATAGAAATAAAGGCATAATGGGTGACTATATATTTTGTACATACTATGAAGATAAGGAAAATAAATAAATAAATGATGTTTAGATTAAGAAATTGAATCTTTTTTTTTTTTTTAATTTAGATTTCAAGCTTTTTTCTGAGATTTTGATGCAGCGTCCTTTGGAAAGGCCAACATTGAAACTATCAAATCATCTTACTGGTGAAGATCTTCAATATATGACGGACATGGCAAGAAACAGATTTAATAGCATAATGAAGGCAATTAAGAGTATGCCTAAACCTATGATGCTAATATTCCGGTAAGAACATATAGTATTATTTGCTTCAGTATGTCTTGTTTCTTTTCATAATCATACAGTGCAACTTGGATAATTCGAACGTCTTTAATTCAAAATCGTGGTTAATTCGAAGATTTCTCTTAGTCCCTTGAATTTCTTATTAAATCAATGTTAAGTTCAACTTCCTTAATTCAAAGTTTTTATAAAAAAACATAACGACTTTTCGGAGTTTCATTGTTAAGAAATTCGACACGTGACAACTGAAATCCCCTTCCCGCCACTGTTTGACACGTGACGCTTCAGACGCCATTTGAGTTTCCTGCTGTCAGTGTCACCATGTCTTTCAGTAAACCACGCGTGTACAAGAATTTAACGTTCGCTGAAAAGGTCTCTGTCATTCGCGAGGTGGAAAAGGGTGTGAAGAAGAAATGCCAAATCGCCAACGAGTACGGGATAGCGCCGAATTTCGTCGGTACATTGAAGGACAAACCAACGTAAGTGAAGCTGTTTTCCGTTTACTAAACATGCTTGATGATTTTGCTAACCTTAAGCGACTGAATTCTACAAAACAATCAGACATTACACAATTTTTTGGAAAACTATAATTTTCTGCATTGAATGTAATATGTACTGTAGCTTACGTAATATAACTTATTTTGTTTACATACATGTAGTGTTTAAGTTTTCATACCATTATCTTTCTGAATAAATATTTACTTATTGACAGAATAATCTCTTCAAGCATTCAGTGGACCTGAAATTAAAGTTAAAAGATGTAACTTGTTTAATTCGAAGTCTTGGATAATTCGAAGTTTTGTAGTGGTCCCTTCAGCTTCGAATTATCCAAGTTGCACTTTATTTTGATTTGTTTACCAAAACAGGTAAATATATTTAAATAACCATGTAAAGTCATTTTATTTTCCAAGGGTCTGAAATTTAGATTTATAGAGAATTGACCTAAAACATTCCTGTACAAAGTGATTCAGGATAAGATGTAGTAATTTCAACAAAGCATTTGGAGATTATTTTGAATGAAAAATCTACATTAACAAATGTTGGTGCTGTGTGTTAGTATTAGAAACCCTCTGATACTTAAAGAGGAACTGATAATGATATCTTGCAAATGAATGACTATAACCTAATATTGATTGATTGTTTTTGAATCACTGTCTCGTAGATTTGATCTTCTTTTGATGTTGGAAGCATTAATTTTGAACATATATTATTTTATCATTTCCTGCATTTTATTTATTCAATGTATGATTTTTCTTTTCATTAAACTTCATATCTTCCTTCCTTTTAACAATTTGGACAAATGCTGATGTGAGCTTTCTGACTTTTAATGATATTCAGAAAGTTAGACTGAAGTTATGCCATTAGATTCTTAGTCACTCTGTATAAACAGGTTAATTTAATCTTCAAAACTCATATTTTTTTTTATTTGAAAAAAAAAATGGCTCATAACAAGGAATCAAGAAAATATTACCAAAATATCAAATATATATTTTTAAATTACACTTACATCTTTCACTTTATTTTCCAAAGCCAAATTGTCTAATATTTTGTTCTATTAAATTAGGGTAGAGTTAAAATAAAAAAACAACTTATGATGCCATTAAAATGTTACAATGTTATATTGATAACTGAGTATCTATGTAAAATTACAATGTCTGGTCACACACACAAGGATGACCATTGAATTTGGGTCTTTATGTTTCAGATGTGCTTAGCTTCAGGAATATAGTTATTTAGCATCCATAAACAAGCATTAGAATGGATTGTAATGAAGAGCTTAGTGAATTTCAAAATACCATCTTTAATAAAAATCAGTAAATTGGTAACTTGTTACAGTTGCCTTTGTGAGCCATTGGCTATGAAATAGAAATGTGAGTGATGAGAACAGTCATTCACAGGAGACTAAAGGACTTTATGAACACTGAATGAAGATGTGTTTAATAATGAAAAATAATGATTCACTGCCACAAACACTAGAATTCTAAGATTTCATAATGTATTTTTTGTACAATGACAAGGTGTAAAAAGCCTCCTTGAAGCAAGTTTACAGATGATTCATTGAGCTTGCACTGCTGCAGGAGGCTTTTATCATAAGTGGTCTGCACCAGTGAATCACACAAGCAGCAGGCAATAGTACTAGTATGTCACTAGACCCATTCACAAAATAGAACCTGTGCAAGAATAACTTGATGAATGAAATTCAAAATATAATAGTTTGTCTGACAATGCACTGAACTCAAGCAACTGAAGTTGGAATGCGTTTTACTTTTACTGCAGCAACTCGTCCATTGTCAGTAGCTGACCACATTACTATTCTGAAGAGAAAAGATAAAGTTTCAGTAGCAACATTTCAACATCTTGTAGATAGTCTTTCAGGAGATTAGAGGCTGTCATAATAGTATATAGTACTATCATATGTTCTATAACTAAGGAGTATTCAGATACTTTTGGTCTGTTGATGATATGTAGGATTAACTAACCAATTACACACACATGTATTTCAAAGTTGACACTCAGAAGATGCCCTATACGGCATACAGAATCTTGATGTGCAGAAAAAAAAAAAACATTTTTACTCCTTATTGATGATATAAAGAGAGAAATAAGCACTGAAGTTGAAGTCAGAATTGAAATATCTTACTTTAATATTAGATTCCCAAAATCAGTAATAATTATTTGTTTTTACAATAAAAACACTAGCAGTATTTCTTATTATTATTGAACATTTTATCTAAAAAAGCAGAGCAACTGACTTGATTTCATGCTGTTGCTTATAGTCTTTACTTATTTTCTCACTTCATCTTCCATTCTAAGGAAGAATTCTAAGCTTTCAAAATGTATTTTTTGTTACTGTTTTGTGCTGAAAGTAATTGATCATTCGTTTCTATTCTTTTATAATAAAAACATTTAACAGTTGTGGTTATTAGCAAACAGATTCCAAGTTCTGCCTTTTCCAAACCAAAGCATATATTGCATCGAAGTGCACTTCATGAGAGTTGGTGAGACATTTTGATCTTTCCCAAAAGAATATGGGTTATACTCAAGGGTGTGCTGTCACGTTTTTAACAACTGGCTCTCCACAAAAATATGATCTACAAAGCACTGACGGCACTTTCGTTAAGTTAGATTGCATCTGTGTATAACTTAAGGAATTAACAAAGTATTTTAACTATAACCACAATAATGAAACCTCCAAGCAGTTTCCACACTATTGACTAACGACAAAGTAGTGTACTTGGCCACACTGGTTTATATATAGACTTCATCAGAATGCACTAATTGTTGAACATGGGCCAATTGCGCGACTTTGTAAGAGCGATAGAGAATTCATATGTGACAGGTCTGTTGGAAAATAGTAGGATTCCACATATGTTCTCTAGTGACATATTGTGCTCATGCTTAACTATCTTAAGTGTCACATATAGTAGGTTTCTGCAATTGACGCAATAAGCTAAAACATTTTGCTAATAGTTTCGCTAACATGCATTGCCTGGTTCATGATTCGGAAGACTGCATCTGATAAAATTTCAATAATTGGCTTGCTGATTTTCAGAAATTTTATCAACAGACTCGTGCAATCTGGACTGAGCCAGGTTCAGCACACCACTTATTATATTGCCAATTATTGGTTAGTAGAGCCTCTTTAGTGTCATGCGGATACCACGAGCAGATGAGGTTTGTATTTTAGTGTGAGGCACTATGTATTGCACAGTTGCTCACATCTCATACTAAAGTTGAGTTAAGGAAAAATTAATGCAAAGAAACAGAAATAATTCATCTTTCTTTCTTAAGCACAAGAACAGTTGTATTATTTGAGCTTCACTTATTTCTTTCTCATTATATGTTGACAGAGACAGATGCTAACATTGTCTAACCCTGTTAATTTAAGGCCTAGCTTCTATAAAACTGAAAAAAGTCAACTTTGTCAATTTGTAAGCAACCATATGAAGAACTGATTGCTCTTTCAGCAATTCAATTTTATTCTCTTTGGTGATTCTATTTTATTGACCACTTAGAATCTTATTGCATTGTAGGGAGAAATAAATTGAGTGAAATGTATCGATCCCCATTGTAGATCATTACTTGTATGTAAAAAAAACTCAGGATTTTTCCCCCTTGTTTAATAATCTTCAGGATAATCATCATCAGGTACTAAAGGCACCGCCTTGTCGCTGCAACCATGCTCTTCTGTCCTCGGCCGTTCTCTTTAATTCACAATAGCTTCGGAACTCCAGAACCCTTTGTGTGTCATCCAAGAATTTTCTTCTTGGTCTTCCTCTTCCCTTTTTTCCTGCAATTTTCCCTTCCAGAATAATTTTTAGAAAATTGTTATGTCTAATCATATGTCCCAAAAATTTGGTTTTTCTTTTCTCAATATCCTGTAATAATTTTTTCTGTTCTTCCACCTCTTCCAGAACTTTTTGATTTGTCTTCTTATCAGTCCAACTAGTTTTTATCACTCTCCTCCATATCCACATCTCAGCTGCCTGAAGGCGATTAATATCTTGTTTCCCTAACGTCCAGGTTTCACTGCCATACATCAGGATGCTCCATAGAAACGTTTTTGCAAAGGCCTTTTTAGTTTCAATATTCAGATAATCAACATAGTATAAATATATTCTTTTGTTTGTGGTTTTTTTAATCAGTTAAAATGTAGATGAATAAATAATAAAAATTGTCATTTTCTCTATTCAGGAACATTAACACTGTGCGTTCAATCAACAAGGAGCATGGTTATCCTGCCGATAGATTTACGATAATGGCCAGGAGTGCTACAAGGGGAGCATTTGTCAAAGAGAAATCAGGGATATTGGAACACATAAGAGGCTGGTGGAATCGACTCCTTTTCGATTTAAAATTACAGTAAGTAAATTTGCTTGATTAGTTTCATTCGATTTCAGTTTTATAAATGTATGTTATGTTATGTAATGAATGTGGGTGGCAGAGAAGCCAAGCACTGCGACCGGAAGTCTATTGTACTATCCCACGGAAATATGGACAGATGGAGAGAAAGACTGAGAAAGTATGGTTGAAGAAGTGCAGGGGAAACGGGAGAACCCCGAGAAAACCTGCCCAGTGCGGATCGTCCACCATCACAAAACCCACATGAGAACCGAACCCGGTACTCAGAGGTGAGAGGCCGATGTCATAGCAACAACGCCAACCACGCGGCCTTTATAAATGTAAAAAATTAGTTTAAGAAAAACTAATAGAAAAATATAAAAGTTGAAATTATTTGTAGCCTATTTTGATTTCAGCAATAGTAATGAGTTTTACTTCATGATATTTATAGAGAAAAATGTAAATTGAAATAATAATAATAATAACTTATTAGGCACTTATAACTTTGAGACTTTAATTTGTGATTTGATGTCCTGATCTGTGTTTCTATCTATCTTTCTTTTTTATTATTCTCACTAAATTTCTATTGTAATAATCAAGTGATTATATATAACTTATCATCTAATACATATTCTTTGTTATGATGTAGTTTGTTATTACACTGTTTTTGCTTTATGTTAGTTTTACTTTTAAGTATGGTCGTATGAAGTCCTATCCTAGTAGAGAAAAATCTTAACAAGAATTAGATTTATTAAAAACAGAAACATATTAATCATAGAATAATTTGAAAAAATAATTTTTCATTTATTCAAATTTCAAGTCCATTCTGGAAATGTTTGTAGTTCTATATGCTAACCAGTGCTTTTTCTTTTAAAATTCAGGTAATAGCATTTTTCTTGTCTTTCGTTTTAGAGTGACTCGTATTGATTACTTGTTATTTGATATTTCTTTGATTTTCTGTTTCTCAGTCCTAGATATTAAATGTTTAGTTGAATTTATGGAAATGCTTTTTGTGAAACAACTTTAGTTTTTCTACCAAAAGGAATTGAATGATAGAGAATTTGTCATTATTTTGTTTAAAGGTTTAATGAAATGCTTCCACAATGTAAATGATTTCTATTTCTATTTTACAGGTCCGATAACTTGCGTTTGTGGCTGATAACTTCCTATTTTCATATCTTAACTTGGCTTGGACGTGCACCAGATATGACAGAATTTACTAATATGCTGAAGTGATTTTGCCGTTAAAAAAAATTATATCAATTTTTAAGATTTACAAAGAAAGAACTATTACTGAAGTTGATGTAAAAGCTAGTCTTTCATGAATTCAGTGATGAATAAGGGGCATCTTTTTAAAACCTATTCTTGAATTTAACTAGCTTGTTGATTTTGATTAATACATCATTGGCTTTCATCTTTACATGGCTTTACAGTTTTTAACATGGTCCAATCTAGACATGAAACTTTAAAAGTTTTGCAACCTTCGTAAAATATACGATTATTCAACTATTTCTCTGATCTAAACTATCCATGTGATATAAATTTATTTATGCTTTTGTAAGTTCTTTTGAATTCAAATAATTCTTCACCATATTTCAAAAAAAAATAAAAATACTTAGTCTAGTGGGTCATAAAGATATGGCATTAGTAACTTTTGTACATTCAGATATTTGAACTATTAAACTTACTTATTCCAGTTACAAATAAAATGATAGATTAACTTTTCAAGTAACTTATAAATACAAATTTCGAATATTTAGATCCATTTAATAAATTTTAATGCAGTATATATGCAAAGAGCCACAATTTATTTCATTACAAAAGTTGGTTTTTTTTTTTTTGCATTGTTAATGATAGATCACATTTTTGTCATAAGATATTGCACATAATTTTTTTTCTATATTTTGTTTGAATTATACTTAAATATTCAATTTTTCACCAGATTAACATATGAACAATATCCTTTTATAAACGTAACTATTTTTTTTTTAATTTATTATTGTTTTTCTTAATTTTTGATTGTTGTGATTCCTTAGTTTAATGTTGATGTAGGCAAAAGAAAATTTGTTTTTCCAGTTTATGAAAAAAAAAAAAATTGAATCTACTTTTAATTAAAACATTTATTTTCTCTTTTTTATTGTCTTAAAAATATTTTGCTGCTTCTAATTATCTGATATTTTCTGAAATACCTGAATTCTTTACAATGTTTTAATATTAATGATAAATAGATATATATTTATTCATTTGCGAATGTGCAAGGGCAATGCAGAGTGAAAACTCTTCCATATTATAATGTGTTTTATTTCTTAATACTGAAATAAACATTTAAATTGACATAATTATTCATCTCGATCATCATAATGAAACATTGCTTCTTTGCCTGTTTTAACTAACTATTAAGTTTCTCCATTGGAATACTTTTTGTTTGAAGTTAAAGATAGTACAATCACAGTAACCCTTCCTTAATTCTTATATGGAATCAGAGTTCCTACAAATTAAAGTGGGACACCTGGGATATATGGGAAAGACCGTTTACAGGTAACAGGCTTTGAAAAATAGAGAAATTTTTTACCTGAAATTAAATTACCTCTTCAGACAGTGCTAGAGTGGAATAGGATTCCTCAATTAATAACACTTCAGAGATAATTAATTCTTTCTTCAAACTTAAAAGAAATTAATTGGAACAGAAACTGTGAGATTCAGTCAGAAATGATCAGTCAGGAAAACTCAGGGAACTAAAGATAAGAAAGTGAAAATCATGTAAGTAAATTTGTAGGAACTCTGTAGAACTAATTTTATCAACTATTTTCTTGACTTATTTGTTGTGAATCTTTCCCAGTCTTATGTTACATCTACTGCATTTATTGATTTTCAGAATTTCTTAAGTTTGTTTTTTTTTCCTCTAAATTGTAATGTCGATTTTTCTACAAGTTTGCATTGCATTTTCTATTTGCATTTTAAAGAAATAGAACTTCTGTTGATAATTTCAGCAATACTTAAGTCAATCTGGATTCCTGTGAAGAATATCATTTAATGTTCATTCACTTATACTGTACATTGTGGCTAAAATAATGCAAACTTATCAGAAATCTTAATTTATTTTCCAAAATTTAATGCAAGCGACTGTTGGGAGTCACCTGGAATAAAGTTATTTTTGTAGTTGGACATTCAAATAAGGTATCAAACAAAACTTATTGTTTTGTTTTGTCTTTTCTCATAAATAAGTCCAAATATTATTTGAAATTTTGTATTTCTTTATTCCATGTCCATCAAAATTTTACAAGATCTCAATACTATTTGGTTCCAGAACTTTTGTTATTTTATTGTTTAACTTCTCTTCCTGTTGACTCTCCTTCTCTTGCCTGGCATTTGTCATTGCTCCAGATGAAAAAATTAAAGTGTTTATTAATGTTCAAGAATAAAAAAAAAATGCTGTCAATTTGCTCATGCTTACATTGTTGCACATTGATATTCTGTTGCTTTGGAAGCTCAAGAATGTTGAAATGTTTAAAATAATTTTATTTATTTTTTTAAAAACACAGCTTATGCAAGATAGTAAGTTTACGCATATTTTTATAGTCACTTTTGTAAATAGTATCCATTTTCTGCCATTTAATATTTGTACTGGGTTTTTAGTGTTGTAGTGGTATCCAAAAATTATAACTCTTGGTTTGACCCCTTTCCCCACTCCATTTAATTGTTGAAAATAAATCTTAAATTCTATGTACAGCCTAAGGCTTTGTTTACGATACTAGTCAAAATGTATGGGAAAAGTTCTATAACCTACAGCAGCTAATGGAATCTAAACGGAAGAATTAAGAAAAATAGGCCAGAATATATTTCAGACTTATATTTCTTCATTTATTGATTTCAGAGTAATGCTGTCTTAATACAAGAAAACATTTGTAACAGAACAAATAAATAGAAACCAATATTAGTTGTAATAGATAAATTATTAGGCATTCAGCTGAATCAAAAATTACTCTGATTTTGGAGGTGTCTTAGTTGACAACATTTTAAAGTGCCAAAGGGCCATTTGTTTTTTTTAAATTTTATGTTGAACATTGTGGTTTTTTGAAAAAGTTAAAATAGTAAAGGTGTTTTAATTGTAACTATTTTTTGATTTTTGCCCTTCATCATTGCTATTCAATTCTCTTTATCAGTGAAATAAATAAGTAAGAAAGGGTGAATTTACATCTTTGGCTAGCTAAGCATAACAAAATATTACACACAATCCCTTATATTTGTATTTTGTCAATTATGGCATCTTCAATGCCAAATAAAGCTGGATAAAAATAAATAAGTAGTAATTTTTAATCAAATGTTACAGTGTATTCTGAAATATTTAAAGCTGCTGGAAGAATATACCATTACCTGCTATATTCTTCTTAGTTTCCTTAAATTAAACTCCCCCTATATTACTCTTACTTCACTGCCAACACTTGATTAATTTAAGTTGATTATTAATCGGTGTATGTTTTTGTTTTTTTCAAATATCTAGCAAATCACTTTGTTAAAATATGTATAAGGAAAGTTGTTGTTGTTTTTTTCCAGTATTAAATTGTTTATTTCATTATTTAAAGTTGAGATAGAAGCAGTTCTGTTAATATTAGCTCATATGACTCACAGATAACATTAACAGAGAAAATACTTAATGAAATATCATATTAATGTAGGGTCTGATTAAAAGAAATTGTGGAGTTTTTGTTACGAACTTCTTATACTTATAATATTTTTCTCATAATATTTAAGAAAAATATTTGCTGTCTATTTAATGATGAATATATTCTTTTGTTGATTCTTTTTAACTTTGTTTATTTTTTATTTTTTTCATCAAAAAAAAAAAAAAAAGAAAGAAAAGAAAAACCAAGGTGAAGTAGTAATAAAAAAATCTTATTAAAAAAAGAAATGTATGAGTTTTTTTATTATGGATATGATATTGAGGATTTTAAATTTGATATAATTGTTAAGAGAATGGAATATGAGCTTTATCCATCAACTACCAATAGTTTGTTATAAATATGTTATAAACTTTAAAAATAGTTTAATATTTGTTGGATAGTTCCTGAATTGTGTATTTCATTCTTGCCTTAGTATTGTGATGATATAGTCATAAGCATATTTTAAATCAGTACCTGATGAAAAATAATAATTTATATGTAATCCTCTACAATGTAAGAAATACATTGTTATTTAGCAATTATTATTTCATTGCTAATAAATTAATTTTATTAACTAACTAATTTGAGTCATTCAAATTCCACAAACCCCATTTCCAAAGTTGTAAAAATTTAATTTTTCTAATTAATTGAATTCATTTGTGCAAATAAACCTTCTCTAAAATTATTATATAGCTTCAGATAATGCTGATTATGTTCAGCAGCAAGGGGAGAAAAACAGATCATTGTAAATATATAGAATTTGTTTAAAAGGAGCATTTTATTGCATTTTTGTGAACTTAGGAGTAACACATTGTTGGTAAATGGGCAAATGTTTATTTCCTAATTATAACAGCAAATTAGTTTTCTTTGTTATATGTAACAGAAAATCCTAGGATTCCATTTATATGTGAAAAAAAGACGAAACCAACGCTAAGAAAAAAATAAGGAATAAAAATATTCTGTACTTCAAATAGAGTGGTACTTCCAGATAAATCGTGATTATTAAAACAGCTGCTACTTTCGATTTCACATTATAACTATTCAAAGATTTTGTGAAATGATAATTTTTTTTTTTTTTAATTATCCTAAACTTTAGTTTTGAATAACAGTTCTGAAATGATTTTATAATAAGATGGATTTCATTTTATAATACAGTGGAGCACCGTTTATACGTTTTTCAAGGGACTGAGAAAAAAAAACATATAAATGAAAAACCGTATAAACGAAATTCACAAAAGTTACGAACAATTTCGTAAAAACCAACAATAAAAAGTCAAATAAATACTTCTGCAACGCCTCTTACTATAATAAAACATATATTTAATAAAAAGTCAGAGGAAAATTAAAATATTACATGAAAATGAAATACAAGTAATGTAATACAAAACTTTTTATTCCGGATTTAATGTACAACTATTACTACTATTCATATTCATTCAGCATTTACAAAATATTTTGATATTTTAGGTTGCCGGACTTATTGGAATGCAGAGAAAAAAGTTCAATGTTAACAGTTAAAGGGGCCATCTTAACTTTATCATTTAAATCACTGCTAATGAGGTATTCTTGCATGGTGTTAAAACCCATGTTGTTTGTTGCAAACTTGGCAGAGGTTTTTCAGTGCAATTTTCTAAGACTGCGTGCCTTTTCTAAGATTGGACAATCGGCAGGTGGGAATCTGAGGTTGAAATGCGCATTTTCTCTCATCTTGAGTTCTTGAAAAAACGTATAAATGAAATTTGCGATTTCAGGAAAACGTATAAGTGAAATTATTTAACGTTAATATGCATTGGATTTTGCCGGGACCATTCAAAAAAATGTAAAAATGATAAAAACGTATAAACGAGAAACGTATAAACGGTGCTCCACTGTATATTCTATCATATGTTAGGATATTGATGGATAGGAAATATGTTGTTTACTTTGTTGCTTGTAAACAGTTAATTGAAATTGGTTTCATTTTCAGTTACGTACAGTTTATTTCCATGTGCTGAGTGATCATTCACCTTGATGCATGTAAAATAGTTCACCAATCCAGAGTAGTTTAGTGAAGGTTTTTGCACAAATGAACTTCAGAATTCTTTTGACGTCCAGAATGAATTAATTGAATATTTTATGATTCATGCATAAATTATGGATTTCCACGTCAAATATCAAACCAAAGAAAGAATGAACTTTATTTATATTCATTCCCTTACAAAGTATTTCATTTTCATTATGAACATTAAGTTATATATAGGAATACTAATAACAGTAATATATTGTGGAGGTTTTGAGGTTCTTTATGACATTGGTATAAGAATACATTGAAATCCCTTATAAATATTTAAAATATTGAGTTTTTAAAAAGTTTAATACATTTTATTAAATATCATTGTCTTTCTATTACTAATAATTGTACATAATTCCATGTTGAAATTTAAGGGTTATTTTGATCAAGTGCTTATTTAAGAGGTAACGTTATTCCTTCAGTTTTAAAATATTATCAATATTTATTCTTCTTAAGTATATGAAGCACGGTTGAAGACAAAATGCAGTGTAAAAGTCTGGGAAATAGTCTTATGCAATTGAGTTGTAGGTTTATGGAGTATAGATTATATATTTTTTTATACCAGCAAATTGTATCCTCGATTTACTAAAATATATGCCAATTAGTTGGTGTAAATGGGATTGAATCCTGCCAGATTATATAATTTGATGATGTTTGAATAGTGTATCAATAACAGTATGTAGAAAAGTTAGATAAAAGTATTCAGAAGAGGAGAAGTATTGTTAGGAGTTTTGGCTGTTACAGGGAGGCTTTTCTCTGTGACTTATGATGTTACTAGTTATCATATATCTTAGTAACATTTAGACAAAGAGTGAATGTTATAATAGCAACCAGCAGTATTTTACAGGAGCTGCCATACAATCCTCATAGATGAATTGCACTGCATGCTATAAAGAGAATATATCCAGCTGCTGTATCACGTCTCAAATAACAAAAATATCTAAAAAAAGTTTACCAATTGGGTTTTGTTGCCTGGCAATGTGCTCTCTTCCTGTCTTATGTTATGTAACAGGAGCTATCGAATATGACATTAATTTACTTCCCATTTTCACACAATTTTCATATATTTCTATACAGAAGAAATATACAAAACATATTTCCATATTACATCTGAGATTAGAGCAAAATTGCAGATTTTTTTTTCACTTCTCAAGGAACGATTCATAGTTCTAATTTTAACTATGAAAAGTGATTTTAATAAATATATAAACATACACAATGAATACGAACTGGAAGTACAGGCCTTTCTTGTTTTTCTTTGACCTGCTTGTATATACTGCAGGTGTACGGTATTGATTATATATGTCCTTTAAATTATTGTTCTTAATATAAACGTTATGGTATATACATGGTATATGCATTAAATTTTGCTTCAGTTTTATAATTCATTCCATTTCCTGTACTATACAACTGATTCCCTTAAGTCTTTGAATTTTGGAAGAAGCTTAAAATTGCATTCTGCCAGCAGCACATCTTGACCATTTACAATCTATTTTCGACAGCTTGTTTATATACATACAGAACTACATTTGTTAGAACTGATATTTATTTCAAAGAAATGTTGACAATAAGTTGGTTCCCCTCCTTACATGACACAGTAGTTACAAAGACAACAGTAAATTCAAAATTTCAATATAGAAAACAGGCTGCTTGTTTGTCATTCAAGGCTTCTTTCAATTAACTGTGCTCAGAAAATGTGCCTCTTCAAAGAAAATGTTGAAATGCAATCATGAAATGTAAAATATATAACTATATGTTGACTTGGGTATCAGCAAACTAGCAAGATGGGTACAGATTTGACATTGGCGGGGAACAAAGATAATGAATATTTAAGCTAATGAGCTTTTAAAAAAGAGTGTCAAAATGTGTCATTAGTGTATGAGTGATCCCTCTTGGCTTATTTAGTCTGCTGTCACCTATATTTAATTAGGTTTTAAATGTATTTTAATCTTAAAAATTTCCCAGTTATGATAATATTTCTTCTTGAAAATGCTCAAAAATTTATCATTGGATGTTACTGTGTAGGATATCTTAATAAGAACTAAATTAAAAATACTGTTATTGTCAATAAAGTCTTGTCTTAAATTCAGCTTATATGCAGACTGTAGCTGCTCAAATATTTTGCCTAATTAAAATAGTTGCCGATTTTTAATAATATTTTAAATGTTACAAAAAGTTTGTAGGGTGAGATTTAATCTTGATATTGTCTCTTTATGATATATTTTTTTTCCATGTGCAAACCATTCATTCTCATTTCATGTGTCATCTATAACTGCATTCATTCATTTTATAAATAAATAAATAAATAAATAATGGATAATTAGTCTGTCGCTGTTAAAAGGCTTTGTCTTATTCTAAAATATTTTTAAATTGTAACGAATGTTACGTATGTTTATTTGTAAACAGAAGGAAAGGTTGCATCTGTTAAGCATGCATAACTTTTTTTTTCCCCTTATAATTCAGTTTTGTAAATTACTTTTTTTTTTAGTAAACTTGTTTTGAACCATTTATTCTTCTGTGTATACTGATGGAATGGAGGTAAGGTGAGGGTGGCTCTATCGTGAAAAAGAAAAAAAAAAAATCTTGAAAAGTAATGAACATTCATTTCAAATTAAACAAACACTTCAACGATTATTACCTTCTGTTAAGGCAAGAAACCCTGTGGTTGATTTTGATGCTAAAGCTTGTTTCCCAAAGTTCCTTTGTCAAAACCTGTTAACAGTTTTTAATTACAAGAGAGTTGTTTAGTATGAATTAACTATTGGGTTAATTTGTAAACCATCAAGAAAAAAAAAAACCACTAAATTTTTTTTTTAATTATTATTATTTTTTAAAGAGTATTTTTATCCCATTTTAATGATAAAGAAAGGATAATATATATAATTTTGTAACAAATTTATTATTTGAATCTTTCTAAATGATATATAATATATACGGTGACAAACAACATTAATATATAAATAAAAATCCTGACTTCATAAAGAACTACAAGCAGTTTTGATACTGCATGAGAACTTCACAAATAAAGAGAATTACTAAGAAATGAGCTGAAAATGATTGTGAAAATAGGAAATTTTTTTTTTTATTTTTAAATTGATATTTATTTTATAAAATTAAATTATATAATTCAATATAAAATAATTCTAGCCATATTTAATCTGTCAATCTAAGTAGCTCAGATCTTTCTGAGATCTTATTAAAGTTAAAAAACATTATCTAAAAAAAGGCAGAAAAATACGTGTAATGTTTTGTTTTGTTTTGTTTTTTTACTTCCTTTTTAAAAATCTGATGGCTATAGCTATTTTTTTTATTGAAAGGCAAAAAGAAGAAAAACAATGGCATCAAATTGATGTGAATCAAGAAATTCTTCTTGTCCTTTCATGTCCAAATGTATTTTAGAACATGAATTAAAATATACTCACTTTGTAATTAGCAACTGAAGGAGCATTTGTCATGAAAGATTTCTGGATCTCCTATAAAGCCTAATTCTTATTCTTTATATGTTATTTACTTATTCACTTACAGTATTCAAAGAACATTTTGTTAAATCAGTCGCCTGATTTATTCTAGAATAGTCTCCTTTGTTTAGTTGCTTTTATGTTAACTCATTGTTTCTGTTTGATACATTGTTTGATCCTTGTTACAAAACAGTTGCTGTAGAGATCTCTAAATTATTGCTGCCTGACAAAATTGTTTCGAAATTATTCATTAATAAGTGGATTTTCAAGGTGCAACGATAAAAAATGCCATTTATTTTCTATGGTGAGTTTTTGGAAAAATAGAGAGCTCTTCCAAATTTCATAGAATGTTTTAATAAAATTAGCATGATTCCTTAACTGAATCAAGAAATTGTTTTAGCTTTAGTGTGCATAAGTTGACAATACTATTGTAGCAGGCGAGATTACTTTCCAGGTTATTGGATTAGAAATTAAAATAGTGTTAATAAAACTTAGCATTCTAAACTGCACTACTTTGATTTCCATTAGCCTGAATTTGTTCATTGTTGAACTATTTATTTAGATTCTATCCCCCATTTCCTCTTCAGTTTAATCTCAACATATTCTCTATGTTCTAAACAAGGCATGCACACTGATAAAATGCCATCCATTTTAGACTTTTGAAGATCATCTCATTTTTTAGGATTTAGCAACAGTTTTCCAATGCTTTCTTATTCTTCACTTTATTTCGTTAGTTTCATTGTCTATTTAGGAACTTCTGCTCTACCCAAAATAAACATCCCCTCTCATTAGTTCTGTTGTCCACCATTAAATCCCACTCATCTTGAGTTTTTGATGCATGTACAAAAAACAGTAATCAAGAAGATACACTACTACAGTGTTGAATTACCATTGTTATAGAACAGCAAGCAAAGAAATGAATCATTTAGCCAAGAATTACAAATCATGTTCATTTCTTCTTTATTAAAGGTCCATTTATTATAATGGAATTATCCACCAAAGAAATTGATGTAGATTTAATCCCAGCCAAAGTATCAGTATTCAAATCTACAATTTTAATTTTATGCTTTGCCAAATGTGAATAAACACTTATTTAAAAAGTTAACACTGTAGTCAGAGAAGGGTTAATATAATGCATTAATTTTCATAATATTCTAAATGCTTTTGTAGATATTAAAATGAATGAATGAGTGAAAAAATTAGTCTTCCAGAGAATTAAGAGGTTTTTTTTTTATTTATCTGCCAACTAAGATATAGTTTATTTTAAAAAAAAAAAAAGTTTCTTAATATTGTTTTTAATAAATTGCTGAAGTAATTTATTTTACTTTTATGTAATTTTTGTAATAATCGTTTATCTCAAGTCAGAAGTTTCTGACATTGATTCTATTCAGGGATTTAAATTACTAATAATATTTGTTCCCAGTTTGCAACTGAGAAGCAGATTCCTAGAAGCAAAGGTTCTTGTATGGTTCATATTATTTATTATTGTTGAATAAGAATTTTTTTATGGTCACTATTTCCACTTACCTTGTACTTTTACTTATTGTTAAGGGATATTTAAATAGTTTGTTTATTTATATTGTAAGAATAGTTTGAAATAAGGAAAATTAAAATTAATTCACAATGTTGCCAAACGTACGTTTCATTTCATCAATGCTCTTATTTTTTTTTTATCTTGTAATAAGTAATAGCCTAAAATGGAGGTTTTTTTTTTTTTTTTTATCATTAACATGGGATTAGGTGATAAACACAATTGGCTTTTGAGATTGATTTAAAGGTTCCTAATTTTTTCATTCTTTCTTTTTTTTTAAAAATGAAGGTAAAATTTCTCTTATTTATAAATTGAAAGTGTCAAATTTCAATTGTCAAAAATTGAAATTAGGAGTAAAAGTCTAAAATTCAAAGCAGATAACTTTAAAAATCATTTATTTAATATTTATTAAGTAAAATTCTATTAATAAATAATAATATTAATTAAAACAAGTTCTAATATCAAAATGGAAAAACTTTGGTTTTCAATATTTTATTAATTTTTGTTTTTTTAATAGCTTGGAACAATTAAAATTGATTTAAAACAAGAATGTTTTTTTTTTTGTTTTTGTTTTTGTTTTTTAATCATTATTTGACCATTAATGGATAAAATATATCTGAAACATAGTTTCATTATACTATCTTTGTTTTCCTTTGTTTTATTGTTTATAAAACAAGGTAGGGATAACGATTAGTAAACCAATCACAATGCTTCGCAACGCCTTCTGATACGTTTAAGAAAATATAATTGATATTCCTTTAATTTCCTTATTATAAATGTGATTGTTGCGAATGCAAAAGGCGCGATTGTTGTGATTAATGATAATTTAATGAGATTTTAATGATGCTTGTCCACAGACGGACGGACAAAGCAGGATTAGAAGTCTTCTTCTCAGATGAATAAAAAGGTGGGAAAGAGTCATTATGCCCAGTATTGAACAATAAATAAATAAATAAATTTGATTTGATTTGAATTTAATCTTGGGCAAATTTATTTGTTCACGCTCTACAATATATATTTAGGAACAAGAGGCTCTTGAAATAACTAGAAACTTCTTTGCTTAAAACAATGTTTATATTTATTATTTATATAAAAAGTTAATATAAACGATAAAGGAGTCTCGGATTTCAAAATTACCATCCCTGTCAAGTGCCAAACATCTACAAATTTTCATTATGTTTATAATAGATAAATCCGTAGATTCCTATGTTTATTATTTTTAAATTAATGCTTCTCAATAATATTAATTAGTATATGCCAAAGCTATCCATTCGTTATTGGATAGAGATTGTTTCATCAATGAGAATTAATTTTTTCACTTCCTTTTTTTTTTCTATGTGATTACTTGTAACCTCCTACGTTACTTTATCGAATGGGAAAACTGAAATGCATTGATCGTCTCTTATCCACAACGCGTCAAGAAGATTCGTTCATTGGTTCATACAAAGACATATAAGCCTTTCTTTCCTTCGGAAAATTGTTTAAAATGTGTTATGAGAAGAAGAACGCATCAATTGCCTTTCATAATGCACTTACAAATGTAAGAAATGTAAAAAAAAAAAAAATATCAGAAATTAAAATTCATTTTTATCTACACATGAATTATGTATGGCCAATATACTTAGCTTGCTTACATGAAAAGATTAAGAAAGTGCCAAAATAAGCTTGTGGAATATCAGTAATTCAAATTTATTTATAATTATTAATTTCCTTGCATTGAAAATAAGGAGGAAAAATGCTTTGTTTTTAGAAGTTTAATTTTCTTATTAAATCGAGAATGCTTGAGGAAGGAAAATATCTAAATACTTTTAGATTTTCAAAGCTTTTTTAATTTTTTTTAAACGGGAAACTGAAAAAGAAAAAAAGAATTAAAAACCCAAAACAAAAAAGTTGGAAGCCGGAGTTGCTGCGAATAGTTCAAAAAAATCTCGACAGGTGTCGCCTCAAGTCCATTCTTCTAGAAAAATCTGCCGTTTTACTGAAGCCGCTTATTCCTAACTTGAAGGTAAGTTTTTATTAAAAATTTTCGTGTAAAAGTGGAATTATCGGAAAGAAATTAATTTAAAATTATCGGAACGCGCACCGGTGGAAATAAACAAACATCTTTAAATAAACAAACTGAACAAATTTTATTTCTTCCAGTTGCAATGTTCCAATTGCGGGAGGGAAAAAAATAAAACCCGAAAAATTGCAGTTTATTAAAGAATTATCATTAAAAATTGTAAGAAATTCAGATATCTTAATGAAAAATGGATGGGGATTCAAATAATATTTATAAATAAGTAATTTTTATGGAAATTACTACTGCATTTGTTTTAGTTATGTAATTTTTAAAAGTGAAACAGGAGTTTGAAACATTTAATTATATCCCACCATTTTGGATTGAAGATTTATTTTTTTTTTCCCTGTAAGTCATCATGTTTAGGATACCTGTTACAGAAAGAAAGAAAAAAAGAAAGAATCGTATAAAAAAACGATGACAGTTATATTTATTTATTTAAATCACTGACAAAAACAGGAAAAGCTCCATTGGCGTACCGGGGTGGGTTGATAGGGGCATTAAACTCCTCTCCCATTGTATCCAAAAATCGAAAAAAAAATTTAGCATTTTAGATAATTTTTTTTTGAAAGGTCATCATTTCTTTTATAACTCCCCCTCCTCTCAATCCTGAAAGATAACACCGTTTTTTTTTTTGGATGAGCTATTTGGACCATCATATCCCTTCCTCATTCCAAATTCCTGGGCATTCTTCTGAAAACCCCGTTTTAACAAATGTTGTGGAAATGGAAATTATTTCGTTTTTTCACATGAATTAAATTTTGTTCGAACAAATTTTATTACAAATCATCATTTTTCCAAATGCTACTACAATTGCTGTTGCTATAAATTTTGTTCTCTTTATTTTTTTCTAATTTATAATTAATAGATAAAATGCCTAATAATATAGAAAACAAACTTAATCATATCAGCATTGTGGTTCGGTTATGGGAGAATAAAAAACTGAACGGAAGGAGATCGAAGGAAGAATAGTTAAAAAAAAAAAAAAGCTCCTATTAAGAGAGAATACACAAGTCGAAATTATCAAAGCTCTTTTTCTGCCGTTATTACCTCATTAAAAGGGTCATTTCTTAAGTAATTTGATCACAAGAACGGATGTAACTAATTATTTAGATGTCACACAACAGCTAAGTTGGTAATTGTTTTATTTTCTTTGAATAGTAATGAAGTCGATGGAATTTTGAATTATATGATCGCGTTGCATTTATTATAAAGATTTCATTTTGAATTTGTTAATACGCAACATAAAGTCTAGTAGATAAGAATCCATTAAATATAAATCCTAGTTTTACTTAATATTCATATAATCTTATACTTTTATTATTTAAAAAAATAATATTTGAAATATGCTACATGGAAGAGATTTTTGAAAAATGAAATAAGAATTTTATTTAATAAGTAATAGTAAGTATTTTTATATTAAAGCTTTTTAAGAATCGATATATCAGTGGTTCCCAAATTAAGGATGTTCCAGTGCTAGAAAAGGGAAAATTTTATCCAGAATCTCAATTTTAAAGTTTCATATTAAAGTGCTTCCAATTTCTTTTCTTCGTATTTAATTTCAGAATTACTCGTTGCCTACAGAATATTCTACTACGAATTTAGGGAAGTAAGTAAATCGATATCGTGATAGAAAGTTGCCTCTGCTAAATTTTCATATATTAAGTTTTACTAGTTGCGACCGGTGAAATATTCACGGAAGTAAAACAAATTCCACATTTTTGAAAAACACAAGATTGAAAAATATGTTCTAAGCTAATTTTTTTAGAAGCCATTACTTCCACAACAGCCCATATTTAATTTGAATATCGGCTTATTTGTTAAAATAATAATATAATATTGTTAAAATAAAAAAAAAAAATTGATTTACCACTTTCGTAGTAGCCAGTGCTGCGGTTTCTCATTATGAAACATAATGGCAACCTGCTGCTATAAAAGAATAGGCTCGTCGAAATTGAGGCAATATGAACGGAAGTAAACCAAATGCCACATTTCTGAAATACCCTGAAATTTTTGAAAAACAAGATTGAAAAAGATGTTCTAAGCTCATTTTTTAAAAGCCATGACTTCAGCAACAGCCCACATATAATTTGAATGACTTTGTTAAAATAAAAGAAAATAAAAAATTGATTTACCAGTTTCAACAATAACAATAACGAATGTCCAACAGCCAATACCAATAATCCTGTCTGGGCAACAATGAGGGCACGTGCATCGTCATTATTTCCTATTTCGTTGATTATTGAGAGAGCGGCGACACAGCCGAAATTATGTAAAAACCGAGGTTTTACAAACTCTCTGATAAATTTTGAGGCATGAACTTCATGCATTTCAGTGTAAACTTCATTTATGTGGGAAAGAAAATCTCAATACGCTAATAGTAATTATATAATCGCGATTCGTCGTGACGAAGTGGAGTAAATAGTAGAGACGCCATCTTTAAACAGGGGCGTGACGTCATGCCTGACGTGTTCCAACGCTGCACTGTGATTGGTTATTTCAGATTACAAATTTACAAATCTACAAATTTACAAAGATCGTACAACTTTTGCCTATTAATAGGATGATTGTTAAAATAGCGAATATCTCAGAAAAACCGACAGACATAAACAACAGATGAAAATGTCTAAACTGTAATTAGATAAAGGGTAATTAGATAAATGACGATAGAAATAAAAATAAATTTTCCAAATTTGAGATTTGTTATTGGAAACATGTTTTTCAAGAAGCCTACTTGAAAAGGCCCTCTCTCGAGTGGTGAAACTAGTTGTTGTAATTTCTTGTGTAATTAAAATTTTTGTCAATCTTAAACAAGTGTACGGCTCCACATATGTTTCCAAGAATTTCCACTACACGTAAAAATTCTCCTATGCTCTTGAGATTTGTTAAATTTTATTTTATTTTTCCTGAAAAAAGACTCTTATTATTAGATCTACCTATTGCTTATACAAACAACCAATTTGAGCTGCGTCTGCCAATGTTTGGCCGTTATGCTTTTCGCAAAATGTCATAACAGATTCAATAAACAAAAAGTTGTGATTAATTAGTTAAGCTGGGCTTTTGCCGTAACAAGAATGGCCTCATTAAAGATAGCTGTTGTAATGAAGAGATGGGTTGTTAACTCAATTTTTAAACTACCATTTTTCTCTTCCTCTGCTCTGCTTTCAATTTAGATTGTGACGAATAAAATGTCATATAATTTCACATCTTTAAATTTTTCGTCTTTGACTTTATTAATATAAAAATATATATAATTTATTTTACTCGGCGCGAGGCCCAAAAGGTGTGGATCCGAGGCAAGAGGACCCAACCCTGATCTACAGATAGCCTATCAAACGCCCTCAATATAAAATGACAACAATTATAACAGAAACACTGAAAAATTAAGCTGTTGAAGTCTCGGATTTCAAAAACGTGTATTTCTTCACTTGAAACAAAATTGTCATCTGTCATACTAAATTTCGAATTTTATAAAGAACATATTAGATTACATAATTTAGAATTAATTACTTTCTTATTTAGCTGATTCATAAATAAACAACCAGCATATAACCTAGAAGAACGGATACATAGGAATTCTTACCTTTTTAGGAAAATTATTACATTTCTATTATCGAGAGCAATATTAAGAGCAAACGAAAGTTCTATTTCTCGTAGCCTGAGCTTTTGCTGTAATTCCATATGTTAATGTATGGGACTGTCCAAATCGAAAACTTTTTAAAAAGTTTTACAATTCATATAGTTTTACTTTTTTATATTAAGTATATATTGGGTGGTCAGAAAAACTGTACTTAATTAAAAAGTTTAATAACATCTTAAGTTTTTAAGATTTGGCATACATTAACAGATTGAGACAGTCTCTAATTGCAGCAAGTTTCAAATACGTAGGTTCTACAATTTACAGCTAAAAACTTATTTTTAGGCATACATCTTATTTTTAACATCCCGGGCAGTATTTTGAAATAACTAAACATTCTGATTGCTTGATATGTAATATAACAATGTTTGTAATAAATTTACGACTTTTTAGTCAATTTTAAAAATACACAAGATTAAGTAAAAAAAAAAAAAAAAAAAAAAAATTAAAGTTAACTCTGAAGTTATCTTAAATCCACATCAATCTGTTAGATAATGGGTTACTCCTATATCATGTTCTTCCAGCAAGAACTCTCTTATAAAAGCTGAGTGACCCAGAATCATCTACAGCAGTGGTGCACAACCCGCGGCCCGGTAGTGTCAAACTTAAAATTAAATTGAATCCTTTACATTGCAACAGATACATTGAAAATTGTCATAGCTTGCAACAGCAACTCTCTCAGACTTTTTACTATTGGAATGTTGGTATGAAACATAACTACCGCATTATTTTGATAATTTGAAGTTTGTGTAAATTACATTTATTATTAATCATCCTATTAATAGGCAAAAAATGTACGGATCTTTGTAAATTTGTAATTTGAAATAACCAACCACAGTGCAGCGTTGGAACACGTCAGGCATGACATCACGCCCATGTTTAAACATGGCGTCTCGAATATTCTTCCTATTTCACCAAGACGAATCGCGATTACACAATTATTATCAGCGTATTGAAATTTTCTTTCCCACATAAATGAAGTTTACACTGAAATGCATGAAGCTCATGCGTCAAAATTTATCAGAGAGTTTGTAAAAACTCGGTTTTTACATAATTTCGGCTGTATAGCCACTCGCTCACTACTCAACAAGTAGGGGACAATGACAAAGCACGTGCCGTCATTGTTGTCCAGACAGGATTATTGGTATTGTTATTGTTGAAACTGGTAAATCATTTTTTTATTTTCTTTTATTTTAACAAAAGTTAGCTTAGTCATTCAAATTATATGTGGGCTGTTGCGGAAGTCATGGCTTTTAAAAAATGAGCTTAGAACATCTTTTTCAATCTTGTGTTTTTTGTCAGTGATGTTTTTTGAAACTTCAGCAATTATACTGTATATCCATCTATTAATAAATCTCAAGCGTATCAGATTTGAATTATTAATATTTTTAAACTTTAAATTTAAAGTAAAGTATTTTTTCTGACCACCCGATGTATAAACAAATACACGCACAGCAAGAATTCGAGTTTCATTCTTTCATTGGAAGGTGACTTCGATTTGGTGTTGTCCTTGATGAATTTTAATATCTAGTCAGTCCTAAAACACTGTTGACATTTTTGTTTCCTTACTCAAAAGCAATATACTCATGACTGCTTAGAAATAAACATTCAATCCTATCTGTTCGTTCAAGAATAGAGGATCAAGTGCCAAAGGAGCACAGGAAGTATCATTGTCTTGTAATAGAATTGTTTCTTTCAGTGATGGTTTTTGAGAATCTTCTATTCTCAGATGGACTATTTACAATGTTTGAATGAACATTCATCTCCGATGCTTGTCTATTTCATCCTGAATGATTGCATTGATTGAGGAAACCCTCTTCCATTATATCTTTCGAAGCATTATGCAGTGTTTTTTTTTTACAAGGTCAAGAAGGGAATAATGTCATTGATCCTTACTTCCTATTCATGTAATGTTCACTTTATTGATTTATTTATTGGAAAACACTAAATAATCATTTGAATTTGGAAAAAAAGGATTTTGTTGTTGTTGCTGTTTTGTTTTACTTTTTCCCCCCTAATTTTTATTTTTTTTCAACTGATAAACTTTCATTTATCGATAATTTTCATAGTCCTTAGGAAACAAATGGTAATTGAATCAATTAGTAATTCGTGAGCGTCATTAATAATTTCAATTAAATCAGAGATTAAGAGGATGAGAACTGCGAATTAATCGATATGTATTTTACGAATGTTCTGTTACGGATTGGGTGATTTGCTGATAGATCCAATTAATGCTGTCGACCAGATATATTCTTGTGAAATTGGTTTGAATTTGGATTGGTTCAGTTTGTCTCTATTTAAGGCTTTGTGGCCCCGTTCCAAAGCTGACCGGAGGATAAAAGTGTTGATATGGGATTCCATTTTTTTTTAATTCTAGTATTCTTCAAATTTGTGAGGACGGAAGCTCCTCACAAATAGTATCGTTATATATAACAAAAGCCATATATAGATGTTATTCAAGAATAATAAATGTTGTGCTATTATGCTCTGTTTATATTTTTCTTATTGTTTCATAATATTTCTGATGAATTATATTAATACGGATTATATTAACAAATATTAATTAGGGGTCGTGCATTAATCATGTAAGGTTTTTTTAGGAACTTTTTAACCCCCCCCCCCCCCCCTGTTATAAGTTGGTAAGTTTTT
>JAFIDM010000007.1:30010516-30042647 GCA_023159025.1 Thereuonema tuberculata | reverse complement strand
CCCCCCCCCCCTTTCGAGCCTTACGTGATTAATGGACGATCCCTTACTTTTATTGCAAATACCAAAATGGTTTGTTTAGAAGATATTCTTTTACTGTCAGTTTATAGTTGATAAGTTTCGGTTCTAAATGACTATTGTAATCTTAATATGCGAATCACACAAAATAATACGCGTAATGATAATTCATTTCCTATACAACAAATTTTCAAGATCGAGATAGGTCATAAATTCAATTCAAAATAATGTACTGCTCTAGGAAATTGGTATGTTTCAATTTTATAAGAAAATATTATAATGAGAGTTGACTTGCTCCATTCAAGCAGTATTGCCAACTTGAAAACCTGAAACGCTCTTAAACTTCCAGATTTCAAATTTTTGGTCGTTAAAAATCATAAAAAAAAAGATTGTCCACTTTATCGTCCAGACAAACCAAAAAATGCTTTCACCATCCATAACACATCAAATTTCAGTATAATTCTCAAATTCGTTTCCGTTTTCAGGAAGTTATTTTCGTATCAAATAGTACAAAAAAATCTCTGAATGATCTGAAAACCTCTTAATAGCAAATCGTAAACTCTGTCCTTCAACACAATGTTTTATCCTCCATTATTGAACAAAAACCTCCCAATGTGTAGGGAAACCTCTTATGTTGGCAACACTGTTCAAGAATTCACTGCTTAGGACTGATTCATCAAACGAAACATTGCGTCATAGTGAACAGGAGACAGCGTTCGCTATCCATTGATCTACGTCTTAATTTGTGAACATTCTTAATAAGACTGTAAGTAATACAGATATGAAAATAAAACAATTACATTAATAAAGAAATTAATTGCCAGAGTGTTTCTTGAAAGCAATAGAAAAGCAATTTCGAATGATGTTTTTCTTGTTATTGTTCTTTATGAAGGGTCGAAGTTAACCTATGTTTTGTAGACATCGATTCGTATATTCAAGTTTGGATTGTGGAGTTGAAATAAAATAAATGAATTCAAATTAAAATTGTTACTTAAATTACTTTTATATTTTTTTAAAAAGACGTCATTTACAGAAATATAACAGTTTATCAACTTCCAAAGGATTTAATTAATAAACTTCATAAGACTATATTACGGGATTGGAAGGTGTCCTATTATTTACTGAAGTTATGGAATTGGATGTTTAAGTAATGTAACTAGTAAAAAAAGAATAATTATAAACGATTTTACAAGAAAAAAATAGATCTAAATCTTTTACAGAAAATTAATATATTGCTTTAAAATTATAAATATATAATTTATAATTTTAAAAGCAATAAAAAGAATGCGAATAGAATATTGCGATAGATAGATAGATTAGTAAATTTGGCAAAAGATACAGTAAAAATCATGTGTAAATAATAGAAGATTGATAAAATTTGAAGAATTTAAACAATTGTAGGAAGGATTAGATGTAGTAGCAATTGATTGTAAGAATAATAATGTTAATAATAAATAAGATATTGTTGGTTTCAACTATATCCAGGGAGTATGTGATATGTCGATATTTAATTAAATATCTCGATATTTAACTTATTGTTTGATATAACTTGAAAAAGGAAAATTAGTTTAAATAAATATATTTTACAATATATTTTTGAAGAAGATGACGTCTGTTATTTATTGAAATGAAAATAAGTAGAAAAGATATAAGAAAAAAGTATGGACTTAAAACATAAAGATAGATAGATTGTTTAGATTTCTACGACTGAGGTTGTGGTCTGTTCTTCCATCATTATTAATTCTAAGACTGCCAGGTGAGTCTTAGATGTCTTTATCTCGTGGTGCAGTTCTTTTTATTTACAATTATTAGATTTCGTTTCTAAGTAAGTATAATTCGTGGCCTCCAATATTACCAAATAATGTATTCCTCTATGTCTGAAATGTTTTTCCTCTTATTAATGTGGGTGATATTTTAGTTTCTCTTGGTTAATACATAAAACTTCTTTTATTCTCTACAAGATCTGACTGATTTTTTTATTATCGTCTTTCTCCAAAACCATATTTCAAATGATTCCAGCCTTTTTTCTATTTTTGCAAATGTCTTCACACATCAGCGATAGAAAGCATGAATTCTATTGAGATTTGGATATTCTTAAATAAGCGGCTTATTTTTCAAGTTCTGTTTTTAATTTTATAAGATTTTTCTTCTATCTTTTCTCGCATATTTTTAAATGAAATTATTTTCATCAACTCGTTGTTGCTTAAGTAATTTGGATTTTCTTTAGTAAAAGTCTTGTTTTCATTGATCTTTCAAAGTTCTGACATTTTCTTTGCTATTTATTTTAAACTTCTGTTCCTTGAATGTTTCTTATCATTGTATATTTTCAGTGCTGGCAGCTATAGTAGTATCAATTTATTAATTGATTACAACAAATTAATTTAATTTTGTTTTAATTTATTTTAAATTAATAATTTTGTTACTGCATCTTCCGATGCCTATACCTATATGTGCCAATCTGTATGTGGTTAGATTAATTGAACTTTAAAATTAAAGTTTTTGGATAGTATTCAGGTAAATAATAATTAAATTAATCAGATATGTCTTCATTCTTTATGAGTTCTCATGGAATTACTTCAGTTTCCGTTTCTCTTTCTTTTCTTTGCTTTAAATTAGGTCCGAACTTAAAACAAAACTCGTTCAAATTTCCTGATATTTTTCCTTGATTTCTGTTTTCTGATAAATTAAACTTGATTTCCAGTGACTGTACCATTTCATAGAGTTTGGAATCTATATAAACATTATTTTTGTTTTAATATTTTCAGTAGGTGGGAAAACTAGCCAAATTTTTAAAGAAAGCAAAGGTGAATTATTACTTTTTTTTACTACCTTTATAATTTGAAGGGAATAAAAATATTTTTTTTTTGGGATTCTTTGTTAAAATCATTCTGAAGCAGCTGAATTATTTCTTCAACTAATATAATATAATATAATATAATATAATATAATATAATATAATATACATTTGTGCTTAAGAGCACACTATTTAACTGATTAATCCTCTTGATATTATTTGGAAGCCATATGATTGCCAGCCATACGGAAGAGCAGGGTTTAACTTCCCCTGCTGTGGTGTTATTATTATTGTAATGTGTTGGGAGGAGGAGGAGGGTTCCATGACCTGTCTCCTGCCGACCCCATGTCAATCTATTCAATATGGGCATCCGATCTCTCGATAGCGTTACAGCCTGGTAAAGTTCCGTGGTGACAGATGAACGTAATTTGCTGTTTGACAGCCTCGCACCGTCCGCACACCCCCATTCGTTGCTTTATAGCCCAACCACACCTGCCAATGGCAGTGCGCTCTGCTCACCCGTGTAATTGCTTCCCATCTTTAATGGGCGCATTTATCAAATTACAGCGGACGCCCGGCTACCGTTATTCCACTGAATTATGGAAAATTGGGCTTCAATATCACGGCTGAAAAACTTTAGTGGAGCTCGGGGAATCCAGCCGATCGCTATGCAAAAGCCACCCACAAAATAAATAGGAAAAATATTTCACATAACGTCATGTGTGACAAAAATTGGAGAACTCACCCCTACCCTCTCGTTCCGAGACCGGAATATTTCGGAATTCAATCGAAGAGAAAATGGAATTTATATAAAATCCAATTTCAAAAGATTGGTTGTTTCAGTGCAGCATTGGAGTGAAATCAAGTAGATCGGAAATTATGAACAATTTGACTCTGCTTATCTGATAAGAAATGCCTTGGGACCATTTTTATCACCAAATCTTTTAGTTTCAGTGAAAATTATATATCCGGCATATGATAGAAATTGCAGGTTGTTTACTGATATCTTATTACAAAAAATAAAATTTTACAGTTGATAAATTCTTAATAAATAATTGATCAGTTAATAAAATACTAGTAATTTATTTTTGCTTTGAATTTTGACTATCTCCTATGAAAAGATAAAACTCATCATTATTTAAATAAAATATTCATCTAAAATAAAATGTTGTAAATTTAGTTCAGTTTGAAGGTTCGATGTTGATTGAAGTCAGTTGTGAATTTCTTTGATGATTTGTTTTGTCATTATTACACTTCTTCGATTCGTTACAAAGATATTTCATCTAGAAAAAAATCTGTATTACTTGAATATCAATACATCCACAGTTTCTGCTGCAACAAAGATCACAACTGAGGAATAAATCGATAGAAATATGTTCCTATTTCTTCTAATGTATAATTACATATCTCCCCGAGCTGATCTCTCATATTAAGATTTTATTTAATGTAACCAAGCTTACTTATTATGAAAGTTATTAAGTTATATATAAGTTATATATTTTTTTTGTATTTTTGAAATCATTATTGATTTTATTGGTTTTTCTTTAAAAATAAATAAACCTATTTCTTTGTTTCTCCTTCTAATCCTTTGGCTTTGTTGGAATATTTTCTTAAAAGCAAATATTAAATTAGCTGGAGACTCAGTTTAAAACTGAATTTTTGATATTGCAGAATGATTTTAGATAATATAAGAACAATACGACAAATATGAAATAAAATATTTTATTTCTTAAAACATGTAATTATAAGGACAGTAAATAGGAAAAATATTACAACATTTGATATAAATACATAAAAAAAAAATATGTATATCAACTAACCTTAATTCTCTTAAGAATTCTTAAATATAGAAATACTGTATATATTGAAATTAAATAATCTCAAATATTTTGAAAGAAAAACAAACTGTTGTAAATCGCTTATAAAACTGCCATGGAATTTTATAATTGTTGCCACTTGACCTAAGAAGACACTGCAATTTTTTAAAACTGTTTGAAAAAATAAGTCTCTCCGTAATGCTATATCGCACGTCTAGAGACATCACTTCAACTTATTTCTGTTTTTAAGCCCTGTTTCCGTTTTAATTTTAGCATTATTTATTTATTTATTTATTTATTTGTTTGTTTGTTTGTTTGGTATGTATTCGAAAGAATATACTACGATTCTTCTGAAAACAGTCTCTTAGGAAGAAACAACGTCAAGGCGACTTGAAGGAAGATCATTTGTCCATCTTTTTCTTGGGCATCCGATATTTGGTTTGTAGTTTTGGAGATCTCTTTTCACTCACTCTCAGAATATGTTTGTACCACTTCTGTTTGTGGTTCTCTATTAATATTGAAAATATTCATTTTTCATTTCGATGTCAACACTTCGCTTCTGATCTCGAAGCAAACTTAATCTTAGAGTATCTGGACGAGGGTTTTTTTTTTAATCCCATTTTGTATTTATTCCTTTTCTTCTATTTCTTAGAGAGAGGCTTCGTCCTCTTACTCTGTGGTGTTGGTTACCTTTTAAACATTCTTTATGTTTAGTGACTGCGTCGCAGAACATCTAAGACTACCCAATTGTGACTCAATAAACTCTGCTTCTAAAATTTTAAAGGGGCTATAATTTTCTTTTCCAACCAAGTACTTATTTAGCATCGTTAATAGGAATGATAAATATTTACAGTTTGCCGAGGTTTCTCTTTTATTTTAATTTAAAAACCAACCGCCATTTGTTATTCATGAGTAGGGATTAAATGTCAGGAGTGAAATACGCTGACTTCTCCTTACAGCGGCTGAGTCTTGCTGTGAAACAATTATTCTCGTACAGACCGCGTTTTTTTAAGAATGTGGGAGGTTTCTTTCCTTTTATTTTTTTCTTTCTTCTTACTTTCTTTTTTTCCAATTCCCAAATTAATTTTCATTTGTGTTTCTGACAATGACTTGCCTTCAAACTCTTGAATTCTGTTTTTCTTCTTTTCCCAAATGAAGTAAAGAATTCGAGACGAGACGGAAACGTGTGTGTTTTTTTCTTTTGTCATTGCGGGAGTGCGTTGAATAAGGCATGAGTGTGTTGATACCACTGTTGGTGTTCCTTCTTGCCACATCAGTCAGTAATAATTATGGTTGGCGCGGGGGAGGAGGCAGCCATCATTATTGCATGAGTCCCAGATTAGTTTACACGCTAACTTAATCCTCGAGCTGTCAGGTGTGACGCGGGCAGGCGAGGCGCGCGCCCTAATTCGATTGCCGGGCGGCCTTTTATGATGCTAATGGTGGTGATCCTGAAAGATTCACAAATCAGGGTGAATTATTCACGATGTTGGCGGATTGCTTTTATTGGTTATTTGGTAAATGGGCAACGCAGCGGCTCCTGCGGGAGAACTCAATTTCAGAGCGCCACGATTCGATCAGCGACAGACGAGCTCTCTTACCAACCTTGAAAAGAGCAAATAACGGAGGAGAAGAGAGAGAGGAAGAAGAGAAAGAAGGGGGGAAAAAAAAAAAGACGAGAGGGGTGAGAGAGAGAGAGACTGGCGCTTGCGCACCGGCTTCTCGAGGGCCTCTGATGAGTTGTTTGCAGACGAAATCTGAGGAACGTTGCCTGGGTCAGAAATGCAACGCAAATCCCCTTTCACGTTCCAGCAACTGTTGGTGGCTGTTCAAGTCGTTATTCATCACCCGGATCCAATTATTTGTGTCATTTTCTTTTCAGTCCTTCTTTCACCTCCCTCTGAGCAATGGTTCCGCCCACACTCGATCGATCGAGGGCTTTTTTTTTCTTTCTTCTTTGAAACAGAAGAGAATATTTCTTTTTGGTTGAAACTTGTTTTGTTGACCAAGTAGATGAGAGCAAGTCATAAAACAACCAAGAAGCACCGATCGATTCGCCCGACGACGACATTTCTCTTAGTTTTTCTTCCCTTTAATTATCACCCACGATACGCAGTGCTTAACGCCTTCACAGCTCCTCCTTCAATGGCTCTTTTTCAGCCGAGATACAATTGGACCAAACACTTTTCATCGAACTTTAATGAGAATAAAGAGAGAATCATATCACCTACGATACAAAGAAACAAAAAGATTAAAAGATATTTAAAGAACGAATCGAAATTTATTCAGAGAATCAATCATGGCTAATCAGTGGATGTCTTTCTGAATAGATATTAATACAAAAAAGTAATTACCACAGGTTTTTTTTTTCACATGAAATGATAGTTTTATTTTTTTTTACTTTTTTACATATCGTAGAATTTTTACAGACTTTGTAAATTACTGGTAGTGAATGTATGTAAATACTTATATAAAAACAGGAAATGTGAGAATACAAATTCAGTACGTATGTAGAGGCATCGTGATAGGAGTATTTTAGAGATCCTGAGAGTTTGTAGTTCCTGGTTCCTGTATTGCGTTTTAACAATGTTTATTTAAATTTTAGAAAGATCGTTTTTGTTGCTTTTCTGCTATTCTTTGAAATCAGAAATAAACTTTTAAGTTCAGGAATGCAGGATTTAGCGATTAGTAGAAAATTTTATTTTTCAGCTTTTTAAGAAAAGTAACTTTTAAGGAATTTTTAGTTAAAATATACCGCTGTATTAACCTATTTTAATTGCAAACCATAAACTATATTCATTGCAAACATTAAACATTCTTAAGTCATTTTAAATTTTAAATTTTATGACAATGAAATTACAGAAAACGCTTATTTTTAATTTCGATGATTTATTTATTGATTTTTTTTTTTTATCAAGAAGGCAGCATGTTTGGTTGTGAACATGGACAAATGTATCTGCCACAATATGACTGAAGTTTTCACTTGCCGTTTGAAACATGGTGAAATGATTTCCACTTGTAATTATATCCTTGTCTTTATTTTCTACTTTATTTTCATGAAATAACTACAGTAAACGTCCGCCATAAATGGAAGTCCAAGCAATTGAATGGCGTAAAATATGGGATAGCATTAATGCGAGTTAAAATAAAGTACATTTGTCGGAACGTTATTGTGTTAAAAAAAGATGGAAAAGAAATGTTTCAGTTTTCGTCACCCGTTTATAAATCAAAATACACGTAAACCTAAGGTAAATGTAAAAATAAAAACATATGATTTCATGAAAATACTCGCTTATAAAAATAATGTTTAATCTGGAAATTTCAAAAAAAAACAAAAACAAGTTAATATAATTTTGTGCTAAAGCATAAATGTAAGGGCGACCCATAATAATAATAAAAAAACAAACTTTGTTTTATTATTATTTTTAAAAATACATTAGCGTAAAGAAAAAGAAAAAAGAAAGTTAGGCAAATAAGAAAAAAATAAAACAAAACCAAAAAGTAGATATACGATTCGAACCGACAGCCTCCAGTATATGAGTCCGAGAACTTGCAATCAAGTTCTATAACTGAAATAAAATACAGTTCTAACATTTAAGCTAATAGCGGAAATCCAATGAAGACAATGCCAAATATCTCGAACATGGTGGAGGCGTTGGCCCCTGAAAAATGCCCCATTCCTACAGTGTTTGGGCTTCTGAACACGATGGTGAAATCTGTTTATCCGACCTTCCGTTCGGGAGTTGTTAGGGAAGGACAAACTTAATAGCTACCGATTTTGGTCGTTATCACAATAGCTCCCAAATGGGTCGCTAAAAATCATAATCATAGTTTATTTATTTATTACAAGCAAAAAGTACGTTTGATTTACAATCACACATAGAAAGCCTATTCTATACATACAAAGCCCATTATCTCTGGATTTTATTACATTAGATTTGTGGCGACCTCTCACAAGTGCAGAAACAATATTTGATTTCTTTGATTTACATCCTTAGCAAAATAGGCAAAATAAGCAAAAAATACCGATAGCTACATAATTAAAGTTATCCAAGTAATTAAACTCATCGTCGCAGTTGGGAAGTTCTAAGGGAACTGATCTTACGCATTTTTGATTGTTTCTTGGGTGAAAATTATAACTCTATATTTAACAATATACGCTGGTCTGCAATGTACGCTGGTCTGCGCACTGGAGGAACCCGGATTTTCCCGGCGGTGTTCGGGAATTTTTCCACGGTTATTTCTCATTCAGACGGGCCCTAGGACTCACCCAGCCCTCTGTCAAATGGTTACCGGGTATCTTAAATGCGGGCGGGCGTCGGCCTGACGATCCGACCTCATCTAGTCCCGCTGATCGAGAATCTCTTGAGAGCCTAAACCTCCCACGCACCCAAGGACCCGCACGGCCTGTTGCAGTTAGATTTTTTAAGTACACGAAATAAAACCAATATTCTCTGTAAATTTCAGTTTTGTTTTTTTTTTTAATAGATTTTACTTTCGAATTATAAAAATATTGTAAAAGTTTAAATCTAATTTTAATTAAATTAAAATGCTTAACTTAAGATATTCTAATCCTGGCGTATTGTTGGTCACAAGAATTAAAGTGGAACAAGTTTTTTAAAAGTTATTTTTTTTTTGTAATCTGTACTTCGATATTTAAATAACTATGAAGTAAACGTAAAATCAAAACGGAATAAAAAATTTCTCATAGCATTATGAGTAGAACATCCCCCACCCATACACACATCTTTTCAGTATACAATCTTTGACCTTTCTGGAAATTAATCTTTTCTGCCACTGATAAATCATTGCTCTTAGGTCCCATAGGCTTAATAGAATATTTCTTTTACTACCTTTGCATTCGTAAGATCAATCCTCCTCGCAATTATTAGTTGATCATCAGTTTTTGTATAGAAACTGTTGAAAGATATTTTGGTTGTCCTTCACAGCGGATGAGGAGTAGAGCGGGATATCTCTCCTATGCTAAACTTGCTTGAAGAGTTTTCTCTTGATATGTGTTAATGACTGTATGATAAATGATGGGAGTTTCATCACAGTTAAAAGAATCAGAGGACCTGGAACAGCCTCCATATTCCAGGATTTGAATCCTCCCAATTTTTATTTTATTTGTTGCTGACTCCTAAAGTACCTTCTTAACAATATGTGTATATTCAGTCCACAGCGGGTTATTTATACGTTGCGGGCAATAACCTTAGTTGGATCTGCGATGTGCAATTTGATCATATTTTCGGATTTTGAGTTCGAGAATAGATTTGTTTCTTACTATTTAAGTAGGAAAGATGCTTGACTGCAGCCGGATTCAATCTCCCAACCTGCGGAGAGCATTCGGTAGAATGGGTTTCTCTCCCGGGGGTTAATGGCGACGGCCGTCGGGCTAACTACTCGATCTTAACCTTTTAGTCAATCCCGTTGGTCACGAAACACCGGTTACCTTACCTCCAGCAGTACTGCATAGGTCTATTGTCAGGGCCGTAGCTACCACCGGGGAAGTCGGGGCAATGCCCTGGGGCCCCCGAGCGAAGGGGCGCCCGAACGAAGGAGGATTTTTTTTTTTTACGAAACCATAATCACGTTTTGCCTTTTGGTTGTTAAAATAAGATTGTGAATGGCCCCGCACCCTCCTAGCGCCGGCTCTGCTCCGGGGCCCCCAATCCTCTAGCTACGGCAATGCCTATAGTGGAATAACTTAACTGTACCAGTATGTGTCTTAGAAGATAGGAAGAGAGACATTTTCAATCTATGCACGATCCTTTTTGACTGTTGCATGTATTTCTACAAAAAATACTCCATATTTCCAGATTCTTATATGTACATATTATTTTTGTCTCTTTTCTCCTCTTTATGTATATATATAAAACTCAGGCTAAAAAAATAAAATTTCATAAAAAAAACAAAACAAAAAAAAACCGTTCATAAAGGTCGTTGAATTTATTTATTCCTTCTCTTCTATCCTGATGCGAAGAACTGTTATCTGTTGTCTGATTGCTATTCAGTGAAATTCATTGCATGCTCCACAGAAGCTTTTTTTTTTTTTTAGAAAACATCAGATCATAACTTGGACGTTCAATAGCAGACTAACCGATACAAGCGTTGTAGACCTTTACACATTTTCAGAGTCGTAATTTTGATGAAATGTATTGGGGACCGATAAACGTATGACACGTTGTAAACTTTCATCATTTCATATTGAAGATTCTTTTGGAGAATGTGTCTCCCTAATAATGTATTACCATTTTTATCAGAAAAAAAAGCAAATCCATCCTTTTGTAGTTTTGTAGCCTCTCCGTCCCTTTTTGGCTATTCGGCTACCTCTAGTGAAAAATCTTATCAATTACATGCAGAACAGAGAGAGATTCCTTTTTTCCTTAGAAAGTTTCTCACCACAATTTCCAATGGACCTCCTCAAAGGTATTGGGCCCTTGGCTATTAAGACGGCCTTGATTAAATGACACTGCTCAAATCAAGACTGTCAGTAGAAATAACTTGAATCATTGAATTTTTAACAATTCATCAAAACCATTTCATAATTTAATTGGAGGTTTTCATTGTTTAACTGATTGTTAATTCTCATCCGCTTAAGTTGAAACAATGAACATGTGGTGGAATAGAAAAAATATAAAACATAATTATAATTTCAATTCTAAAGATTTTTTGAAGTGGGAGATGATGTCGTTGTATTTCTTATAGTAATATATATCATTATATCATCTTTATAGAACAATAAGAATGCCATCAGTTTAATTTCTGCCTCCTATGAAAGCATACACTTATCATTTAAGTTTCTTCCTTTATAGAATAATGTTAGTTATGTTGGTCAGTGTCCGAAAGGACGTCCTATTGTAACTTAAAATGGTCTGATCTAAATGATGATCTCAAATAAAAATAATCCTCTCTCCAATGCTTATGACAACCGTGGATTAAATGTTGGGTTTGCGGTTTTTTTTTTTTTTTTTTTTTGAAAAACTTGAATGTTTAATTCATTTTTCTTTTCTTTATTTACCTCATAGTGTAATTTTGAATTTGTTTTTCGCCAGTCATTGGATAAGAAATTTTATAACAATGAAGTTGGAATTATTCAGAAACATATGTGACTCCATTTAAATAACTCTATTTGCAAACAAAAAGCGAAACAATTCGCAGGACAAGTACTTGTAGTAATAATATCATTAAACTACAAAATCTTTAATATTTATTGAGATTTATATATATAGATCACCCTATGCATCTTAGCGAAAACCGCTTCTTCTGGTTTACGGTATAAAAGTGAGTCTCTTTGTTTTTTCTTCCTTTGATAAATTAAACATGACTTATTAAATGAGAGTTTAAGTCTTGTGAGATGAGAAAGCAAAGCCACAAACATTGCTCCTCCTGTTCATAGTTGATTCACTTTTTGCTGCTTGATGTGGAGTCAAAAGCTATAAAAGTCAATCTACAAAAAAGAAATCCTAGCTGAATATCGACTGAAGGACAAGAAATAAAATATGATTAAAGCTATTTTTAATATTAGACAAATCCATTCCGAAGATTCAGGATTTTGATTTAGGAAACAGAAACTTTTTCTTATTAGTAAATTACAATTAATTGCACAGAATATCTCTTGGTTTGTTTGTTTTTTTCAAAAGTAGCGATACACTTCAAAGGATTATTGAGGTTGATACAGAAGGATTTTAATCTTTCGTTATAATTTTTTTTGGCATTTTCTTAAAATTGTAAATTAAAAACATTTCGTTTTATGATAAATTTCCAATCGTGTCACTTCTTACTTTGCAATTGGGTTATTTCACCAAAAGGTTTCTTGGCTTCCCACTTTTTTCGGTGAATTGACCTCTTGTCTGTCCGATCTAGAAACATTTGTGAATAAAACAATAGTCACATCTTTCTTTTTCACCCTCAATTTTTAAAAATAAAAAAACAAAACAAAGTAATTCTTTTGAAAGACAAGCGACGGGAGACTTATTTAGGAATAAATACTAATCTTTGATTGATATAGAAACTTTCCTATTATTCGTCGCAACATCTTTAAGGAAAAGTTTGTTATTTTGTGTAATTCCATTTTAAGACCCGTCCTACAGATCGCAGTTGCCTTTTTTATGGAACTAAAAGTACAGCGAAATGTTTAAAAAATATGGAGGTGGGGAAACTATGCCAAGATTCTCAAGACTTTATTTAATTTTTATAAAATGTTCTAATCAAGTGATGGATGGAAAAATACCACCTTAGTAATTGTAGTTCGAATTCACCCAAGGATGTGTTAATTTCTTCTTACTCGCCAAGAAGATAATAGATATCTTCTTTACTTGGCGTGTGTGATAAAATAGAAATTAAAATAAGTAAATAAAGAAATAAAAAAGTTCAGTGGGAAAGGGAATGGAATCTCCATGAATATAAGCTAAAAACATAAAAACAGATTAAAAATAAAGGAAAAGAAAGTTCTGCCAGCTTCAAAGAAATTCTTATGCGCATCAAAATAAAGGAAAAGCGCCTAAAAGATATGTAAACACATTGAAATTTGAGACCAATGTTCAAACTCACATCTCAAGACAAGCCTTTTTCAAGCTTATTAGGCGATCATCAGTTGAGAGCAGTCAGAATGAACACATTATTTTTAATGTGTTTTTGTGTTTTTAGTTTATAGTCATGGAGGTTCCACTGCTCTTCTTATTCAACTTCCAAGTCACCTCTGTTATGAGACCTGCAATGTTCATTCTGACTCAAAATCAAAGAGAATAAAATGCTGATTGTTTAAAAAACATGGAGGAGCAAAGATGGAAAATAAAAAGATTGCTTCAAAATGAAAATAAGTTATTTACAAACTCAAACGAATGAATAGATTACTTTTTATCATTTTGCTTAATGTCTAATGTTGAAAGTAAAAATGGATAGCAAATATATTTGGCTTAATTTATTCGTTTATTTTATAATTTTTGTTGTCTAGTTTAGTTTATCGTTTTTTTTATCTTTCGTGCTATCTTTGTGATGACAGATTAAGAATTTTTTTTTTTACTGTCGATAGTTTAATAATTAATTGCAATAATAATAAAAATAATAATATTAATAATAATAACAATAATAATTTTGCTGGGGAAACCCAAGGTTTGAAACATACAAACATAATAATAATAATAATAATCTAAGATAACCTGGATGGATTCGATCCACTGATTGTCGTTTCACAATCCGATGTTTAGCACAGTGTTGAACCACCTCTGTTGAAATGTAATGGTTTACGATGCGTAAGAAAACAATTAAAACATGAAGAAAAGCTCGGAAACAGCGATGTTGAATGATGATCCTGAAATCCACCTAATTTCCTTAACTATTTCTTGGTTCATCGTAGGAGAAAAACGATTGCGTCTTCGTTATACACATTCGGTATGTGTTATTTTGTTTGTTAGTTTTTAATAAAAAAACATTCTTGAACAAATAACTCTGTGCATCAGAAGCATGCCTAGGGATTTGGAATTGGGATCCATTAAACCTAAAAAAAAAAACCACACACACACACAAAAAAAGTGCAGTTTTTATTGTTTGTTTTAACTTCTGCGGGCACCACATTGGTTTCGACTTTTTTTTTCTTTGCTCGTAATTTTTCCAGATAGGGAGGATCCTACAAACACAAGGATGACTTTCCACCTAAAACACAAACACAAAAAATGTTAGATTTTTTTCCTTTTTCGGATGTAATGTTCTTATATATTTTATCTGATTTCCTTTTAAATAAATATTATGATTTTTACAGTCTTTTTAATTATCAGAATTTGCATCAATTTTTAAACTATCTTAAGGATGGCGATGACAGTTTTTTTTGGTAGTTTTATAGGAATTGAACAGCGAATTGTAGCAATTTTTTTCCTTTTTTTTATAAATAACAATTTAATTAAATTAAAAAATAATAATAATAAAATAATGGAATCATCGTGTAGCTCATGCTTTGTTAGTAGTGGTTGATCTTTTGATTTGTAAACAACTTTTTTTTTTTTTTCGATTTTAATAGGCTTAGCCATGGGAGAGCGATGCATCATCTGGAATTTCTCATCAGAAGTAAAGAGGTAAAAAATTTTTAGTATTATTATCATTAAATATTTGACAGGAATTTCATTTGTAGAGGCCAGCCTGAATCTAAACTGGCGAAGCCTTAATGGACAGGTTTATATTATGTACATCATTGGTATGAAAGTATGTTTGATGCCAGAAATGATAAAACATGTTTTCTCAGTGACAGCTAGAAAAATATCATCCTAGTCTCTCTCTGGATATTTATATTAAATTTTATTTTTTTGTCCGTTCAGTGAATTCGCTGCATTCTTTTGAGTTGATGTTGTTTTAATGAGTGAATATCGTTACGTTAAAATAATTTTATTTAAATTAGTTTTATTTGTACTTAACTGCAAAAACTATTTGAAATTGGTCTTTTGTAGAACTATCAATGTTTATTAAATCTTGTTAATTGTTTATTAGTTCACTGTTAATATTGAGATAAAAGTTATTTATAGAAAATTCAGGGTTAAAAGAAAATTGAAAATTTTTAAATTTATGTTGAAAACGAGTGTTGAGAGTGAGTTTAAAAAAACAAATTAAAAGGTTAGAATCAAATAAATCACTATTAACAAGTATAAGACAAGTAGCGGATAATGATTTAAGATAGGATAATTTAATTGACAATTTATTATTTGATAACCAGAATTATGTTAAAATTTAATAGATTAACAATAATAATCACTGCAGTTGCACAAATATAGAAAGAAGATTTTTTTATTTTTTTTATAAGAATTTAAGATATTATCTAACATTGTTCAGCGCGACGTTCCTTTTGCTGTTATCTCTTATATAGTTTTCAGATCTGTCTGTGTCTAACGCACTTCCTATGTGGAAAATAATTTTATTTCCTGTGAATGCAGTCAAAATTTCTACAAAGAAACATCCGCGACAGGAATCGAAACTGTAACCTTCTGATCAGAAATCAGACTTCTTATCCATCAGGCCACGGAGACTACATTCAAATTATTGTTAAATATCTCTTATCACTCCCTCTATGTGTGTAAAGCAATGAGAAAAGAGCCAGAGAAAAAAAAGTAACTCACTGATTAAAATTTCAATTTCAATGTTCACTTTTTTTTAGTATACTACAAGCGCACGCCAGAGGAGATGAGATGTAGATGCTCTCAGCGACGAACTGAAGAGTCATTAGAGACATTTCGCGACATGAATGAAGAAATTACAAATAATATTTAAACACAGAAAAAAATTCTACTTAAAATATTCTATCTCAACTAAAAGCCGTCAGATTGTTCTGCCGTCATTGTTATACATAAAACATATGTAAGAAAACGGTGAGGGAAATAAGGAAATTGAGAATTAAAAAAAAATTCAAACTGGTTTTGTGAGACGTTAAAAGGGAATTCATTTCGTAACACTAAAGTAATGTCAGTCTGGTTGTACGCTTCTCGAAATTCTGAAAATATGTTATTAACAATAATCATTAAACATGACATTGTGTAAAAATAAGAGAGAAAAAAATAAAGAGAGAAAATTCTACATTAGGTCATATTCTATTACTTCTAATTAACAATAATGATGTATTTGTTATCAGAATTTTCAACTGAAACCAATTTCAATATACCGTAGGATTACGTTATCCAATTATATCCCGTTCTTTGGTCCAAAATCTCCTTTTAGCCTCTGTTGAAAAAATAAAAAAACAAACAACAAAAACCCATCATGTACCCCTTAAAAAAATAGAGTGAGAGCCGGAAACTAGCTCTGCAAACGCTTCTCGGCTAAATATGCAAAGGATTACCGCATTACCGCTCCTTACTGGACCGTACATCGGCCGTATCGCCTCCAGAGGAGCTTTTACTATATATTATCATGTACCGTTATATTGCCACTTCTCTGTAATAAAAATCCTTTGTAATGAAAATGTAATCCTTTATATATTCACAGCGTGTGCGAAGTTTCACAGCGAAGTTTCATAGCGATTCTTCGGGGTGCGTCATTTTTTTTTTGCAGGAGTGTATTTTCTTTGCACTGCTTGAAGCAAACTCATTCACAAACGTTCTTTTATTTATGCGAAGTAGAATATTCAGAAATAAATAATGAGTTAAAGGATGAAATTAATAGAAGAATCAATTCAGCAAATAAAGCATATTATGCGCTTCTGTCAATAATTAAAAGTAAAATAATAATAAGGAAAACGGAAATAAATAAATATATACATAAAACTCTGATAAGACCTATTGTGACATATGGGACAGAATCATGGACGTTAACAAAGAATGTATGTACAAGACTTGCAATATTTGAACGAAAGATATTAAGAAAAATCCTGGGGGCGATCAAACAAGGAGACTGCTGGAGAAGAAGATATAACAATGAACTAAAATGAACATTATAATGATATAAATATGGAGACATATGTTAAATTAATAAGGTTGAGATGGTTAGGACATGTGATAAGAATGAACAACAATATGAAAGTTAAGAAAGTTTACAATGGAAAGCCAAAGCGTATAAGGACAAGAGGAAGACCGAAATTAAGATGGATGGACAGTGTAAGGAATGATATAAAGGAATTTGGAATTACAAATTGGAAAAAAAGGCGGAAAACAGAGAACAATGGAAGAGAGCTCTGAAGGAGGTTAAGGCCCAAATGGGACTGTAAGACCAAAGAAGAAGAAGAAGAAGAAGAATATTCAGAAAATACAGTCGATTGTAGTTATCCACAGTATTGTTTCACTGTCATTTCATTATCCGGATCACTCTGGAAGTTTCCGCAGTGAGTTCTTACCTATGCTCCTCACAAAATTTCATTTTACACTTACATATATCTATGTGTAAAAGGAAGGTGTGTGGGGAACCTATGTAAATATCCTCCAACTCAGTTTGCGTTACAGAAATGGTACTGAATGCTTTACATATCTTGTACCACTCTTTTAAAGAACTTTTCTTCTTTTTCTCAGCCGTGTTTTAAGTCGTTCAATCTGAGTTTTCACAGCAAGTCAATTTAACTTGAAAGTAATTTATACTGTTTTTACTTAGAGAAGCTATTGTTACTAATGAATATTATTGGTTTGATCTACAGTTTATAGCACTTCTTCTATCTATGGATAGCAAAAAAAATAAAAATAGTTTAAACAAAAAAGTGTTAGAATGCAATCGTAAATGAAATATTGAATGCCTATTCATCTGATTAAAATAACTAAAAAATAAACCTGTTGAGGTGGAACAGGTTAATAAAAGCAAGATTGCTTTTGATTTCAATTCACATCAGCAAAGAGATAAAATCGCGAAAATAAATTTCCGAATTCACAACAGAACTCGAATAACTATTTATCTTAGGAAGCTGAAGCTTTAAAAGCAAGATCCCTACAGATTTTGTTACATGCTGGAGTAAAGAGCTGGGTCAACAACTGCTTTAAAACGTGATAATAACGATGAATTTGCGTGAAATTATGAATTTTTAATGTGGGTTATTCGTACATATAAAATGAATATTTTTATTCCATTAATACCCTAACAGAGTTAACAAAAAAATAATTATAAATGATTAAAGGTACAAGAGAAATGTTCGTAAATAATTTAGGTTGGAAGAGAGTAGTTTTTTTATTTCATTGAGCAGCAAAAGAAAACAGCTTTAAAACAACTGCATTCGACGACACTGAAGAAAGAAAAGGAATTTTTTTTTTCTTTTAACAGAATTAAAAAAAAAAGAATTATTTGTTATTATTCATTTCTTTTAAATACTGCCATTAAAGGCCTTTAGACAAAATAATAGAAAAAATGAATGTGCTAATCTATGTTTACAGTTATTTTGAATTATCCTTAAATCTTCACAATAATCTTTAAGTAAAGACTGCATAGACTGCATAGTAAAAAATTGCATAAACTGAAGATTACGAAAACTATTCCGAATTATTTCTTTAAATAATGCGAAAATCGTAAGTTTAAAACACACTAATGAGAAATAGCAATTCTTTTAAGGAGGTTCGGTTTAATGTTTTTATTGAAGGTGGACCGATTTCTAATTGCTGCAGGATCCACCTTCACGGAAGGGGATCGTTCATCATCATTATGGTACTTACATTGTTGCTCTGTCTAATATAGCGCCACCTGTTGCCCGTTCTAATTACTTGCTAGAACAGTGGGTGGAGCACACGGGTTTCTTTGAACCCATTCAAAGCAGTGGCCAATGGGAAAATTATGCTAGGACGCTCAGGAACGTCGACTCCGTGGAACAATGGCTTTCGTTTTAGTGCCGCCATCTTGCAACAGCCCAAAATATATAAACGAGATGAACAAAATTAGGGCTTAATTTGTAGGCACTGATCTTCAGGAACTTTCTTAAGAAATATAATAAACGGTCTAAGCAAGTATCTCTTCAGGCAATATTTGGAAAATATTAGACTAATTACCTTAAATTTAATATTAAAGTAGTCTGGAGAAGCCTCAGTAATTTTACACTAAACCAAAATTTAAGCGTGTTCTATTTTTACTGTTAGTAATATTTACTTTACATATATTATGCTTTTTTTTAAAGCATAATTTACTATTATTGTTTGAAAAAGAAGGATCCTAAATTTGTAATATCTATTAAAAATGATATTGCAAATTATAGAAATTTTACAAAGACTGTTTACTAAAACGACGGTGAATACAATCCCGTCACAAAACGAAAAGGAGAGTGAGACATCAAATAAGATAGAGAATATGGGGAAAAAGTTAACGAATGATATATTCGAATCATTACTCGATATGTGGAATATTAGGGCTCTTGTGAGAGGAAATTGATTGGCTTAAACTACAGTGCCCAAAATCATAGTGGAAAACACAAATACAATTCATCTGTTATGAAAGAATTCAGTATTTTTCATTAAAATTTTTTTTTTTACTTAAATAAATTTATTATACCTGTTTCAGTTAACTAACGTTTTATTTGGGTGGATGCCCAAAGTATTTTATAAAGGGCACCACCCGTTTCCATAGTCATCGACGAATTCTGTCCCTAGAAAACTGAGTTAAAACATAAACTTCTCAGCCCAATTTTATCTTTATTTATGAAATATCATCAATAAATAAATTATATGCTTTTATTCTATAAACATACTATTCATTTTAATGATTTTTTTTTTCAAAGTAATAGTTTATCAAACTAAATAATTTATTTTTAGATATAACGCCGATCAAATGGAAACAATGATTCGTTGAACAATAAAATCTAAAGAATAATGTTTTTTGTAATTATATTTTTTTTATTATTATAAATCTGAAATCTTATTTGTCTATAGCTTTTAATTAATATTTTAACAGCTCTGCAGACTTATTTTAAAACTTTTGTATTTTGAAATGAACGAAATTATTATTTTTATCGAAAAAGCTTCGAACCATGGGTTTCCCCAGCTAAGACAATATGGCGGGACAAGGACCAAAGCATACATTGTAGAGTGACCAGATTTTTACATTGGCAAAATGGGACACCATTGACCGAGGGGGGGGGGGGAGACCGGAAAGAAAAAAAAACGGAATCTCCAGTTAAACAACCAAAAAAGAAGAAGAAAAAAAAAAGGAATTCAATAACCAAAAAAAAAAAATCGGGACATTTTTAAAACGCCGCGGGACTTGGGACAAATTGTTAAAAATCGGAACGTCTGGTCACCCTATATATTGCCAAGTGTAAAAAAAAAAAGGTTTGGAAGAATAGTTAGGTTGTGTCCATGAATTTCCTAACTATGCGTGTTGTGTTGATTACCACAGCCTTCTGGAGTTGTGCATAAGTGTTTTTATGAAGTCCTAGTGTGCTGAGGCTGTAGTGCAATGTGTGAGGCACCAGACCAGGGGCGGACAGGACGATGGGTACAACACGTACTCGGTCCTGCCTCCACTGCTTCTGGAGCTCGTGTGCTAGGTCTGTGTATTTACTTATCTTATCTGCGTGAGTTTTCTGCATGTTCTTGCTGATAGGCACTGCAATATCAATGAGATAGGTCTGTTTGTTGACCTTATCAACAAGTGTGATGTCAGGTCTGTTGTGATGTATGTGTTGTCTGTGTGAATGAAGCGGTCCCAGTACAGCTTATGTGAGGGTGACTCTAGTACGCTTTGTGGTGTATACTTGTAGTATATATGGGACCGTATTATGAATAAGCGAGTGTTTGTGTGCTAGCTGTTGATGAATGATCGACGCTACCTGATTGTGTTATTATTATTATTATTATTATTATTATTATTATTATTATTCCCAGATACTTTAAATGTCTTAATTACAAAATAATGTAATTTTAACAAAAGGCCAGAAGGTAATTAACAAAGAAGCTCATAATAAACAAATAAACCTAGAAAGTGTTATTTATCTTGATAATTTAGTATGAAAGTCGCTGTACTTTTTTTAAATGATTATATTAATATTTATATTCGAAGATTTAAGAAAAAAACATTCTTTCTTCTCATATAACTGTATTTAAGACAAAAATATGATGCGAAGGTAAATGAAGATATATCACAATAATTTTCAATGAAAATTTCAGAAGCTAAAGAAAAAGAAAAAAAAAAGAGCAGGAAGTGAATGAAGTTATTTATTTTCCAGAAAAACAACTGAATTATGAGAGAACTATAATCAGAAATAACCACCAAAAAGGCTGTATTTTTACTCTCATTTTTATTTTATTCATTTATTTTCATTATTCAAGTGTCTTTTTTTTTCCGTAATAAAATCGGTTAGAAATCTAAAAAATAAAAAATAAAAAAATAAAAAAATCGAGCTAAATACGGCTTTTTTTCCCCCATTAGAATACTATAATTGGTTCAGATATACATTGGTTAATTTTTTAGGCGCAAGCAAATTAAACTTTTTATTACAGTTTATGTAAGCTTCCTTTGTAACTTCGTCCTGCCTTTGATAAAATTATTTTGTAATTAGAAATTTAAAAAATTGTCTAGCATAATACTACTACAGTGCTCACACCCAGAGTTGAAACTCCCAGAATGCAACGCAGATTATAGATTTTCCTTTCCTGGCCGTTCGCTAACATTCAAATAAAAGAGAAGCGACCTCTTCTATTTGAATGTTAGCGAACGGCCAGGAAAGGAAAATCTATAATCTGCTTTGCATTCTGGGAGTTTCAACTCTGGGCGTGAGCACTATAATAATGTTTCCTTTATTTTTGAATACAAAAGTTTAAAATGTGTTTGTGCAACTGTTAAACAATTAATGACTAATAATATTTCAGATTTATAATAATAAAATATAATTACAAAAAAAAATATATAGGCTATTATTTAGATTTTATTGTTTTTAACCAATTATTGTTTACATCTAATTGACATTATAAAGAAGGATTATATCTTAATATAAAATGTATTTATTTTGATAAACTATTGCTTTGTTGAAAATAAAATTCGTTAAAATAAATAACATATTGCTGGAATAAAAGCATATAATTTATTATTGATGTTATTTGAAGATAAAATTGGATGAGAAGTTTGTGTTTCTAACATAGATTTCTATGTCAAAAAATCCAAAACATATTAAGGATATAAAGTTCGTATTCATGATTACATAGAATGGGAATTTTATTTCCTTAACAAGTTTTGTATTTTGTGATATTAATTGTGTTGCATGAACTCAATTATAGATTTCTATGGACAGAAAGACTCCGGAGACGAGTGGCTCCCTCTATAAACATTCAAAACTGCGTTTACATCCCATCACCCGCTCCTAAAAAATATATATATCTAGAGAATCAAGGTCTTTCGACGTTCCATGACGTCATATTTTTTTGTTTTTTGTTTGTTTTGTTTACCATTTTATCAAAGATTCTGTTAAAACAATGGCTATTGCTCCGCCTTTTATCCTTTTCATTATCTGCGCGAGCTCTAATTTAACAGTAATCAAATTTCAACAATTTAAATAAATAATGAAGATGTAATTAATTTTTTTCACAAAACGGGAAATTGTTTTGTTTTCAACAGATATTATTATTTAAAAATAAAAGGAAGCTTGTCGTTTGTATTATCATCATGATTTCAGAAAATCAAAGAAAAAAAAAAAAAAAAAACCCGCAAGATTTGAGGAAAATAGGCTTCCAATTCTTTATTAACTTTTTCTACTTTCTCCAAACGATAGTACTGAGTAAACGTAGTAATCAGGCAAGCGATATGCAAATATACTTTTTTTAATAATATATCCATTCGCTTTAGTTTTTTTAAAACTTATAAATATAAAAACAGGATATTAATTTACTTAGTAATAATGTTCCAATTTTTAAACGAAATTTACTAAATTTAGACTTTTTTTTTTTGAGTGATCTGAGTTGTGAGGTCTGAATCTTGTGGGCGCGATAACTCAGTTTTCGACTTTGGTATTGGTAATTAGTTTTCAACAAACTTCATATTTAATGGTTTAGTGTTGTCATAAAATCCGAGAAAAAGGTGTAAATATAGGCACCCTCTTTTGTTTTTGACTTAAAGTTACTTTCTTTTGGAAAAATTCTAGATTTTTGACCTTCATTAAAAACTATAACAAGTTTACTAAATGAGAGGAGGCAAAACAATGATTAATATCAATTATTTCAATTCGAAAATGAAGATTTACAAAAAGCTTCAAAAAAAGCACCAAAAAAAAAATAGGGTGCAAATAATGGGCCCTCTCCAAAAAAAGTAAAATAAAAAATAGTTTAAAATGTTTTAGAATAGGATAAAACAACACAAAACGGTACAAAAAGCAAGTTGTATATTTGAGAATTTTAAATGAACATCAAATCAAAAAATTATTTACAGAAATCGCAAACATAAATGGCTCTTTCAGACCCGGCACAATAAGTGTGCTCACATTTGGCACATAACACATTTAACCCACACTTCTCCGTGAGTGTCTTGAGAGAACTTTTCATCACAAAAGATGCAAGGTGCATCATTCGATTCTGGTTTATCCCCATCGTTGATATCGAGGTCATCATCGCTGTCCACAAGGGGAGGGTCGCAGGAGTATGATGAGTCCGATGATGAATCTTAGACTCGTTTCGTGGATTGAATTTTCTTTTTCTGAAGGCCTTTGGTCTTCTTCAACCCTGTCTCTAACGAAAACTCAACGACCTCTTCTTGAGAGCACTTTTGTCAAGCGACTTGATCAGCTGATCCTTGTATGGCGATCCAGTGATGAGGCTGGCCCTTGCTGCTTTGCGTCCCCGAATAGTGGTTCTCTTCTTAATGTTGGGGACAGGAGATATGTCGAACGGAGAAACTGCATTTGAAGTTCCCGGGGAACATTGTGATGTTTCAGCAGCCTCATCAATTGGCATAGCTAGTTTATGGGAAAAAACTATAAACTATAGTTTATGTTGTTTAAGAGAAAAGATGGTGTAATTATGGGCCCCCTTTAAATGGGGACCCATATTTACACCAACCACCTAAGCAAGATGGCCACTATCACATGTAACCTAAACGCGAGCGTGACTAAAGGCATGCTTCTAAAAGTAGCTTAGGATCTCCGCTTTCCGGATATCACTGTCAAATTATTTTAAACTAACCACAAGGACATGAAAAGAAAACGATTTCACATATCTGTCAAAGATTTGCAGTCCAGAACAAACACCAATTCGCACAATAACTGACGCTGCATCCACACTACTTGAAATTAAAGGTTCCAACTGCTCTCTGCTATCTTATTTCAACAAAAGACGCTGTCTACAGTTCTGGCCGCAAAACTGCAGCACCTCCCATAACCCTTTGGGGAGGGGTGCCCATATTTACACCTGTGCCCGTTTTTACACTTTTTCCTCTAATAATGTTCCAATTTTTTAACGAAATTTACTAGTCTGTCTGATCTGTCTGTTAGATCTGAATCTTGTGGGCGCGATAACTCAGTTTTCTACTTTGGTATTGGTAATTAGTTTTCAACAAACTTCATATTTAATGGTTTAGTGTTGTCATTAAATCCGATTACATTCTGGAATAAAATATAGACCCGTAAGAAGGTTCACTTTAAAAAATGGTTAAACAGTGAAACATAAATAACATAAAAGCAAGCATTGATCAACATCGAGTTATAAATTTCCGAATTATAATAAATATTGTCCAGCTTGGTATTTATAGCCCCTGTTTAAAAGGACTTCAAAGTACAGACTTTTTAAAGTTCTTTCGTATGAAGAGGTATTGTAATGGTTGCATGTCTTTTGATTATTTATACTTTTATGATGAAATATAGTAGATATATCGGACAGCATTTAGAAATGATAAACCAAGTTTCTACTGTAATACATTTCTTTCGTCTTCAACTTCAGTGTAAATCTGTGTATTTCTGTGGTAATTTGCCTGGATAGCTTTGCGCTAGAGGAGGCATCAGGAAAAATGAAATGTTTTCTCGGCGGAGTCTCTTGAAGACGGATTTCTTTTGACAGTTTTTTGTGGCGACTTTTTGTTTTGGATGTACAGAGAGACGGATTGATATTTTTTATTTTCTTCTTCTTCTTTACATCGATTTGGTCCAACTAAGGACCATGGACACTAGCCCCCTATGACGGCCGTCACGGTGGAGCTAGGAAAGTTCGAGAAGGGGACGAGAATCATATCAAGTCCAGAATAACACTGAAAATACTAAGAACAAAGATAGAAAAGGACGAAACACAGAAGAAGAAAGAAACAGATATGCCGATGCCGGGATTCGAACCCAGTTTCCGACACAACGGCCGCACGACAGACCGCCGTCTAGACTGCTCGGCCACGCCGGAACAGCTATTTTTCTGTTATTTATATATTTATTTATTGTGTTGCATAATGATTCAACAATTAAATTTTAAATGAATTCTAATGATTGATAACAAACACAAAATCTTCTCTGAAATCTATTTGTAGCAAGAAAAACTTTTTGTAATGAAGCAGAACTAGAAAAACAAAATTTTGCAGAAACCTTTCATTTCTCCGGAAGAAAATTATAAGCTGTGTTTGAATCTCTGATAATTCGTATCCTGGAAAAGGAAAGGTTAAAATTTTATCATGTGAGGAACCGACCTTAAATTCAGAGACTAATTCGGGCTGCGGGAATAACAGTGAAAGACTGCTATTGCAGTAAAATTCCCAAGCAAAGCCAGACATTTTCATCTAGAAAAAAGTAAATAGTATTATACGAAATATTATCAATATATCATTACGATTAATAAGATAATTAGGATGTATCAAAACCATACAGAAATACTGTTGTTGTTATTTTTATTGTTTTCTGTGTAGAATATTTTGAAATCCACGTGTTACATTTACTTTAACTAACTTTCCTAATCAAGTTGTTTTAATTAAACGTCAAACATTTTTCATATGTTAATATTTTCAAATAGTAAATCAGAAGTGAATCACCCAATTATTAAAAGTGAATCCAATTTAAAAACTTTCGTCTTAGTTGTTTGTAGGAAACTTATGCCCGTGTGCACCAATCTCCGGTTAGCGCTGATAACCGCTGAAGCGACTATCAAGTCATTTTTTCTGTGCACGAACGTAAATTAGAAGTTAACCAGTAGATAAATCGCTGATCGGCGGTGAAATTATAACATCGAGAACATTGGCCACTTAAATGCGTAATCAAAGAAAAACTCCCATCAGCCACCGCGCCCTTCAGCTAAACCAAAATGGCTGACATCGATACCGATTCATGCGAATTTCAGGATTTAGACGATTTACAGATGTTAATTGCGGTGAACCCTCCGAGAATAATTCTAGATAGGAGTAATCCATTCGAAGATTTAACCGAAGAACGTTTTAGGCAAAGATTTCGGTTTGGGAAAGCCGCAACTCACCGACTTTTGTGCGAGGTAAGTTGCTTATCGTTTCATTTGAACTTTATTGCGTGAATGTGGTCTGGATAAATTTGTTATGTTTGCACCTACAGTTTTGCGTAGAAAATGATTGAGTGAATTTTATAACGTGTATGTTAACGCTTTGCTATTACCGTGTTTGTTCACATTCACTGATGTTTAATTTGTTTCCAAGGAAAAAAAAAATATTCGCGATAAAATTGCGTTGATGATCGAATTGTAACAGAAATCTGACCTTTTTTTTTTTTTTTTTCAATTTGAAAAGCAACATAAAAACTTATCCAGATCATTATAGCTTGAATGTTAGTAATATGCATTCAGAAATGAAATTTATGGATGCTTATTAGTTTATTTAATACATTACTACGAAAATTGTCGTGGAGTGAATTATGAAACTGAAATATTTAAAATTTTATGAGAAACATAATTATAAAATTGCGATACACAAATGCTGCATTTTTGATAATATAGAATTATATATTTCCTGTTGCAGAAAGGTTTATCCATGCATTGTAAGCAGTAGTTTTTTTTTAAATGAATAGTGCCACATATCAATGATAATTGCATAAGATTGGTGAAATTGAAATTAATAAAACCATTCATTATAATTGTATAATTAAAATTAATATCCTAATATAATGGTGTTTTTGTTTAGGTGAAGAAAATCCACCAATTGACGTAGAATTTGAAGAATTTTTGCAAGCCAGGTGCAATGCCAATGGATTGCAGATAAAGTACAATCAAATTACTAAGTAAAAATAATAATGAGAAACCCTACTAACATTAATATATATCACTGTAGTCATGTTAACAATAAGCACAAGTATTCTGGAAAGTAGATGTGTTTTTAATAGCTTTCATAAGTCATCATTTATCAGCTTAGCGATTTACAATTGTTCAATTAATGAATGCATACTAATTACATTCAAATCTATGTTTAACTATTAATAATCATTGATACATTTGAAATGAATTGTGATTGAATCTGATTAGAGTATTAATACACGTAATAGTAGTTTATAGAAATAGTGGTTACATCTTAATGAATAAACAGTGAGAAAATAATTTATGAAATGTTTAATGATATATGTATGCAACATCATGTGTAGTTTAATTTTTTTCATCAAAATTTTACACTGATCTATGTAATTATGAATATCTAACCAAATAACAACATATATATTTCTTAATTCCTTAGGGTTATCATGATATGGTGGAACCTGGAGCTCCAGACATACAACCACAATAACCTGGTGCAACTAGAAAGCTATAGGCCATCATCAATGGTTTCTTTAATAATTAAATAGGCAGTAAACATTATAGTTTTGTACAACATTTTATTACAACTGGAAATACATAAATATTGAAAAGAAATACAGTCTACACACAGTATTCAACAAAAAGCACTAGATTTACAAATATACACATTGGAGCTCTCTGCATCTCCTTAATAGAGACAATTGGCAACAAATACCTATGAGATTTTTTCATTTGACTTATTCTGTTGACAATGGCCTCTACTGATGAGATGTCAAAAGCTCCAATGTATGTAAGTGTTTATTTGTAATGTGTATTATATTTGTAAAGTGTTTATTTGTGCAATATTACATACTAGGAATTAAAAAAATCACTTCAGGACACACATAAGGAAGATTTACTATAATAAATATATATCTTTATATATAATATATTTATGATAGTAAAAAAAAAATAAGAACAGGCCAAAAATGTCCAAGTTTTATTTCAGTATTATCATAAATATATTGTATATCTTCATTATGTGTGTCCTGAAGTGATTTTTTTAATTCCTAATATGTTCAGTTTTACTGAAGTACCATACACATAAATATATAAAGTTTTCCAACATGTTTTTAAAATATAATTCTCTAGCTTCTTTGGCCCTGATTTCTGCATCTGCTGTTCTCAAGATAGCAGCATGTTTTATTTCTTCCATTTCAAATTTCCTTTTGGAAGTATTGCACACGTACATCAGAACACTCAGCAATCTTTGCAAAATTGTTTGTCTTCTTTTGTTGGTGGTCTCCGCCATGATACTTTATGACCATGTACTTTTGATGTGTCTGCTTCTTGCTGAGCTGTTAGTATGGCAGCTGTCTGGTTTGCATCCTAAAAATAATTACAATAAAAATTATTATTATTATTGTTAAGGCCTTTTTTTATTTATGGAAAACTAACTATTTATGGAATATATATATATTGAATTCTATCCTACGAGGTATAAAATGACCTGTGTGCACGTTAAGCTATCTTGTTCATAGTATTACAGATCATGGCAACAACTATTGTAAAAAGAATAAAGAATGGTCTTTTATATGGCGCACTTTGATTCTGTTTTTATTTTAATTAGAGATATGTTATTCCTTTGTAATGATATAGGATTATATTTACTGCAAATGTTTGCAATAATTGTATCTTATTGGCCATAGTTACACTACTTTTTAATCCTCAAACATATGTTATTAAGTTTCCCTCATATATGTCTAGTAGTTTCTAAATTATTTATTTGTTAATGTACATGAAAATAAAATTTACAATTACACATTAATTTTTCATATGGAAATAGTATGTAATGATTTATTCTTGAGTGAGAGTTAGAATATATTACATTTTGTAAAACTTCAACTTTTGATTAATTTTTGTATCATAGTTTGTATTTCTGTGATAGTTGGATGAAGCCAACAATCTACACATTACTTAAGTGCAGAATCAACAAATTCTTTTTGATGCATATATTACTTGTAAAACAAAATATATATTGGAATATAGTAATGTATGCTGGTAATAATGATTGTTCCAAATAATGTACATTTATTTGTTATAAATAATTCTAAATGATTTATAAAGTTTTTGTTTGTAACATATTTATACTTGTATGAATAGACTATGTTCATTGTTACTTCTGGATGATTGGTTTTTAGTTCTTAAACCAATAGTTGTTTTAAATAAACTGTTCTTTCTTTCCTTTCATGGTGATAGGCTTGTTGTTCTTTTTTTTTTAATTTCCATGTTAACTGAGGAATGTTTGATGTAGTAAGAATACAGTATAATATACTGACATAATTATTCATATCTGCTTCTTACATCTGCAGTACAAAGAAATTAAGAATGGCTGCTTAAAACAACTGAATTACACTTTGTAATTTTATTAATTTAATAAACAAATGTACATGTTGAACAGTTTAAAATATATTGACAATCATCTTTATCAATATTTCATGTATTGGATTGAACAAGCAAATCAATGAATGGTGTCTGCATTTGCAGTAGATATCAGTTTAGAAATTAGTAATATTCTCATACAGATTTATGAAACCATCATTTCTAATGGATAAATTTTGATTGTTCTAATTCATGAATTTATGTTGCTTGTCTTCTTATATTTATTGTGAAATTGTCAATTGCTTTTCTGTGGTAATTGTTCATGTTACATGGAAACAAAACATTTGTTTTTTTGCTTTCAAAACTGATTAATACATTTGTTTACTTCTACAATTTGGCTATGCTTAGCTATGCGTAGAGGTCATAGGTAATTTGGTTAACTCTTCAAATGAAACAATCAAGCATCATTCATAATATATCTCAGAAATATTTTTTTAAACTTCGTAAAATGAATATTTCACAGTTTGTCTCTATTACAAAATCAGATAATCATACATTATATATATATAGTTTCATACTGAAACATAGATATTGTTTCCTTGCAGTTTTAATACAAAAAAGGATGTGGTTTAGCATATTAATCCCATACAATTATATAGTGAGAGCTGAAAAAAAATCAGACAGTATGTTTCTTTTTCAAGTATACACAATCTGTATGTCAAGTCCAACCAAAGTTACTGCAATCTCATATAACAGCACAATACAACATCAATCATAAGTTTTCCTTTACATAAAAAAACATGAAATTCAACAGTAGAAAGTTTAACCCGAATTTTAATAATTTGCCTATTTATTTCCAAACCCCTTTCAAATTAATATCAAAGAAATGAATATACTACAAGTTGGTTTCTACTAAGTGCAGAGTATGAAATAATTAGTGTAGACATAATTCGTCATGTCTATCATCTCAGCTTGTATGAATTCTTTTGACCCAAAGCACATCGCCAATTCAAATTTTTATTTATTTTACAACTTTACAGACATTCTGTAATCAATCAATTATTCGTTTTATATCAATACTGTATCCGTCAAATGACAACTCGTTCTGGCATTGCAGCAATGAAATTGTTTCATATCGTCCAAGACGATTTTTTTTTTTTTTACATAAATTAAATGAACATGCAATATACGAATTCAAATGTTCATATTTTAATCAAATGCTGCGATTAAATGTCAATTATACTACATTCTAAACTACTTGTTAATACAAATATAGAAATTTAACTTACCATTTGTGAAGGCTCGTGAAACACCATGAGTATTGCTCGTCTCCATCCGTTCGCAGCTGATTGAAAGGTCCCATCGGAAGATGCAGGGGATCGGCTGTACAATATTAGCAACTGCCATTAATTTTTCTGTAATTGACGTAGCATCAGCTTGGCAAATCCCTCCTTCAGTTTTATACTGCTCTTTGGTTTCCTGCGCTTTCTATAATTTTGCTCTTCTCTTTAAAATATATGCTGCCTTCGACGCCGATTGACTCTCTTTTCACCGCAGCAGCACTATTTAAAATTGCCTTCAATTACAGTCCATGCCGCTCTTTTTTCTTTACGGGAAAGATGGTCCGTTCTTTTATTTTCGATTACAGCCACAAATTTCCCCACAATATATTTACTAAATGTTTATCTTCTTCTGTGAAATTCGACCCGCATGTGTTTTTTGTTTTCAATCTCGGCGTCCATGTTTAATTTCGAGTTTGCACATGCGCCAGTGAATCAGATGATGTCAACATGTTGTTAACCAATCACAGTCAATTTTAGAAACACTTTCGATTTAACACCGACCATCAGTAAATGACTGCAACTTTTTCAATGGTGCACAGCTTTCTGACTTATCCAAGCGATAGTGAATAACCGTCAATTAACTGATAACTGCTCTCTTTCGTGTTGGTGCACTCGGCCCATAGTCATTTGCTTTTCTGTATATTTGATAAATGTTGGTCCCAATGGATTAGGCAGTGGACTGGAGGAGCAGGGTTCAATTCCCTGTCTTGCCGGTTGAAGATTTTTCCACGTTTATTTCTACCCGAGACGGACCCTAGGGTTCACCCAGCACTCTGTCAAACGGGTACCGGATGTCTTACTGAGGCGGGTGACCATCCCATTTGAACTAGTTGGAACCTAAATCTCCCGTTCATGGTCTGTAGTGATCGGCTACACTTAATGTCATTTTTCAGTCTCTGTTTCGAATACTAATGTTTTATATAGCCTCTTTGCCACTTCGTCCGTGATCAATTCTGAATTTCTCGTTTGAGTTCGTTCGTAAGTGAGCCATCCAAACAAAAGAAAAATGCTAGAGTCTAAATACAGAAACTTGTGCTTTTGAATTCTATGCAACACACCAATTAAAAATCAATATATTAAAAAAAACAAAAACAAAAAAAAACCAACTCGTTTCTTCGTAAACATAACAGGGATTTATTCATATATGATGTTGTTTATCTGAATATAATTAAATTGCTACTATATATATATATATATATATATATATATATATATATATATATATAT
>JAFIDM010000007.1:29985247-30010506 GCA_023159025.1 Thereuonema tuberculata | reverse complement strand
ATATATATATATATATATATATATATATATATATATATATATATATAAGAGCCGGACAGTGATTTGTGATTTGAAAATTCCAATATCAAAAAACAAATCACTGCTTACGAAATGCCGATCAAAAAACAAATCACTGTTTCCATGGAGATATAATTAGTCTCCACTTCATCAGCGGCGAAATTTGGAACTAATTTAGAAACTAAAACGCAACACAATCAAGACTCTGTTCTTTCAAAATTTAAAATTAAATTTAAAATATAAAATTTATCTAAATATCAATATTAAATCTAAATTTAAAAATAAAACTACCCTATATAATAGCTAAATTATACAATTTTCAAAAAGAAACTAATAACTAAATTATTTAAAACTGAATTTAAAATTAAAATAAAAAATTAAGAAATGAAACTATCCAAAATAACAGCTAAATTATCTAATTTAAATATCTAAAATTTAAATTACAAATTAACTAATATAAAAATGGCTTAATTGACTAAGTATAAAATGAAGTAATAAAGAGTGCATCAAGTCTCTATTACTTATTGAAATTAACCAAATTATCTATATCTAAATCTAAATTTAAAATAAAACTACCCAATTTAATAGCTAAATTATCCAATTTTAAATCAAAAAGAAACTAATAAAAATTACAAAAACTATATTAATTGTAAAATCACGAATTAACTACGTATTAACTAAATTATCTAAAACTGAATCTAAAATTAAAATTAAAAAATTAAACTACCCAAAATAACAGCAAAATTATCTAATTTTATAAATATTTTTAAATTAAACTATTATAAAGAAAATAATAGAAAATGAAAAGAACAAAAATCCTGCAATATTGAGTTAAAGTATGAACATAAAATATAAAATTAAATATTTGAATACCTTAATGAGAAGATATGGTACATAATTCTTCAAAATTAGGCATATATAAATCCAAAACACAAAACTTGAAGCTGGTGGTCTTCAAATTTCGTAAAGCAAAGATTTATATATATATAGTAGCAATTTAAATATATTCAGATAAACAGCATACACAGCTGCACTGAATAATGATAATTCAAATTTTAATCTACTAGACACCTGTAGTTTTTCTATTTAATTTGTAATTTTTTTTTAACAAATAATTTGAAGAGCAAATGTATGATAACAAGAATATGGTTAGGAAGAAGACGAACACAATGTATTAGCGAAGGTTAGCAGCAGGTGGTCTGATCAGCAGATGGATAGCAAACTTAGGAGAAAAAAAAAAAAGAAAAACTTATTAAAAGCAGAAGAATCGTAAATTTATATAATAGGAATTTAAATCTGCATAATCTATTAATTTCTATTTTTTTTCTTTCTACAGTATAAATCCGCAGCTAATGAGACCTCCCAAGTACCGTATCAAACTATTTCTACACCCCCAGGCAAAATTAAAGATTTTATCTCCTCTTCTTATTTAGTTATTAAATTACGGAGTCAGACCAACCTGAATTTCCAAAGAATTGATTGAAATTTCTGTATAAAATAACTTTCTTTTGATGAATTGGCTTTGTATTTATTATTTCAATCTATATCATACATTTGTTCCTTTACTTTATTTTGTATTCATGCACATCCTTTGTATCCACAGTTTTTGAGTCATTAGGCTAGTAAAAGGAATTAACGAAATAAATTCCGAAAATTCGCCATATCTGTATGAATATCGTATTTATTTCTTTTGAGTTGAGGAGGTGAGTGTAAGTTTACTAAAATAACTATTTTCTAAATTAACTAAAAAATAAATAGATAACAACTGCTTTGCGTCCTTTTTTTTTCTATCGTAAAGGGGGAAAAAAATAGAAAAAAGAAACTATTTTTTTGTTAGAGCTTACAAAGAATCGTGAGAACTAAAAAGAAACACGAAAATCAGTAGATAAACAAAGACAAAGAATATTTATCAATGATAAAGGGCGTGTGAGCACAATTTAAATAAAACAACTAACAAACAAATAAATACGTGTGAAACTGAGAAATCAAGGATTAAGAAAGCTGGACAAGTGTTCTTACTATTTGCAGTAAGTACAATTTGAAAATTTATAATTATTGTTTCCATCTTACCAAATTTTGGCAATGAAAAGTCACTTGCCATATTCGAAAGCAAAATATTTAGAAGAATCTTCGGGGCTGTTTGGATTGGGGAAGTGTGGCGTTCCAAAATAAAACAATGAAATACAGTAAAACCCCGTTATTACGCTCGTCAAGGGACCATGACCTACAAGCGTAATAAGCGGGATAGCGCTGTAGACGGGAAATGATTTAGGAGATGGGGGAAGATTTGGACACCATTTTACAGGAAACATACTTGATTCTGCAATAGATATAGTGCAAATATGAGCTTATTTCCTTATTAAAAAGATCTTTGATTGTGGTTTGCCGTGTGTGTGTGCTACTGTTATGAATTACAACATTTTCAATGCGGTTCAGGTAACTATTAACGTCAATTGATACGCCACTAGGAGCAACACTAATATATTTTCGGAGCAGATTTAGTGCACACTTTACTTTTTTATGTTTGCAACCATCCTTCGCTGCATCGGTAATTGCATCCCCTGTTTTTCATTATTGTTCGCAGACTGGACGAGGGAATTCCTAGAGATTCTGCGAAATCCTTCTGATCTGTAGAATTCTCGTCGTACTTACGGAGAATTTGTAATTTTTCACTTATAGAAAGGGATTTCCGCTTCGACATTTTGCACAACTGTATCACAGACCCGCACTTGACAGAGTTCAAGGATTCCCTCCTATCCGGGAAAAAAAAAAGAATTTCTTTTCGATACAAAATTTCCGATATAAAAAAGCGCTACAAACGGGATTTGAAGCGTTATAAGAGGGTAAAAGTATACAGAGATATATAGAAAATTCCAGGGACCGTATAAAAGGAGCGTAAAGAACGGGATAGTGCTATAAGCGGAAGCGTTATATCGAGGTTTTACTGTACATGAACTTTACCAGGAATCAGAATTTCGTGGCGATAATGAAAACTTCAAGAACAAGATGGTTTGGCCACATTCTAAGAATTCAAGCAGAGGAAATAGCAAATAAATTGTTGTGGACTAACCTCGTGGATTCAGAAAAAAAGGAAGATCAAACACAAGAATTTGAAAGACTTTATTAGTGATGATTTGATAGCAGCGGGTGTCAGATATTGGAAAACCAACTAATTGAAATTAGTTGTATTAAGAAATTGTATTCAACTAATAATTAACATTAACTTTTGATTTTATAGTACTGAAATAGGAGATTAGATTTTAATTCATCTACATTACTGTTGACAGCTATGCTATTTAGGACCAAAACTTTCTGACAAACGATTTACAGGTCCGTAGAATGTCTTTCAATCGTTCTATTGCTATTTATACATTTCTGATAACTCCAACTTTCAAGTGAAGGTCTAATGCAAAGACTTTACTTTATTTGAGAAGAAAGAGATTTGAGAAGAAAGAGATTTCACATTTTCAGTAATATGAACAAACAAATGGCTTGTCCTATTCTCTTAAAGTTGTAAATGTCGAAAGAAAAAAAAAAAAAGAATTATAGTCGGGCACTCTCTCCAAAAGTAAATTTATTTTTACTTGTATCTTACGATAACATTGGATTGGATGTCCTGGACTTTATCTCAAGGAGGGAATGGGAGCACTTGACTCCTAACTAATTACTTAAAATAATTTGATTAATTTGTTTTTATATTTTTGAGACATCTTTTGCTATTTCGATTATTTTTTTTTTCATTTTGCTATATTAATACAATGATTGTACTAAGTTTGTGTAATAACGGCAAAAATTTGATGTACAATCATATATTGTATTATTTCCTTTTAACAAAAAATAAAAAATCACAAATTATAGAAACTATAGGAATTTTTTGTATGAGAAGCGATTTCCTTCGGGGAAAATCTTTGTACTTCTTAGTGTTGGTGGTGGGACACAAGGGGGTGGAGGGAAAGAGATCTGTGGGAACCTTATCGTATGGTGTTTTTCTCACATTACTGTTCGCAGCACTTTCCAGAACTCTTCATCTCAATGGGAAAGAATTACTATATTAATTAAATGTTGAAATTAATTTTATACAATTTTCTTATGGTTTTTTCCTAATGAGTTGGGGAGGGGAGGCCAAACTTCGTCGTCAAAACTATATAACTGATTTTTTTCTTTTTATAACTGCTTTGAGGGAAAAAAGTAAAATGTTTACGTTCTTTTCTAATATAGCAGATAAGTAAAAAAAAATACTTCAATCAAATAGAAAACTTTTTTTTTTTTCAAAAACCAGCGGAATATGTCAGATGTCCAAGAAATAATGTGAGGTGTTTGAAGCGCCATAAGTTGATAAATATTAGTCGCATCGATTTCAAACTTTGCATTGTAGGCCTGTGGTTCATGGGGAGTGCAATTATGAGAAAAAGTTTCTAGTTCACATCGTCACCACCAGGGGGCACATGGCGCTGCTGAAAGCTATGCAAATAGAGCTCTCCTTGAAAAGGCTAGCACACGATGACTCGTGCACTATTCTTCAACAGGAGCACAGCAATGCCATTAACACTTGTTGACCGCGCTTTACTCCGCTTTACTCGTGAAGCTTTATCACGTATACTACTAGGGCATTATTATGTGAATCCAGGCATATCAGAGGCATCATATCAAATTTAAATAAATAGCAAATTTACGATGTATGGTTAGCAAATTTGAGACAACGGGAAAGTTGACAACATCACCGGACAGAATCCGAAGACGGATATCATAAAAAGCTGTTATGAAATTGAGGTAGCGCTAGCGGATCAAGGAATCAATTTGGATGTAGCAGTGGTAGAGCCGTCCCACGACAGTTGCAGGTAAAGTGTCAACAGTAAATGCAGTTATTCGTAAGGTCCTTCATCTTTATTCTTTCAAGATCCGCAGCACACAACAACTTTTAGCCGCAGACTATGGTAACCATCAAATGTTTGCACTGGAATTTCTTGCACGTTGTCACCTCGACGATCAGTGGCCTTGGAATATTCTGTGATCCGAAGAAACACATTTCACTCTTAACGGTGGTGTTAATACGCACAACTGCCGCATCTATGGATCACAACCGCCCGTGGAACACCTCAAAGAACCATTACATTCACCAAAAGTATGGTGTGGTTTCACGGTTACACTCTTTGTTGGCCATATTTCTTCGAACTGGAACGTGCACACGGTCTACAAACCTGCATCGTTACAGGGGTTCGCTATGCATCTTTATTGCGAAACCAAGCGTTTCCATTCCTGCAGCAGCTGGGTGCCTTAAACACAGGGTAGTCTTCATCATGCAAAATGGAGCTTCACCGCACACATCATGTTGCTAGGAATGCGATTGTAGAGTGCATCCCTAATGATCGTGTGTAATAAGTAAACTTTATCCTAATGCATGGTCCGCACGATCCCCTGACATCAATCCTTGTGACTTTTGGCTCTGAAATTATCTCAAGGATAGGGTCTATCGAGGTAGGGTTATGCGCTACAGGACTTGAAAAACGCCATAAGACGTGAATGTGGGCGTCTGCATGATGATTTGAACCGACTTATTATATAGCACGGTATGCTTGGAATGCAAATGATCTCTGAGGATAGAGGACACATTGAACATCTTCTGTGACCAATCGTTCTGATCCACAATTCCGAATTCGAAAAAGCAAAGAAAACCAGAAGATGCCGCATAGCCGACAGCAGCACCACATGCCTCCTGGTGGTGATTATGTGAACTAGAAATTTTTTTCTCATGATCACACTCCTCATTATCCATAAGCCTATAATCCAAAGTTTGAAATCAACGTTTAATATTTATCAACTTAAACACCTTACGTTATTTCATTGATACCTGGTACCTAAAGAAAAATATGCAAAATAATGAAGAAATAATGATAAAGTTAGGTCTTTTATTGAAAGACCTAACTATTAAAATTTTTTAAAGCAGTTTTTAATAAAAAAAGAACTAAGAGCTCAATTAGAGCGGGATTAAGAAATCTCCCTTCGGATTATACATTAGAAGTGGTTTTGTAAATAAGGTTCAAATATTAAGTTAACAAAAAACAATGAAACAAAAAATTAGCAAATCATTAAAAATAAAGAAACAATGCTGGAAAACTTTATCTAAAACCTGTTAAAATGGAATCATGGCGAATTTATTCACACTCATACTCTCAACAAGAACCGTTTTAAAATTGAGTTAAATTAAATTAAGGTTAAAAGTAACTAGTATTTTTATCATTAAATGGTAAACTTAAAGCTGCTAATTATGTGATAAAATTTGAAGGAAACCTTTGAGAAATATTAGCTTGGCAGCTGGGAATCAACAGCTGCTTCTACAACGTGAAATAAGGAAATGACGGGCTGCTATTTCGTGGAATAATTTCAGCGTCCTCCGAGAACCAATATCCTATTCACCGATTGTAGCGTCTACTAACTCAGATTTAAGGGGTGGTGAAGTTTAAGTCCAACACCTTATCTAATGTAGGGACGTCTGGATGAATGGTATACATGGATTGCTGGGGAGAAGCCGGCTTCAGTTCTCGGGAAGGATATTTCCAGATTATTTCTCCTTCAAGCGGATCTATGGTTTACCCAGCCCTCTGTAAAATAGGGACCAGAATTCTTTCTGTATGTGAAAGGCTGGGGAGCTTTGGACTAACCCTATTCTCTTCTGGTCCCGATTAGCCAGAGAAACGGCGGTGTCTAAATCTGTAGCGTGTTCATGAGCCAGCAGAGGCTGAAAGGAGAAAAGGTTGGAAGTGATAAGATCTGCAACAGTATTTGAAACGAAATGTAATCGATATGTGATAAGAAAGAAATGTCAGGATAATGACCAAAATGGCCAACACAGCCTCGGAGTAAGTCTCGACTTTGTATAAAGACAGTCATTCGGCAGAAATAGTACATATTGGTAGATTGGAGTTATTCCTGAAGTTTGTTAGATATATAGCCTCCACACACATTGACAATTTTATTTATTGATTTCTTTCACTTTCTTGATTCCATTTTTTATTGATTTCTTAAATACCGGTATTTGTTTAAACAAATTTCTTTCATTCAATAAATGTAATTATTTGTTTTAAACTATACTGTTTCCTTCATCTTGTCGATTTGAACTTAGGCTGAGATATGATTCTGATTTGTAATGAACTATGGAATGCTATCTTTAACTTATAATAACTTGCCGTGAATCACCTTGTAGGTGATTCAGATGCAAGAAACGTCAGATGCAAGATGCTGTCATTAGTAATTGCTGCAAATTCTCTACAAAATATGTGCCAGTGGTATAGGCATTGGACTGAAGGAGCAAGTTCAATCCCTGCGGAGGTTGGGGATTTTTCCTAGGTTATTTCGTCTCCGAACGAGTCTTGGGGTTCATCTACTCTATAACAATGGGAACCAGGTTTCTTTGCCTGCACTAAAGGCGGACGAGCATCAGACTGACCATCCAACTTCAAACGATGGTCCGATGATCATTGAAAACATCGGGACCTATTCCTTTGGCACCCTATGAGCTACGAAGGCTCACATCTTACAAAGCATGAAGTAGTTCGTGAAATAAAATAAATATTCCACAAAAGCACAACATAAAATATCTACTGTATTTGGCTTCACTCATTTTCTTTTCCTCTGGTGGTTGATTTCCTAATTGTTTTTCGCCCAAAATTCTTTCAAGAATGTGACAAAGAGCTTCGAAAAGTCATTTGTAAGGAATCCAAGGAATCATATATAACTTGGGGTTGTTTACGTGTAATTCTTGAGACTTTGATTTCCAGAATAAACGCAGTTACTTCTTTCAGGTTTCCTTTTAATTTGAAAATAAAATTTAAAGCAAATGGAAATGATCCTTTGAAGAGAACCATTGGAATGCATTCCATATCAGTCAAATACTTTGAGACGAAACTGTTATAACTTCCATTGATTTTTAGTTCACGTCTCTACGTCCAAAGATCTATTAAATTATGTTCAATTCTTTTGATGTTCGACAGTAATTCAATACTGGTGATTAACTGCGACAACAGGGATTACCCATCCCTTCCCCCAAAGAAAAAAAAATCCTATTCAGCAAAGCAGTTGTTTTGACAGCTTGGTCCGAAATTGCTTCCTTGTTAGTAATTAGATGCAGTTCATTATTATTCAACACAAATGGGATGCCTATAAAACAACTGAAACAGGTGTTTGGCAAATGAAATTCTGCTGAAAGATTAAGTGATTGTAAATGAAATGAAAATTCTTATCTGAGGTAAATTCACTGAAACTACATCAATGAAGATATTTTGCAGTGTCCTGAGCTTTATCTTTACTAAAAATAGTTTTCATTTAAAATTTGCAGGAGAAAAAAATAGTCATTCAGAATTGATAAGAAAAATGAAACTTATGTCGAGTAATCAAACTTTTTTTTTAATAATAATAAATAGATATTTTGTTTCATTCAATCGATAGTTAATAAGGGCGTAAAATAATGAAAAGGTTCGTTTAAACAACAAATCACACGAACTAGGAGGTTTATTGTAATAGGGACAATGTAATTACATAACATTCCTCAACTACCACTCAATTTCTTAACAATCTCTGAATGCTGTCCAAGTTAACTGTTTTCTGTTATCTCATCAATAAGCTGATAATCATTACTGGGACAATTGTCAGTGTTCGTAAAGGGTTGTTTAGTCTTCTGATACAAGTATCAGAAGACTTCTAATCCCGCTTTGTCCGTCCGTCTGTGGACAAGTATCATTAAAATCTCATTAAATTATCATTAAGCACAATAATCACAACAATCGCAACAATTGCGCCTTTTGCATTCGCAGCAATTACATTCATAATAATAAGGAAATTAAATTAATAACAATTATATGTTCTTAAACGTATCAGAAGACGTTTCGAAGCATTGTAATTGGTTTACTAATCGCTATCCATATCTTGTTTTATTTTTGCTCTGTTGTTAAAAACTGATTATCAGAGTTAGTAGGATCTTTGGATTTGGTTTTTCTTGCTGGTAACATTACACTGGATCAAGACTTGTTTCACTGAAGTATTTAATTTGGTCTCATCCATTGTTATTTAAATAAATCTGTGTTAGACTTAATTTCCGAAAACATTCTTGCAGCGTAGTGATTCTTTTGACAGTTCCCATAATATGAAATAAAAGTCGTTCCATTTTATGGCTGTTTCGTTTCCTTCGCCTTTTGATAACTGCATGAATTCCCGAGCGCATCGTGGATTATTGTGTTTCTGTAACATCACGAAATACACGTTTCAACTTACTTAGACAGCAGCAGCAGCAGCTCTGTCTCTTCTCTTCCTCAGTAGAAAAGTGACAACCGTGATGGAAATAAATGTCCTTTTATCTTGAGATAAAATCAAATGCACCTTTGACCAAGAAGTAAAGATAAAAGCTAGTAATAAAAGATCGATGAATAGTGAATAGAGATATTTTTTTTTTTTTTTTTTTTTTTTTTTTTTTTATTGAAATAAATGAAGCTTGAAAAATACTAATAATCTATCATTATAAATGTTTGTTGTTCTAATAGCGACACACAAGAAAAGCTTAAAAGAAGTTTTTGAAAGAACTTTGTTTTTTTCGGAGTTAATAAAATAAAATAATCCATATATTGAATTGCAATTTTATAAAACTTCCTTTATGATTGGAATGGTTTCAAAGTTTATATGTAAAATCGCACTGTTCACTTATTAATTGTGGGCGAAAGTAGAAAATTAATGCACTACATTGAAAATATTGGCAATGTACAATAGACCTTCATTGAAATTGGTTGCACATTCCATTTGTTTTACAGCGACACAACAGTTCAAGTTACAATATACAGTTTTATGAAACTGCCAATTATTATTGCAGAGTTTGTTTTTTTTAAACGTAACAGTGTCTTTTAAAGTCGTCATGTACCACGCGAATGAAGTTCAAATTAAAAAGATACTGTCTTTCTTAAAATTCTTGTGATGATTTATAACTAAGCTAGTTGCGCCAGTTCAATAAATCTAATGAATTTCTTTTATTTGATTGTTATTATTTTTTGAAATAAATATAAAAAAGATTTAATTTCTTTTTTTTGATGATTCAAACAAAAGCTCAATGATTTTTACAAGATACAGTTAGTGAAATAGTAACTGAGTTTCATGTGTTTAGCTTTTATTTTTCTTCTACGACGTAATACATGTTTAGCAACATAATCAGGATTACATTGTTTCGGTTTGCCTATGGTGTGATTGTTTTATTGTTTTTAGAAATTTAACAAGAGCCTCTGGATGAAAAAAAATCACATATAAAGTGCTTCTCTAAGATATTACAGTACGGGAAGGTTGATTACATTAGCAAGATCACATGAGACAGGTAACACTGAGCAAATATTCAAGAAGACATGCATATCGTCACTGCTTACACTTAACTCAAAGAATAAATAGCTTCCTCGTCCCCTCTTCGCAATGAGTAGTTCGCATCTACTTTTACACTATATGATGTTGACGTATGGACACTTCAGGCATTTGGAGACTATAGTTCTTTAAAGATATCATAGTAATGCAGAATGTTAAGGAATTGAAGGGTTGACCAAGGAAAAAAGAAAAAAGAAGAGTCTTTAAAATATCAGAATCGATTAAAACCATCTATTGCCTCCAAAGAACTACAGATCAAACTCCTCTTCTCTTTATAACTAAGCACTAGAACTGAACTGAGTGATTTATGAAAGGAAGGAGAAGTGTATCTGTACTTAATTGGAAAAGTTCTTAGTTAAACTTTACAGAGTTACAGACTTACTTCCTTAGCATAACATTTTGCAGCCTCTTAGATTAATGATCAAATAAATTCAGAGTCTGTTTGATAACAATGATATAATCGATTCAAACTGTTTTAGGAAACAAAATTTGATCAAATTTGTGGGATTTCTAGAAAATAAGAAAGACTTTCATTGAAAGATGTCGATAATAGCAATCGTATTGATTGCCTGGCTTAATATTGTTAGAACATCCTTGACTACAAATTAAGAGAATCCCAATTTATAGGCCCATGTAGGCCTCAACGATTCATGAGCATAAGTTGAGATTTTTGGGTTGTCAGTCCGACGCCCTCCCACCTTTAACCCCGGGAAAGAAGCCCAGTCCGAATTTTACAAAAGGCCGTTTGGACAAGAAATATGCAGGGAAAAATCCAGACCTCTGCCGGAAATTGAATCCAGCCTCTCCTGCATCCCACAGCCCATTGCCTTTGCCACTGGATCACTGGGCCTCCACAAATAATAGATATAATTAATATTATACATTCTTTCTGAGAAGCTGCTTAAATGGATTCAAAACTTCTTTCAGTAAGAAATCTAATGTAGTCTCCTGCAGCTTTTTTATTTTTATTTTTTTTTTTTTTTAGTAAGAAAATTGACAACTAAGAGTACTTCATTCTTTTAGCATAGCCTACTAATTTCCACAGTACAGAATGCCCATGATCCAGAAGTTCTCTGTTAAGTCAATGAGCAGTGGCAAAAAAAAAAAAAAACTTAGATATCAAATTGATAAAAGGTAGCACTAATCCCCTAATACTAGAAAATTGCTGAATATTTAGAGCTATCTTTAAATTAGAATAAACATGTAAAGAATATATGAATAAAAAAACCAGTAAGCATCTAACTGATCTACTTTGTAGGGTTACTACTTAAGATGCCTTAATTACTGTTTGAAAAACCTACCCTCTCTTCATTGTGAAGCAAAACTCTGTAGAAAGTAGTACAAAAAACAAGTTAGATCTTATTTAAAAAAAAAAAAAAAAGACTGTCGTGGAACCGAATTTATAGGCATTCTGTTTGTAGTCATGAAATGCCAAACTAAGATGCAATCATTGAAAGCAGATCTCCAAAACATGATACCCGTGTTCTTTCACAGAACCAAACGAAAACTGACAACTTCTAGTAAATGTAGTTATTATTCGCTTGCCAATACAACAAATATCGCTTGATAAAGCAGTTGAACTGCAATCTAAAATGTTGTATCTGTGGAAACAGATTCTTTCCTGCCAGGTAAAGCCTGATTTGAAGATGCAACTTTCCTTTTGTCTGTTACTTCCTAACAATAACTTCTTAGAAAACAATATCCTTAAAACCTATTAATATTTATTTTCATTATTAAATCGGCTTTCAGATTCAGCTCAATATTATCGGTATTTTTTAATTTCTTTCGGAAAAAAAGCAGTAAATTCGACAGGAGGTAGCCGCGTTAGTAAGTTATTCAATATGAAGATTTCGACTAGGAAAGTTTTCTACTCATTGATATTTGAAGCAATCATTTAAAGTTAAAATGATAAAAACCAAAGTTTAAACCAAAGTTTAAACAAAAGTTAAATCAATGGCCTACATTTATATTGAAATTAATATCTACTCTAAACATTTTTCATTTTCTGTTAAAGTAAATGAATTAAAGCCGCATTATTTTTATTGAGATGGTTGAAGTCAGATTAAATTTAATCGATTTGAAATTAAATCACGACCAGTGGTTTATATAAAACGATTTTAATATTCTTTGTTTAAGCAATCAGGTATTAACAGATATAAGATAGAAATCCACTGTCTAGAGTCCAGTGCTTTTCTAGGGAGAGTTTTGTCGCCTTTACTCATTAGTTTTTTGACAAGGACACATTTTTAAAAACATTTTAAAAAGTTAGATCGTCTTTAGTCGATAAATATGAATATAAAGTTTCAAGAAGATCCATACAGTTGTTGAAAAAGTATTAGGGGAAACACATACAATTTTACTGGTTGATGAAACTCATTTTCCTATTGGAAAGTAGGCAAAAAATATAAGATTAAAGTTTGACAATGTCGATCCTGTTATGAAATTTTAAAAATAGAATAGACAAGGCCAACATATTAGAGACAGTATTAATTTTTACTTGTATAACATGAATTGTACACTACTGTTTGTGAAAATTGCAAAACTATGATAGTATTGCTTGAAACTTACAGGATATGTACATAAGGTTGGACAAGGAAATGATTACAATGTCAGTGAAAATGCGCATGAGATTTCAAGCAGCATCCTCTGAACTTTCCAGTTTTGGATGTAAATGAGGGGCTTACAACTATAGTGGACCAAGTCCATCTACACTAAATTGAAGAAATCACGGTTTGAAGTTTTTAATGTGCAAGTAATTCTAGGCAAGTAATATTGTAAAAACAAATATCTCTGGGAGAGAAAACGTATTAATCACTTAATTCAATGAATAGAACATGTTTTAAAGTTACTCAAACATGAACTATCTCCATTTTTAAAAAATACGGAAAAATAAGGTTGTGAGCCCCTCAAATAGGTGGCTCAAACGAGATGTTGCAATTAGTGAAGACCCGACATTGAGTCGTAAGGGTTTTTCTTGTGGCTCACTATGTCTAATACCAAAGAACGTCGCATTATGAATATTTGACGGACTTGGAGCGAGGAAGGATTGTTGGGATAAGAGAAGCTGGATTTTTTTATCCCAAAATTGACACTAGTACAAAACGAAACGCCAGCACAATGATGCGAACGTGGCGTCAATGGACAGATGAGATTCGGACACACAGAAATCGGGGAACTCAACGCAAAATCTCACGACTGCATGGAATGACAGACACCTCTATCTTACGGCAGTGGCCGATTGCACACCGATGTCCACTGTGTTAAAATAGCAATAGACACTGTCACAGGTCAGGCTTTGTCCTCCAGCACTGTTCGACGACCCTCAATCACCGACGCCTCAGGCTGCAATGGGTTCTCGAACATAAACATTGCTGATTGGCAATACGTCGTGTTTTCTCATGAGTCACGATTCAACTTAATGCACCACGATGGTCGCATATATATATTCGAAGACATCGTGATGAACACCAGCTTGCAGCGTGCATTTTGCTGACCAATGCCTAGTGTCATGGTTTGGAGTGCCGTTGGATTCAATTCACGATCTCGCCTGATACGAATTCACGAAACCCTCAACACCAGCCATACATCAGGGATGTTTTAGAGGCGGAGGTGATACCCTTCCTTCCGAGTTGTCCTGACACTATATTCCAGCAGTACAATGTGGCCCGGAATGTCCAAAATCTCTTCTACGCACGACAGATATTGCTTCTTCCCTGGTTGGTCCGCTACGTCTCCTATCGAACATGTCTAGGATATCGTAGTAAGCAACTGACCCGTCAAGCGCCTCCATCATCCACTTTGATGCTCGAGGTGATTTCCCACGATACTGAATTTTGAAGCGACAAAATCTTGTATAGCTCTGCAAATGTAATCAGTTATCTATTGTACCATGAATAATTTGTGACATAAAGTTCATTTGAATAGCGTGATTCTTTCTAGGTAGCAATTTTTACAAACAGTAGTGTACAAAGAATATTGAAATGACTTCAACTACTTGTCACCATATATTTTGTATAATTAAAATAAAACTTAAATTGCTTCTATTACAAGTTCGCCTGGATTATTTTGATCTGAAGGCATAAATCGTCTACTTCCCTTCATGACTTTGCAAACGCTTCTCACAGATCTCGACTGAAGTATCCAGATGTTAGTAATAAGAAATGTTTACATAATTATCTGCAAGAAGACAGATTATAATGGTTTATTTGAATTAAGATATTTTTTTATTAAAATGTATTTTCCCACACCTGCACAATTTTCATTTTTGTATAAAGCTTTCGCTTGTGAAGTTATAGTTTGGTTTTTTTTTTTGGTTTCTTTTTGAAGCAAGGTTGGAAATGGTTCTGTCTATTGAGATTCAAATATTGAGAGGTCTATTCCGGGTGATCCACAATCCCTAAATCATGTGAAACAAAGAAAGTGACGAAAAATAAAACCTTCCTGATTAGATGGTTTTCAATAAACTTGGTGGTCGGAAGGAAGAAGCTATTGAAAGACTTGGACGGTCGATGGGCAACTGAGTCTGTCAAGTGAATTTGTTGTAACCTCAGTTAGACAAATTAGAGTTAATAGTTTATAAATTAATGAAAGCTCCAGATTAATTTTTTTTTTATTATTTTGTAAAGAAGCTGTGGATTTTTTTTTGGATTCTTCACAATAGTTAATTTGATTTCCCCGGTCCTCCTGATAAATTTTTAAATCAGGGTTTTTTTTTTGTTGTTGTTTTTTTTTTTTTATTAAAGCCCTTAGATGGCTATCTTGTAATCTTTTTACAGTAGGATTAATTTTAAATTTTATAATTATAATTATCCGAAGGGAGATGAAAAGTTTCGGAAACATAGCTAGTTTTTCATTCTCTTCTTAAAGTTTTTTTTTTTAAATATCTTTTAAAAACTCTATATGCAAATTGATTGATCATAATAAAAGCGAAAATGTAATAAAAACTACATGTTTACATTAAATGAAGTTGGCACAATGATATAATTTATTTTTTTAAAAATTCTTCCATATCTAAATCATTGAATTTATACAATATGAATAAGAGAAGTTGAAAGCCAGAATTTTTAAGCCTTTCTACAATATGAAGCAGAAGAACTGTGCTTCAGTAGTTCCATTCAGCCACTACATTCGACCATCTAGATCTGTTGCCGTAGTGGAATTGAAAGGTTTCTGTGGTTTTCCAGTTGTTCAAAACGCGACCCCAGCCATTAGCTTTGTCCACAAGTTGATTGAAACGTGGATATTTTGAATATTTCCTTTGGGTCAATAATGGGTTCATCAATAACTTAATAATGTTTCGATATTTTTTTAATAACTTTGCCATGTAATCGACCTTAGAAACCCGTGGCCTCGAAGAGCATGGGGCCCTACTGGCGAAATCGGTCCCATCGGCTTAAGATCTGCTCTGCTCCTAAGGATCGAATGACAATCACATTCGAAATTCCAGCAAAATCTTGAGATGGTTCATTCTCAGCAACTAATTCCCGACTAGCGTCTTGCCATGTACTAAGTAACTGTCCTTTCCTGACATTGTTAACTATATATGATAAATAACGTGATAAATGTTCTCCTGATTGGTATACTACTACAACAACAATGTAAAATTAGAATTGACAGCAAATGCCTAATATGTGTCGGGGATTCTTCAATAGAAATATATCTTCATATTTACAATCCCGTGACACTTTCTGAAGATTTTGGTTGAGACTAGGATCATTCTTGCTACAGAAAACTTGTAAATCACTGATTGCTGGTTTTTCCAAATAGCATTAGTATTGGCTCAAATCGCATCTTACTTGGATTCAATTGGATTTATTCCAGAAGTTAATTGTTGTTGTTGTTCACGGTATACATCAAGTACAAACTAGTGTCCGTATACAACAGATCTCTAGGGTTGCCATCATGGCGAACCCCAATAAGAAGTCATTGAATTTCCAGAGATTAGATACTGAGCTGGTTTGCCGTTGCCTTCCTCAGAAAGTCATTAAACAATGATTCCAGGAGAAGCTTATTACTATTTAGAGAAATCAACCGTTACAGCCACAAATATCAAAGTTCATAAATATTACAAGTATAATGTCTTATCTCTTGTTAAGATGGTTTCTCTGTACTCAAACAGAATAACATGTTTATATTTTGTCTGAATGTAGTGAAATTAAGACACACAACCGTTGATAGAGTACCATGTAAACAAACTTGATCGAACACTCCCTCTCTTCCTTATATTAGCCCTTCCTGAAGTTTTGAAGAGCAGTTTGCACTAATAAATAATTTCCAATTCTGTCGTATCTATTCTCTACCTGTCAGACTCGAAATATGCATCTTTGAAGATTTAATCGACATCGTGACATGGTAGAAACGGAAATAATCCATAACGCCTACTAGAATTCAAAAGTTTCCATAGGATAGGAACACTACAACCACTAAATGGAGATGGAAGGAGCTACAGCTACTAAATGAAGATTACAAACTACTCAGGACTTTCTACTTAATATTTGCGACACTTTTTTTGATTTAGACGAAGGAAAGCTCCAGCGAAGATGTACAATCAATAATTGAAAAGCAAGAGTACCCTGATTACATCTGTTTAATTTTAATTTCATTTAATTAATTATTATTGTACTGCAAAAAAATAATATATTTATTAGAATTAGCTTGAAAACTGCTTAGATCAGAAATTGAATTTACAATACTGGTGCTGCAACGAAGATCAATTTAATAATAAATGATTTCTATATTTAACCAGTCAAAGTATTTGTAGAATATTGCAAGTATGGTCGTATGTGGTTAAAAAAAAATAAAAAAAAGATGATGCTTATGTTCATATTCGCAGAGTAAACTTGTTCTTATCTTGATAAATAATGTAGGCAACCGTATTTGATATCAGGAAGGATCTGTATAAGAACAATAGGAAACAGATATAAAGCACACGTATATTGTTTCTTCAATGGATGTAAAATTGGAACCAATGACCTACATACAGCTCAGTTTTCTTACATCAGAAGCCCAACCTTCTTAAGATTTAAGTAATAAAATCTAAGTGATTCTTCACTTAAAACTGATAGCTGCCTTCAAATTATCGTCACTTTTGCTTCAGTATCAATAAATGGATAGATATCTGAAGTTAATGGATCAGCTGTAACAATAGTCTTCTAGACCAGTGAACTTTTGATTTGATAGAAAAGTATTTATCAATTTTATGGTCTTTTATCCCATGCTTCTTTTTCTTGTATTTCTCTCAAAACTTCATCTAGGTAGGGCTGAAGATATCGTTCATCCTCTTCAATTTTGTTTGTTTTTCATTTTAGAAATGGAAGACATTTTTTCACCAACTCAGTATAAAGGAAGGGTTATGGTGTACTGACCTGTAGGAATGAGGGAAGAAAATATTAAGTTTTGGTTTATTTATTTTTTTCTTGTAAATTTTACTAAAAAAAAAAGTAAGAAAAAAAATAACTGAAGCTTTTAATCATATTTAGTCATACTATGCTTATAGTCCAATTTAGATTTGTGTGGACAAATATTAGATAGCTAATGATATCAGTGAAGTTTGTCATTAAAGTTTATCGTTGCAATGGTCATTGTAAGAAAGAAAACTATGGTCATATCATTCTTAATCATCTAACAAAGTTTATAGTAATTTGAAATAGATTAGAGTCATTTTTAACCCATGGAAAACATTGGCCTTTATCAACACTGTGGGAAGACTTATCATAGAAACCATTGATTAAGATTTGAAGAAGTTTTTCAGAACAAATTATACATTGTGGATGATATTTGATTTTGCCTGTTCGATATATGTACAAACAAGAAAGTTCAAATAAGCATGGGTTAGGAAATGAATTAGTTTTCGCGAAAAACGTAGTTTTCATTATTTAGTGTATGGTAGTTTCTTGGCACAGTACGAAGCGATAAAACGTATTTCAAAATATTGATAAATTAAAACAAAGATATACAAAATAGGCAAAGAGTGATTTAATAAATGGTATTAAAAAAATAATAAAAAAAAACAATTCATTGGGTCCCGAAACCAATCACACATTGAATAAAAATGAAAACTACCTTTTTTTTTGCGAAAACTATTAATTTCCGGACCTATGTTGATTTGCTTGACTTACTGAGTAGAACTTACTTTTAAAAGTTCGTACAGGGCATTTTGAATTACCTTATGTATATATATATATATATATATATCTGATGGACATAATTAAAGAGGAAGTGTTTAGAGCCCAATTACCAAAAACCTATTAGGTTAAGCTCCACTAAATTTGGTGTGACCACTATTTAGATCATGGGGTTTTGGTTTCTAAAGAAAAAATAAATTTTGTTCAAAATTTCGCCACCAGGGGAAAAAAACGGCGCTAGAAGCTTCATGTGTAGAGAAAATTGCGCATAATAAATAAAGACAGATTACAATCAATAGTAATTTTTATTTGGCAGCATTTACAGATCTTAATTCATTTGTTTTCCTTTGCAACTGTTTCATTAACTGCATTCTGTAAACAGCATTTCCTACAGCAGAATGCAACAGATCTCCAGTCATTTGCCTTACGTACAGCATTATTCAGTCCTTTAACGTTACTAAGTTATCCACTCTCCTTGGTACTCCAAGGAGAGTGAATAAATTATTTTATCCAAATATCCCCAAAATCAAAAGTCACAGGGAATTAGATCAAGCAACGGGTTGGCCAAATTGTAGGAAACGCTCGACTAATTATTTCGTCTTCTGTGAAATGCTGCCTTAAGACTTAATGTACACTCAATTCAATGTGAGGGGGTGCTTTATCCTGCCTAAATGTGGTGGATCCGAGGCATCCACGCTGTTGAAGTTGTGATATAACAAAATCAAGCAGCATTCGTTGATACCTCACAGCATTGATGAAGCAAGTCATGGGACCATTTAGTGTTATTTCTTCAAAAAAGTACCGACCGATGATGAACGAAGCAGTAAAGCCACACCACAATGTGAATTTCGTTGAGTGCACAGGAATCTGCTGAAACACAGAGGATTCTCCAACGATCAAATGCGGTAATTCTGTGTGTTTACAATTCTATTAAGGTGAAAACATACCTCATTACTCCATAGGATGCATCCTGGACTTCCATTCGAGCTAAGAACATCAGAGAAAAGTTCAGACGAGAGTCCACATCTCCTCGAAGCAGTTGTTGAGTGTGGCTGAAATTATATGGGAAAAACTTCAGCAGTTTACGCATAATTTTTCACTCCGGTGCATATGGCATATCAAAATGCCTGGATATTGCCCGTGCACTGCTGGACGCGTGTGCTTCTTCTTTTGGTTCCAGTGCAGCAGTTGCAATTGTTTCAAGTTGTTGGTTTGATGTCAGTTTACGTCTTCGTCTTGGCAGCACTTGCAACGATCCCGTATTTTCAAACAGCAAAATCATTTTTCGTAAATTTGTGATTGTCATTGGGCCTTTCCTTAAATTCTTCAACCTCCGATATTCCCGACAGAAGGTTTATTTTTTTTGGTAATAAAGTTTCACCAGCAAAGCACGATCACTGTAAAAGCATAGAGAAGATTTAACACCAAAGCACCACCGCTCAACCATATCACATCAGTCGGACCTAACATGTGCTGTTCGTTTTATATCCTTCAATCTATAACGTCAGTTTACTACAATCAAAGCCACTTCTACAACAGGCCAGGGTGCGTACGATTCGCGTCCCGAACTTAGTGCTGAGTGATTTTCTACCTGAATGAACGCTGGACGATTCTACTACTTTTTTAAAAAGTACTTGCCTTCAAAATTATTATTTTTTTTTTTATGTACAATCCGTGTACAGTCCCTGATATTATTATTTGAAGCGACTTTAGTTAGAAACTTAATTTAAAAATAAGAAAATTGGAATAAATGAATTAAAAAAGTCATAAAATATATATTTTTAATTTCAAATTTGAACATTTTTTTCCTCTTTATTTAATTCATCATTAAAACAATATTAGTTCATTAAATTACATTCAAATTAGAATAAGATTCAATTTACAATAAGTTATAAATAACCATAAGTAAACAACAATTTTTAGGATCAGTTATTGCTAAATTTAATTTATGAACTATTTTCAATTAAAAAAAAAAAAGAAACAGGTTTAATTTAAAATGTTAATACAGTATACAGATTGCCAATTTTTTAGTTACATATTTATAAAATATAATCTTCTAACCAAAAGGGCGACAAACAAAAAAACAAACAAATAAATAAATAAATGATTTCAATGGATTTATTAATTAGGTCTCAATTTCTTTATTTTTCTCTTTGAATTTTCTGTGATCTCAGATTGTAAATCATTTCTCGTTTTAACTAAGTTATTGATCAGAACTTTACATAATCTGAAAGCAAAGGCTTATAGACTATAATTTGCAATTTTCTTTGCTTCCTGTGCCATTTTTTTCTCCCTGGTGGTGAAATTTTGAACTATTTTTTTTTCCTCCAGAAATCAAAACCCTATGGTCTAAATAGTGTTTAATTTTTGTAATCATTTACAATTTAAAAATAGCATAGAATTTAAGAATAAAATTAATTTATATTAATTTACTAAACTATATAAAGCCGAGTAGTTTTTATTCTGTAAATTGTTTCTACAGTTTAGTTACTTTAATTTCTGTTTCTGGCGCTGATGACGAGAATGTAAATTGGCGGTATCTTCGCAGAAATGAGCCGTTGATTTTTAAAGTGGGGCAAGTCCATTTTGTTAAAAAAAAGAGTTACAGCTAATTTTCATTACAAATATACTTAATCAATTAACTTTAATCAATTCTCAATCATATCTATAAATAACAGTGTAAATTTTTTACTAGTAATTTATTTTGGTCAATGATATTAATTGTTTTTAAATCATTTAAAGCCCTAACCATTAATTATCCAACAGTAACTTAATATGAACTTGCCCCACTTTTAAAATCAGCAGCTCAAATAGTGATATGGTTTTGTATTTTATTTTTTTTTTTCAAAATTCTACATCACTGTCCGACTATATGTAGGGATACACAGTATACTGGGAAAAATCTAAGTCACCAAATAACCTTTAAACGAAGATAGCTAGAGTTAGGGAAGTTAGGTATTGATACAGGAAAGCGATGAGATTGACAGCAGCGCCCCTAGCGGCAAAATGTGGAAGTTAGTAACCCTATCTCGGAAACACAGAGATATACGGGGAAAAAAATGACAGAATTGTAGAGTATTACCAAATTAGTAGGAAAAGGCATTTTACAGAAAAGAATTGTGCAAATAGAAGGCGGTAGACGTCTCGATCATAAGCCTTTGTGTGCCGCAGGCACTCTTGCAGACAGTGGCGAATATAGAATATATTTTTTTTTGGGGGGGGGGGGGAAGATTAATGTAAGGGCCTCGGGCAAGATGAATTTTAACAACCAAAAAGCCTCTTTCTTCTAACCTATTTACTTATTTTTTTTTCTTTATATTCATTATTTAGGGGGGGGGCCTCCGAAATAATGAATATAAAAGGAAAATCCTATTTTAGCCTCTTTCTTCTAACCTATTTACTTATTTTTTTCTTTATATTCATTATTTCGGGGGGGGGGGCATCGCCCTTGCTTGCAGATAAAGCTCATGCTTTGCAGTCTACTTGTGCATTGGTGGACGTATTGAACGTGCTAACTGGAGGTTATATGTGTACCACTTTTGCATTAAATGACATTACGAAAACTTAGCGTCTTCCCGCCTTCTAATTTGCACGATTTTTTTCTCTAAAATGTCATTTCTACAACTTTGTCATTTTTTTTTCCCGTACGATATATCTCATAGTTTCCCAGATAGTGTTACTAACTATCACATTTTGCCGCTAGGAGCGCTGCCATCAGTCTCATCTGATAGCTCATGGTCGCTTTCCTATACCAATATCTAACTTCCCTAACCCTAGCTATCAAAAGTTATTGGAGTGACTTTGGGCATTCCCTTACGTAAGGGAGGAAAAGTCTTTTATGTTTAATGTTTCTTGCATGTAACAACAACAAAAAATAAAATAAAAAAAGGTGATTTGATCTTATTCTTTTGAGAATGAACTGTAATCACCAGTATTTATTTCAGCTCAAATCCCGAAGTTTCGTTGTCTGTCGCTTCATTTATTCAAATTTGTGCACATAACTTGTTATGAAAGGGAGCGGAGAATACATCAACCTTGGAAACCAAACTGATATCTAAAACATGGCTGATAAAACAGGGCTTTATTGTATTGGAACACATTTTTATTCAGGATTTAAAATATTCCATTCACTAAATCCATCAATTACTAATAAATAATTCCCAATAATAAAAGTTAAAAGAACGACATGATTTTCTTCTTAAACTCATAAAACTATTCAGTCCATATCCTATGTAGCTAGCTCATTGCGCACGATTTGTAAAATATAGACATTTATAAACATAGCTTCGGAGGCTCCACATTAATTCCGATGATTATAGATATTTATTTTTAAGCGGTTGCTGGAGAATAAGTTAAATATTGATTTTCTAATTTGTGAAATGGTTGGAAATTATCAAAATTTATCGAAATTTTACTGACTGGTTTTAAGAGATTAGAAATTCAATTTAAGTAAAAACCTAACTCCAGAGTACAATGAAAATATAAAGAATAGAACAGTACCATAAGAATAAGGCTGCACGGGCACCTAGACCCGAAGTCAAGAAAGGCCCTGATGGCCGAGAAAATTGTGTAAAAACAACGATGCTTTCAAAAATTACAAAACAATAAGATGGTTAGTTATAACCACATATCCACAAAGCAAATATTTAATTCAAGTAGAAATGAAAAGATATTGTTATGTAACTTTTAAAATGTCATGATTCATTATTAAAGAAATGTAAACTTTACCAATCTGAAATCTTTAATTTTATTCATTATTTATTTTATTTTTTAATCCATGTGCAAGTGCTTTGAGAAAAATCTGCTTTAAATCTCTCAAACTTTTAAGAAAAAATTGCTACTACAAAGCTATTTACAATGAATTGGCCTTATTTATTCATGAAATTATTAAAATACGTAAATCAATAAAAAGTAAATTTTGGAGATCAATCTTGAGTTCTGATTTAATCCAAATGGTTTGATTGTTCCCCCCCCCCCCCCCTTTACCTGTGCCTTTTTCTGGTTTATATAACAAAAAAAAACAAAAACAAAATAAGAAAAAAAAAAAAAAAAACAGATTTCTCAGAAGGGCCCGGAAAATGTTCGGGCCCTATAGGCACATAGTTACGCCACATCTAAGTCAAGGTCATATTGGTTTATTTGAAGGCCCAGGAGGCCTATTTTTATCGCGTGGATTTTATTTAAAATTAATTGATATGATAAGGATTTCCTTAAAATGTATAAAATAATATATAATCCATGTGATGGTCCTGCTCTGCAGAATTTTAAGACCTTTGCCTGGAGATACCGTTGATAATATTTAAGAAGTTTTGAAATTCATTCTCGAGAGATTGTTGCTTTTAAGACAAGTTCTTTATCCCAACCGGTGAATACGAAGATAGCTGAAGACAGTGTTAGGTCTTTTGCAAAGTGACAGATGACAACGTCTTTTTTTTTTTTTCAATCTTGTCCTCTCTTGACCAGAGCCCCAACTGCAAATTTGCCAAAGGCTTGGTGGCAGTTGGTGCTTTATGGCCTGTGAGAAACACAGCGGCCTCTATAAATCGAAATATCATAACAGCGGTGGTGCGTGAAATTGGATCCAACCGCCATTGAGGGGCATTTATCAAATTAGGCCTATCGACCTCGGTCGTGACTCCGCCCTTCGCACCGCCCCTTCTTCTCGTGAGCAACGAGATTAGGCACGTGGCTGCGTTCATTAGAGTGAAAAAGAGCCAAGTCATGATTATTTGAGGAGTGGAAGTGCTCTTACGATCGTTTTAACCTAATCACAGCGATGGTGGCGACTCGGTGGGCGAGAGCAACCTCCGAATTAGCTGGATTCGATTTGGTGTTTTAACTTGGCTCCACTTCTGCCCTCCATGCAACATTGATGAGACCAGAGCCAACCCGAAGCGAGTCAATAACAACCTTTGTCACATTTCACCTCCAGACAGCGAAAATTTCGCCAAAAGTAAAATTCATGCGATTAAGAAGTTTGCCAACTGTATTTGAATTCCTGAGCTTTAAAACAATTTCCACCCTCATATAAGGCAAAACACTTCTCATATATTCGGTTGACATGTTTATAGTCACAGAGTTAGATAAGAGAATTTCTTGTTCTAACCTTATCTAACAGCACGGAGAAAAAAGAATGTCTTTTTTTTTTTCGTTTTTCAAGGCGAATTATTTTCATTAATTCTCTTAAAAAGTAAATTAGTAATATATTTAATATGCACCGACTGACTAACAGCAATTTGTCTCTTTCAACGACAATTCCAGATAGTGGTTGTTTCGTTCTTTTTTACTCATCAGTGAGTGTGTCATCCATTTAATGAATAATGAAAAACCATGAAACAACTTCCTAGATTCACACGGAAAATTACTTCAAAAAAAAATTATGTTAAATAAATTTAAAGCTTTTAATAAGTCATCTGGAGGTTCTCTGGAAACTAGAGCGAATCATAAAGTGTTTGTAAAATGATTAAAAAAAAAAAGATTTAGTCAGAACAATAAACATGCTGCAATCAAATACCAATAGGAAAAAAAAAAGGATTAAAATTTATTAACACTTCCGAAATATATTAAGATGAAATTCTTGCAACTTAGTTTACTCGTTATCGACTGGAAGGCAGCGACTACATGTTAAAGCAGAACTCTGATATTTGATGACACTTGGAACTGTGAAACAAATATTACAGCATTTCTATAAGTGCAAACATGCCTAACCTTTTCTCCCGCTTTTTTTTTTTT
>JAFIDM010000007.1:29935382-29980247 GCA_023159025.1 Thereuonema tuberculata | reverse complement strand
TCATTTCTAACTTAGATCTCCAGGAAAGCCGAATGCATAAGCACAACCCGAATTTGTAACGTCAGCGGTGCATAACTGAACGGTGCGTTCGCGATGAATTTCCGAAGCGCGCACTAAGTCCGTAATCACCGTTCTCCCAACCTGAAAAGGAAATTGTGCTTCCCACATTTCATCAGTTTTCACAATAAAGTTGTATACGATGGATCTTCTCAGCGACGAAGAGAGATTATTTGTAATATTCTTCAAGCTGGAAGAGCATTGGCCACAGACGTACGTGCTTTTAGAAGGTGGCAATGACTTGTTTGTTTTGAAGGGCATTCCTCAGACAACTTATTTTAAAAATCGTAGAAAGTGATTTTGCGGTCATTTCGGTAAGAAACGAGACAACAATCTCACTGATTGCTTCTAGTTTTTTTGTTTTTTATCTTTAATTTTATTTATAAATCTATTAAAGTCATCTACCATTTCTTACATATGTTTACTATAAATATTTACTGAGATAATTAAACGCTTATTGATCTTCACGCAGAAATTACTTTACTTATTTAGTCGATCCTCTTCTACTTAGTTGGTGTTGAGGTTTTGCAAAAAGTACGTCAGGTTTTCCTATTCTTGGCTTGCGCTCTAGCCATCTCCAGACTGCTCCTCTTTCGATTACTGCATTTTTAATATTGTCCTCCCATTCTAGATACGTGGTCTTTCTCTATTTCTTGTACGTGCTTCCAATGCTCTTCATGTGTGTCTTTCTTCTAACATCCTTACAACATGTCCAAACAAACATAACTGTGTTTCTTCAATCTTCTTGGAAAGAGGCTGAACGTAGAAAGATCTCCTAATCGTTGTGAATCCGATCTCCTCTAGTTTTCTTTTTAATATATCTCATCTCAGCAGCTTCCAATCTGCTATGGTATTGTTTCGTCAGAGTCCATGACTCAACATATTAGATCAATGTTGGTTAAGTAAATTGTCTTGTACACAGCCTTTTTTGTATTTTTTTTATTCAGTTTTATTGACGAAGATTTAGTGCTTGATACAGTCTTCCGGCAGAAGCAATTCTGATATTAATTTCCATATCCATTTTTCCATCATCACTGATGATGGTCTCAAGATACTTAAAGAAAGCCATATGTTCTGTATATTTTCATCAAGTCTGATAGTATTCCTTATGGGTTCCCTTTAGATCACCATTAATCATTTAAAACAAAATAATCAACACTACTCGTCTATTCCTCTCTTCTTTATCTTTATTCTATACATTAAGGTTTACTGTAGACGTTGTGTAGCTGTAGTTATAAGTGCTACGTCATCTGTAAAAGCCAACTCACAGATGTTCATTGGACTCATCTTCCAAATACTTAATTTAATTTTCCAGTCTTTTATTATACCATCCATTAGCGTGATGAAAAGATATGGAGATAGTAGCCTATCTTACTCCTGATGTTGTTTGAAACTTAGCTGCTCTGTTATTTGAGGTCTGTACCTGGTTTCCGTACCATAATAAGATTATTGTTACTTTGTTTTTAAGTAATACCTTCCAAAGATCACACTAAGTTATTTTATCAAAAACTTTTTCAATATCGATGTTTAAAATTTAATGTTTTATTTATATATATATATATATATATATATATATATATATATATATATATATAAAACAATATTATATATATATAACAATATTATATATCAATATTATATATTTCAATATATAATAGACAGACAAATACACTATATGACCAATAGTATCTGGAAACCCCTCTGGAGAAGTGGATGTAGTTGTTATCGCGCGCTATGACGTCATCGCAGCATCGGGCGGTCATAAACGGGCGTTATGAGTAAGTCGGCAGAGTTGAGTGATTTCGAACGTGGCATGATCATTGGATGCCATCGGTACAACAAATCGCTTCGTGCAATTGCTACAATGTCTTGCTACAGGTGCCGCGATCAACTGTAAATGATGTCATTATAAAATGGAAACGCCTGGTAATGTTATGGCAGGAAATGGCAGTGGTAGGCCAAAGAAACATAAAAATCGCAGCCGTCGAACCTTGAAGAGAGTAGCGCAGAACAATCGCAAGTTCGCGTTGGAACGAACTAGTGAGTTCCAAACAGCTTCAGGTGTCATCGCTAGCACCAGGACTATTCGTCGGAAGTTGAAACACACAGGTTTCCATGGTCGTACGGCCGCTCACAAGCACAACATAAACAAGGTGAATGCTGAACGGCAGTTGCAGTGGTGCCACGCGCACCGCCATTGGACTCGATTGAATTCTTGTCGCTTCGGTCTGCTTGCCGGTTGTGACGTCATCAAGCCAACGCTAAGATGGCAGCGCTCTTAGAAAAATGCTCCAAAGAGGAGCAGTATGCGAGGTTTCTTGGCGGCGAGGATGAGAAACCTACAGAGATTCATCGAAGAATGCAAAGACAGTACGGGGATAGTTGTTTGTCGCTTCAGTAATTTTACGATTGGCACAGGAAGTAAAATTCCTGTGCAGTGGTGCTTCATCTTGCATGAATGTGACTGTATGGAGTGCTTGCTGCTCTTGAAAATGTGGAATGCTGCTTGTCCATAACAGTGCTGTATATCATTCACCCGTGACATTAACCGTTTCAAGTTTAGACCTCATGACTTCCTCAACGGGACCAATAACGAATTCAGCGGTGAAATCACACCAGACTGTAATTTTTGGCGATGCAGGGAGATTTCTACAAATGCTTGTGGGTTTTCTGTAGCCCAGATGCGGCAGTTGTGCGTGTTGACACTGCAGTTAACTGTGAAATGCGCTTCATCCATCCACAGTAACTTGAGCAGCCAAACTTCATGGCCATCCATCTCCTGGAAAACCCACTGGGCAGATCAATTCTTGATGCCTCGTGAAATCAACAGGTTGCAATTCCTGCAAGTGTTGAATTTTGTAGGGATATATCTTCAGGATGATTCTCAGTGGTCTCCATACAGTGCCGTACGATATGCCAATTCTTCGTGAAACGTCGCGCGCACTGCATTTCCATGTTCGGAAACTGCCAATAGTACATCCACAGTGTGTTCGACATCCTGTACAATGGCACGGGATGCTCGGGGTCTTCCGCTTCGTGGATGTGCTTCCAAAGAACCAATGTCTTCAAATTTGGTGATCATTTGCCTCGGAGTTTCACAAGTCATGAGCTCTTTGACATTTCGCATACCTTGCATGGTCCCATATGCGCGCAATGCCGCACTGGCACATTCAGCGTTCTGATAATAGTTTCACTAGGAGGTCTTTGCCACGCAATGACAACATTCTCGATGTGTACAATATTCAGTAGAGTCCCGAAAACTCGGCCTAATGTGGACCGAAGGGTAGCCGAGTTTGTGAAACTGTCGGGTTATCGGGAAAGGTCTTAAAATTGGAATAAGTACGATTTTTTCCGTCATGAAATACTTTTATTTGTTGCTTGAGAATACAACAGTTTACAAAGAATGCTGAACTCAAACTTAAACTGTCCAAATAAACTTAAGAAAATGCCTAATACATGAACTGTATATAAATGTAACTTGTAACGGGTCTGTGCGCGGGGTTTTTCCGCCCTGCCAGGGGGTGGCCGAGTTATCCGGACTGCCAGGTTATCGAGTGCCGAGGTTTCGAAACTCTACTGTAGTAACCACGACAAGGAAACAACACCGCTGTTACCTTCATATTAGACGTTGTCAGACAATTGCCGTTTATATACCGGCAGGCAGCTACTCTCTGACCCGACAGCGCCATCTGGTTATCGGAAATGTAACTAATCAGGCAATAAAGTTTCGTTGTTTTGACACAAAATCCCGCGTCATTCCGAGCATTGCTGTAAAAACCGCATCTTCCTACTATCAGCTTTCCAGAAATTTAAAATTTTTAGTTACTTCAGATATAATCAATAATTGATTTTTTTTTCTTTATGAGTTCCACGGGTAAACTTGTGGATGTCATTTTGGGTCTAAAAATTGTTTCCCATTGTTATTAATAATGTGTGCTCTCCTTCTCTACCTATTACTTTTTGCCATTTTTCAGGTTCTCTGCCAACTCTCCTAATCATGATTTTATCCAAAATAGTTTCATTATATTATAAAAATTCTTCATAACCACACGTTATCCTTTAAAACTCTTAAATGCATTATTGATGTATTACCCTTGTTTTTTACAAATGCTATACCATTGTAAATTCTATCATTGTTATGAATTCTGTATGTTAGGGAATGAGTTTTTGAAACTTATACCTAACGTCCGACGAAGCAATCTTGATAAAAGATTGCGAAATATCACGATTAAAGAGTTTTAAAGGATAACGTGTGGTTATGAAGAATTTTTATAATATTCAGTGAAATTCAGTTTTTTAAATAGTTTCATTATAGATTTCTGCAATTGATATATTTGTTTTCATCTTCATACGGGTCATAGACGGCAAATAATTAAGGGATTATCTAGCATCGTGGGGATTAAGACTGTTCCTGGAATCGAGGTCTCACCTGATTGATCCTCAGCAAAGGAGGACCGAGGAGAGATTGGCTCAGCTCTGGGAATCCAAAGCTCTTGTATAAATACCTATGTTGTTGTAAATAAAGTAGTCAGAAGTTAGTTGGTTAGTTAATAAACTTAGTAGTTACTTGTTAACCCGTCTCCGACTAACGTTATTTAACAACGTAACAATATGTATTCTTTTTTTTCTTCTACAACTTCCATAACTAAGAGCTCTCATTAACAAACTTCCAGTCTTTCATACTGTCCACCCTCTCTTTAGCCTCCAAAAGCCCCACATCAGCTCTTGATCTCCTGTTTCGAAATACTGTAGGAATAAGATGTAGTCATCTTCCAACATTTTCACATCTTGTCTCATTTTCTTTGTTTCAGTTATTGCAGGTATTGTACTTTAGTTGTCTGCATTTCTCTAACAAATTCTATTTCTTCCCCGTTCAAATCCAAGTTCCAAAATTTAGATAGTCTTTAATCCTCCTTCAGTCCGTTCTCTTTGAAGTCTACTCTTTAAAATTCCACTTTGTAAGAGAAATTATAGGATACTGGACTTCAGCTTTCTATCTTGATAGAAGACAATTTCATTCCGCCTATCAACTGGTTGCTTCATGTCTTTAATAATAATGACATTACTTCCTGAACCTAAGTAGATGTTGTGGCTTCCTCAGGCGCAAACCAGACCCTTTTCTTTTCTCAAAAGGGCTTCGGCAGAGTTCACTCAGAAATTGAAAAAAAAGAAAAGAAGAAGAAAATATGAGGAAATATAAATCGATTTCTTCGTTTAAGCGGCGCAAGTGTTTTATGATTGTATTAAATGATTGTTATTGTGAGAAAGAGCTATCCTCACTCAAGTAATAAGAAGGAATCAAAAGAGTTGCAGTTCCCGCTAACCTTACACGACGACGCGTTTGGTCTGACGGTCATTTCGCTAACGCTGATCTTTAAAGTCTACGGATTTCGGCGGCAGCGATAGCGAACTCATCATCCAGTGATATTCTTCTCATCTGATATCACAAACTATCGCTGAACTCTGCTCATTCCGTCCATATGTGGCCCACGCAAGTTAGGCTTTGAGGAGTGTTTACGTCACTAAGAAGGTGAAGAAGCGTAATTAATAATGGAAGTGACAATTAAAAATAAATCTCTACGACTGTATCTTGAGAGGGAAAACAGTACGATGAATGAAGAAACGGAGTTGCATGTGCTTCGATAAAAAAAAAAGGCGACCTGCTACATTGTCGAATGGCAGTGGCATTTCAATATTTAGTATCTCCTGTAAATATTTTCAGACTTATATATATGTCTATCTTCTTTACACGTTGAGAAAGAAGTAGATATTTATCAATGTCTTCTGTCCAGGGAATTCCACAATAGACCAGATCACTAGACTCTATTCAACAATAGTAAAAACATGACAGTGTATTGAGATGCATTTTTCTTTTTATTAATTATACAGCGGCTAAAATAAATTTAATACAGCAGAGAAGGAGCTAAATATTCGTTAAACTTAAGAAAACTAGTAGAATGAACGATTGACAAGTTCAATCCTATCGGAATTATCCAAGTCATTTGATTCAATTGCAACCAGGTGAAACATTAGCATTTCTGATTCTTAATATTGTCCTAGAAAAAATAATGCATTGGCGGACACCAAAACTAATGAGGATGACTTCTAAGGAGACTGAAGTGAGACTAAAAGGTGGGAAGTGGCTCTGGTTCCATGGCTCGTTGAAGATTTTAGTTATCAGAAAGTGACAGTCTACTACACCTGCAAACAGCAATGGAAAAAAAAAATTCTGAAAGGAACCAGAAATTCCAAGAGTTGTAGAGAGGAGAATGATGATTCCTCAAAAAGAATTTTCAGAAAAAAGAAGAAAGGATTCACGTCTTAATACACTTATATTTGAAAAGGAACGATTCTCAGAGAACACAAAAAGAAAAGTAAGTTCACTCCTTTTATTACAGACAAACATTTCTACGTAAAGCAAAATTTACTGCATGCTGAAGATCATTTTGTAGTGACACTGTCGATGGATTGTTCTACCTTTGGAATACTGAAAAAGATACTTTTATAAACTCATGGGATATTTTTCAGCAAGACTCTGATGTTGTTGCGCTTTTGAAGAACCTGTACAATAGTGAGATGCATTCTGAACTATTCCTTGATTCCTTAATTGAATACAGTTATGGTGGTGATAGAATTACATGAAAAGTTAACCACTTCACTTGAATAACCTTTACACATCTGTAATATCTCCTCGAAAGGCGACCAGAGGTTTTATTTTCTAAGGCGGTTTACTAACTTGTCTCTCGAAACAAAATCAAAAATAGGGTTTTTATTTTATTTCGAAAATTGTGAAAAGTCAGAAGCATATTTCGATTTATAGAAATAGGGACTGACTCAGGAATCAGTTAGCCACATCTGTGGATTTATCTTTAGAGCGTTCCACGGAAAATTCGACATCTTTCCCTACAAGATCACCAGACGGATGTTTTTGAATTTGTACATCGATACGATACAAAAGAGATTTAAGAAGTGATGTAATCTGAACTAAAAGCATGCATCTGAAACACTTATCTAAAACATTTGTATTCTTGAAAACTTAGACATATCAAGCATTTCTCTTAATCACTCTGACGATTCTCCAACTTTAATTGAAACTACGTGTGTTTAGTAAATTCTTTGTCATTATTTCTCTCTAAAGCTTGATTAAATGGTGAGTTTGGCTGGGGTAGATAGATAGTAGTCTCGAAAACTACAGTCATCGAAAAAGAACAACATTGATATCAGCAATTAACGTCACTCCATTGTGACATTAACTCATGAATTAAATAAACAGTCGTTATCTTCGAGGAATTCTCAAAGTTTTAAGCAGTAAGTTTATTTAGTGCAGAGGACGAATTCTTAAGAAAATGAAAAGTAAATGAAACATCTTTAATAATCAATATGGATCCGACCATATGAATCCAGCCGCCTAGTTTATGATAGGTCTTCCTAATTTTAGAATACAGTGAAATATTAGCATAATTTTTTCTAAATTCTTATTGTGAATAGTTACACATTTTCAGTTTAATTCAAATTTTAGCTTCTAAGTTCTAGAATAATTCAAAGTATAGATTAGATTGTGGTTTGAAATTTACTTATCTTGTGTTGATTAAATTAAATTATCCAGTCATATCAGTTAAGTAATTGCTGGTTAGTCAATCGTGGCCTTTATAAGTAAAAGATCTAAGATCTGCCCTTAGCTCGGTTTCAGTAATGGTGACATATGATGTCACTTCGCAAAGAAATCTTTATGGAGGCGATCAGTGATCTACATGCATCTTACTCCTTCCCCACCACCACAAGTCAGAGGAAGGACATTTGAAACAGGCAAAACTTCACGTCATTAGGACTCAAAAACCAATGTAGATCAGTCCTTTTGATAGATGAGTCCAGATTTGCTTTGAAGAGCGATTCTATATACTCTTATCTGAAGAGACTGAGTTACACATCCCCTAACATCCTGGAATGATGTCTTGGGATATGTTTTCCTTACACAAATAGGTGATAATTCTCTACAAAACGGTAATGTACGTTCACAATAAGCTAACCTTTTAGATCAAAATCTTTTAAGAGGAGACCGCTGTACTTATAGACTGACCAGTCAGTTCACCCGACCATAAGCTTTCCGAGTAGGTCTGAATGCTCTCGGTATTTGCTGCCATCAACCACTATCCCAAGACCTGCAGAGGTTTAGAAACACTTTAAAAGAACAATGATCGCTGCTGTCTACTGAGCTTCTAGACGCCATCATCAACAGCATGAAATAAGGCAAAGAAATCTGCATTGCTTTTAGGTGGAACCACACATCTTACTGAGATATTCTGGCTGTTTAATTTGGACACCTTATTTTTGACCGGGTTCTATATGTCCTCAATGTTGGAGGTATGGAGGAAACCAGTGTTCATATAAAATGTTTTTCATATAAAAGCAGGTTTTCATGAACTTTTTCTTCTAAAAAAAATCATTTAATCTGCTCATTCAAACAATTAACAATATTGATAAAGCTATACCTAAATTCAATTCTCTCTCGGGTATTATGGCCATAGTGTATGGAAAGATAAGAGAATGAACGACTATAACTAAAGAAAAGAGATAAGAAACAGGACCTTTATTATAGTCTTGTAAAGTTGTGCATTTCCGAGTTAGGCAGTTGAAAGTAGACAAATTTTCTGGTTGTCAGGCTGGAGTTACTGTGTAAGGAAGACACTTTATACTTAAATCATTTATACGTAACTCCCAAAATAAATGAATATTTATACTTAAGTGGTTGTCAGCAGAGTTTTAAGAAAAGGTTTTCTTGGGTCTGAAACTTAAATTGATTGTCCGATCTGCGTTACAACTGCTTTTGAGGTTGACATCACTGCTTTAGGCTATTGAACTTGGCTTTTTCACTAATCTTTGTTTGAAATGTTTTATTTGAATGATATATTAAACAGTACTCCTCCTTTATTTTTGAAATTTTGCTTTTGAAACTATGTTATCAGAAGTAAATAAAGTGTAACGGAAGCCTTGATAATTACAGTCAATCAAATTCGCTGTAAATGGTGATAGATCAAGAGAAGCACTGCAACCACTTTGGCTGACAAATGTCGATGGAGATCTAGTAAATAACAATCCACTGAGCCATGACTAGAAATCAGAGTGTGAACGGGTTGATACAACACCTTCATCTGTGAACAGAGACAAGCGTAAACAATTGGAGCGACATGTGCAGCGACAACACAATAGCAGTTGAGGAACCCTATCAAATTCAGTATGTATGATTTATATCGCCAACTAGTAAAAGATTTTCAATGGAACGAATAAATAAATCGATCGTGGAACTTTAATGGCCGATTGGTAAAAGTGTACATTGCCGAGAAAATGAATTTTTAATACAACTTCCTTTGTGGTATTACCGATAGAAATTTTATGAAATGCCTTTAGCTTATAAAATTTCCAAAGAAACTCATAAAACATTAATATATACATCCTTTGTTCAAGATTATACATTCTTCGTAACTAAAATATCGCAATTGATGAAAATATTGTAATTAGTGACAGGCATTCAAAAATTCGATTTCATTTTTTTAAGTATTGAAAAATTGTATGAAAGGTTAAAAGTATGGAGCTTGGAGATTATCGATGTATTTTTGAACAGATAGCTTTCAACCACCTGAATGGATATTTTATTATTAAAGTAGAGATGTGTTGCCATTTTTATTCTTTCCCGGTTGTTTTTATCATTTCTTTTATCATTTTGTTTTAATTTAGTATTTTTGACTTGGAATATCATGTCATTAATGTAAATTTAAGGAATTATAAAAGATGCAGTTAAATATTAGATTTTTTACTCTAATTTGTTAAAATATTTGTTAAAAATAAGAAAGAATAAAACAGTAGTGAAAATAAAAACATTCATTGTATAATATCACAAGAATATTTACATTCACATTTTATTCAGAAATAATTTATATTGAGTTAGATAAAATTAAATTTTGAAAATAGAAGCAACTCTGTTTTCCAATCAATATTTAGGACCGTTTTTGAATGGGATGCAAAGTATACAGCGAAGAATACAGCGAAATACAGCGAAGAATACAACTCTCTGGGAGCTCTTTTGGTAAAAGAAGAAATGTTATTTCATTCAAAAGTTTTCAACCATTTCAGTTCTCACAGATGGTGGAGAAATCTAGTGTAGGACTAAAAATATACAGAATAAAGTTACACACAGAGGAAAATGGAGCGAATTATTCTTACAGGATTAAAAAAAAAGAATGAATGGATAAGATATCAAACGAAAATAATAGATAAAACTGAATATATTAAATGATCAGAATGTCCATCTCGTAGCAACAGCAGATAATAGATGGACCAAAAGGGCCACAAAGTAGATGCCAAAGGGAAAACAGAATCAAAGACGACAGAAACAAGATATGTTGATGAAATATAAAAGAGAAGCCGGTCGAAGATGGATGAAGAAGACAAAATATCGGTAGAAATGGAGAACGTGGGGGAGGCCTTCGTCCAGCGGAATGGGCTGAAGACAAGAAGAAGCTAATTTTGTGATTAAAAAAAATAAATTATAAATCCGAAACATTTCAAAATTTGGAGACGGGGGAGTCTTCTCATCGCTCCCATCAGACCCAACAGCGGCTCTTAATCTTTTTTAAGGATTGAATGCATAAAGAAACTTATCAACAAATAAACATTATATTTTATAAACCGATGGCGAGTCAAAAAGTAACCTTAATTATTTTTTATTGATAAAATATACAAACAAAAACTTGATCACTTCATAATATACTCTCCATTACGTTCAATACAGGTGTACCAGCACTTTAGTAGAATCTGGATTCCGAGAGAAAAAAAAAATCGTTTGGTTGACTGTGAGGCCGAGTGTGCACCGCCTTTTTCATCTCATCATCCGTACGAAACTTCGTGCGAAACTTAGTGCCTCCTTAAGGGGTCCAAACACAAGGTTATTACTCGGTGCAAGGTCTGGTGAATATGAGGATGTGGAGGACACTCGAAATGCAGATCTGTTAGTATTTCTATCATCGCACGAGCGGTAGGCCGCTGAGCATTATCCTGCTGTAACAGCACACCAGAACGGAATAAAAACGCAACATTTTGACTTGATTGTGGGTTTCAAATGGCTCTGAAGCAGATCACAATACGATTCACTGTTCACAGTAAATCTCTTGGTCATGTAATGTTCCAGGATTGGACCTTAAAGTCACAAGAGCGTGAGTATCACTTTACCAGGCGACGGACTTGTGCAGAATGTTTTTGGTTTCGGCGATGACGAATGTCGCCACTCCTTGCTTGCTCGCTTAGCTGGGCTAGTAATATTGGACCCAGCATTCGTCACCAATCACGATACATCATAAAAAGTCATATCCATCAACTTCACAACGTCGCAATAGCATTTCACAAGCATCCACACGAAGTTCTTTGATTTGAGGGGCAAGTTGTCTTGGCACCCACCTAGAGGAGACTTTGCTGTACTTTAGCATATCGCGAATATATGGTATGCCAAGCCATGACTAATGAATAGTATTTCAGCCATCGCGTTGATTTTTATCCGCTAGTTTTCCCATATCAATCGTTCCACTGCAGCGATAATGTCAGCCACAGTCGCAGTGCGACGCCGGCTGGAGCGAGCTGCATCAGTCATACTTACATAGGGCTACACCCCACTTTTAAACTTCCTATACACTTCGTAAACTTGCTGAAGCGACAAACAACTATCCCCGTATTGTCTTTGCATTCTGTGATGAATGTCTGCCTTTTTTTCACCTTTACTGCCCCCAAACGAGATGCATTACTGCACTTGCTCCTCTTTGATGCATTCTTCTAACTGCGCAGATATCTTGGTTTTGGCTTGCTGACGTCACAGTCGGCGCGTAGGCCAAAGTATTTGCGCCCGCAGGGTTCTCAAGTGGCAAGACATAACATATCTGTTTGAGAATTCTCTATTACGAGATTTTAAATTTTTATGGCCCATATTAAGGTTACTTTTTGACTCACCCTCATAGTTACAATCCTCGTAGTTACTAATATACAGTCCAACGGGAACCGCTGAGTATTTTTAGAGAGTTCAAGAATTTCTTGAATAAGCATGTAATATATAGAACACGTCTATTTGAATACAATTAAGAATTTCGAAATAATAACTTTTTGTTTGTTTGTTGCTATTTTTCTGCTCTGCACAGCGTTTGTAGCGCACAGGAAAGCTACTCTTTCACAGAGGTATAAATTACGACAATTCGCGAACTTAATTATCATTGCACTGCAGTCGCATCAAAATGGCTGCTGACATTGGTTTCTCTCCAAACACTCTGTGGAGTTTTCAGTATTGGAAATTTACTATCTTTCGAAAATGCGTCGTGCAATCTAAATTTGAAAGAAATTTCAATTCACATTCTAGATATTTCATTGAAGGAGAAATATTATCAGCAAAGTACATACATTTGTGTAGATAATTAGAATCGAATAGTCCAAAAGAGTTAGACTATAATACTGTAACTAGTGAACCCGGTGATCCAGTGTATCGACACTGCGGGCTCGAGGAACCGGGTTCAAGTTCCAGTGGAGGTCGGTCGTAGGCTTCTACAAAAGGAGACCGGGTTTCTTCCTCGGGATTAAAGGTGTCAGGACTGGTGATTCCGATCTCAGTTTCATCCCGATGATCTTTGGTGTCATAAACTGCCAATGCACTCAACGGCCGATGAGCCTACGGTTGATGATAATTAATGTTAGTCCATATTAGTCTTTTGTTTTGTGAAATATTGTCAAAAAAGATCAACAGAAAAATTGCTACAAAAATCGTAAATTAAGTATTCCTATAACTACACTGATTAAATTGTATTTATCTCACGTTAAATGAAGATCCGTTTGTTCACTAACTTCAAAAGAAATAGCTGGAGTTTGTTACGAACCTGAAAATTCGTGGAAAAGTTGTGATTATTAACAATTGTTATTTTATTATTATTTGAATGCAGCTTTAAATTCAATGTTTAATATGCCTTTTTTAAATTCCTCTCGTGACAGGATGATGATTAAATAATTCAACTGATTCTCCCTTCATTTTTTTAATTACTTCTATCTTCTTCCAGTTATTCCATCGTAAGCTAAATGGCATGTTAAAAAAAATAAAAACATAATAAAGAAATAAAAAGTGAACATTCAGTATTAGGTGTGTTTTATAACAATCTTCATTCTGACTTGAATTTACTGTTTACTTTTTGACAGATATTATATTATATTCCCAACAAGATCACATTTTGTGAACCGTTTTATTCAGAATCTACAGTAGCTAGCTATATTAAATTTTGAATGCCCACGTGCAAATCCACGCACAATCATATTTTCCACACTTAACTGTAAATGTGTACTATTAATCATCTTCCCCTACACCAGAAAATAAATGCTAAACATTACATTTATTTCTAGAAAAAACAGCGAATTTTCGAGGAGAAAAATAAAAGAAAAGACTTTGTAAAGACTTTGTTTTGTAAAGACTTAACTGTAAATTTTATAAGAATGATTTGTTGTTAAAATCTTGGAAAAAGCCATAAGAGAAGCACCATTAGTTCTCAAACCGAAACAAAACTTTATAATTTCTAATAATCTACAGCGTCGTAGCATTAGTCACTTTTAAATATATGCAATCTTAACATGTATATATTGTTACTATGCAAATTTTCTGAAGTGATTTTAACAGTGTGCGAGTCTACTCAAAGCCCGGATTTTTGCTAGAAGAGTAGTTTATTTCTGATAGAGATTACAGCTTTTTTTATCCGATCCGATTAATATAAAAATTGTGATACAGTTATCAGAGCCGTTTCTAGGTATTCTGCCACCCTAGGCGAGAACTCAAAAATGCCGCCCCCACCAAAAAAAAAAAAAGAAAAAGACAATTCTATTTTAACAACCAAAAAAAAAAACGGAATCCGTCCTTCGGCGGCCCTAAAATCTTGCCGCCCTAAGCGGCCGCCTAGTCTTGCCTAATGGTAGAAACGGCCCTGACAGTTATCAAAACAAACGAAATAATAATAATAATAATAATAATACACGCAAAAACTACAGTTGTCTGAAATATTCGATTTCAATCTCTGTTTAAAAATCTAAGAGTGCTGTCTCCTCTAGTTTTAAAAATGCTTTCGTTACTTAAGTAATTTTGTAAATGTATATCTAAATAACAAAATCTCTTCTGTTATAATAATAAAAAAATTGAATCAATTCTCTCTCTCTCTTCAATCTCATAGACTGCCTTTAGGGTCTCTAAGAACAATGGAGGGGAGTTTCAAAAGCCCCAACCTCCAATGTTTTAAATAACATGAAAAGATGGAAAAGTAGAGAAGTAACTGCAAAGCATCTTTCTTTCCAAAAAAATAAATAAGCCATTGCCTGAGATCAATCCTTTGTCACGCAATCGCTTTAGACTAAAAATAAAAAAATGACTTTCAAATCGGAATAGTTTTCTCTTTAATATATTTGTGATACCGAATCACTTTGTGTTTTAATTTAGATTCATCATCAAACACAAAGTCATTCATCAAGTTCTAGCACTGTTTAATTCATTCACTTTAAACCACGAATTTATAAATTTGCCACCTATAAATTATCGGCAACAGAAATAGATAAAATTACAATTAAAAAGCGATTACTTATTAATTAGTCCTCCCAACGGCTAATAACAATATACTAGTTTCGACCCGTGAAATATTCACGGAAGTAAAAAAATTCCACATTTTTGAAAAACACAAGATTGAAAAAGATGTTCTAAGCTCATTTTTTTAGAAACCACAACAGCCCATATGTAATTTGAATATCGGCTTATTTGTGAAAATAATATTACAATATTGTTAAAATAAAAAAAAAATAAGAAACTGATTTACCACTTTCGTAGTAGCCAGCGCTGCGGTTTCTGATTACGAAACATAATGGCAACCTGCTGCCTTAAAAGAATAGGCTCGTCGAAATTGAGGCAATATTAACGGAAGTAAAACAAATGCCACATTTTTGAAATAACCTGAAATTTTTGAAAAACACAAGATTGAAAAAGATGTTCTAAGCTCATTTTTTAAAAGCCATGACTTCCGCAACAGCCCACATATAATTTGAATGACTAAGCAAAATTTTGTTAAAATAAAAGAAAATAAAAAAAAAATTGATTTACCAGTTTCAACAATAACAGTAACAATAACGAATGTCCAACAGCCAATACCAATAATCCTGTCTGGACAACAATGACGGCACGTGCATCGTCATTATCCCCTACTTGTTAAATAATGAGCGAGTGGCTACACAGCCGAAATTATGTAAAAACCTGATAAATTTTGACGCATGAACTTCATGCATTTCAGTGTAAACTTCATTTATGTGGGAAAGAAAATTCCAATACGCTGATAATTGTGTAATCGCGATCCGTCGAGGTGAAGTGGGAAGAATATTCGAGGCACCATGTTTAAAAATGGGCGTGACGTCATGCCTGACGTGTTCCAACGCTTCACTGTGATTGGTTATTTCAAATTACAAATATCCGTACAATTTTTGCCTATTAATAGGATGATTTATTTATTAATTAATACTGTTTTTTAATGACTGATTTTTGTTTGTAATAGTTGAATACTTAATAAAACCTTTCGTCCTGTAATAAAAAGGAAATCTTTATGCTGAGAGCATGTTTTTATAGAAAAGTTGCTTCTATTAGCGTTGCTCGAACCCAAGTCAATTTTCTTGCTATTATTTTTTTTTCTATATATAAAAGAAATAATCTTTTGCTTCGAAAGAAAAAAACAAATCCAACAATTAAAAATAAAAAAATAAAAATAAAAAAAATGTGGAAAAAAAAAAGAACAAAACAAGGTAGGGAAAGCGATTAGTAAACCAATCACAATGCTTTGCAACATCTTCTGATCATTGATATTGCTTTAATTTCCTTGTGTTTATTTCCAATAAACGCACAATTGCACCTTTTGACAATCACATTTATAATGCAGCTGTACATCAATCACAAAAATCAATGTAAATGTGATTGTTGCGATTGCAAAAGACGCAATTGTTGCGATTGTTGTGCTTAATTATAATTTAATGAGATTTTAATGATACTGATTTTAATGATAATGTCCACAGGACAGACAAAGTGGGATTATAAGTCTTTTGATCTTGATCAGAAGACTAAAATTGAGCTCCAAAAGTAACAATCTTTTCCGTTATTGTTGGGTAGAAAACTACTTCTTTATTTTAGATATTGGTTTATTTATCTGTTCTTAAAGGTTGAATAGATATTGTTAGGTTTTCTGATTTATAATAACAAAAACAAAAAAAACAAAAAAACTCTGAATTTAAATTCAATACAAAAAAAGAAGAACGACGTTAACATTCTGATGGAATCTTTTGAATAATATCTATGCGTCCTCGCACGCATTTTTCAGTTTTTCAAGTATTTTTTTCAAACAAAAAAATAAAATAAGCCTTTTTTTTTACTTCATTGTTTCACGAAGTGTGGAATTAATAATTTTACTAATTAATTTAATAGTATTACTAATCTTAATTTAATTTTACTTAAAAAAAATGGTTTGCAGAAATCCTTTGACAGAATTAATATAAATTTTATTAAAAATACATGTTTCAAAATGCATAGTTAATTCGAATCATTTTTGTATCAATTTTTCTTATCCAATAAAAGACTTACCTTTTTTTTTATTTCTTATTTTTACTTAATCTTAGTTTAGTTCGTTATTTTGATTTTGATTTTTCAAATCTTATTTAGCTAGCATTGCTGTTATGTTAATAATTTTTTTGAACCTTTTATTTTCCTTATTGGCGAAAAATAAGGTTTTATTTTGTAAGTTCTTTTTATTCTTTTAAGTGTTTTATTCTTTTGATGAACTGACACAAAAAAAGATTAAAATAACTGTATTAGAAAAAGATAGAGACGGCAGTGCCTGGAAAAATCCAGGATTGTAGGAACATTATGTAGAAACGGGATAGGATTTTGTCTTAGTGACTCGAAAACCTATTTGGTGACAATTCTGTCGAATCAGTTCGAAGGCGACTCCCTTGGGGACATCCGTGGTGACTCTTCGATAAGGCGGGAATCTGTCTCCAATGAGACGTAAAAGTGGCACGTGACCGATAAGGTAGTCCACATAAAAGATGACCACGTCCCTCCCCCGCCAACGCCGCTCAGATGAGCTCTCTCGCCGTGTTTTATGTGCTTCCATTTGAGTCTGCCATGAAAATTTCCCGCCGAGATTCCGCAAATAACGACCAGTAATATTTCACACGGCGCTTTCGCGAGCCATCTCTTTTATGAAGTTTAGTTGGAAACAAATTTGCATGTTGCGGCACGCGGGCGAGAGTAATTTGGGCGAATGACGTCTGTGGGAGCGCCTCGCTCGCGCGAAATGACTCGTTTCTCCATCGAGCTGTGGCGCGCTTCCATCGGGTTGGGCTTCATATCGCCCCTACTTTGACTCACAAATGGGACCTGATTACCGTGACGGATGCCTCGACCGGGGAAGCAGAGTCGTTTTTCATGGGCTTCGGACCAAAGGAAGGGGGTGGAGATGCCACTGCTTTCGATACCATTCGTACCTTGAGTAAAGAAAAAGGTCATTTACTAATGACACACGACAACAGCTGCCTTTCATTGGAACAATGAAGAAACAGATGTTACAGCGATGGCAACAGCTACTACATTAAACCAAACCAAATTACAAACACTCTTACAACGGAGAAAAAAAAAACCTATAAGGATTCCAAACAATGGACTTCTTCCAAAAAAAAAAAAAAAAAAAAAAAAACTAAAAAAAAATGCAATACTCTAGGTTCACTTTAACAGAATTTCAAAATTTTAACATCCAACTATAACTTAGTTTTCTAAAAAAACATTAAGAATTCCTTCGTAAATTATCAACTAGAGAAAGTTTGTAATAATTAAGTTAGATTATATCACATTTAGTTGAATTTAGGCTATTGGCTTAGGAATTTTTCAGGAACGTAATAGTAGATTACAAATTAAGAGAAATTTTATTTTTTTTAAAAAATGATTATTTACAAATTATTCAGAGAGAAATTTATCAATATTGCAAATTGCGGATTTTAAAACAGCATTTTTTTAAAGCATACAAAACTTTAAAGATAACAATTTTCCTGCTTATTCGAGATTAGTTTTCAAAAGCTTGAATCGTAAAAAAAGGAAAAAAAAAATTTTTTCAGACTTGAATTAATCTTTGCTGAAAATCCGCCATCTGATATTGTAGAATAGTTTTAAAAATGAAATTATCTTTTGTCTTGTAAAGTTGATTGTAACACAGTATAAAAAATACTCCTGGGTTATTACTTTAACTAAAGACTAATCTTTCTTTTAAAGAAAAAACAAAACTCGGATTATTTTGTTTTGAATCAAAGCTATTTCATATTTTGTTTATTTTTTTTTTTATTTGGGGGGGGGGCGAAATTCATTTTCTTGAAATGAAAATGAGAGATTATTATATTAAGATTATAAAAAAAAAATATTATCTGAATAACAATTGAAGAGTTACAATTCCAGTTGAATGGAAGGTATATTCTCAAACTTTTAAGTTACACTTCCAGGCCTTTTCTTCCATCAATGGAGATGATAAATATTTTGGAACCCATAAACAAAGAATTTCAGCAGTTCAAAGAGTTATTAATTGGCTTTGAACTAAGATTAATATACTCTGATGAAAAGAAGAGCAAAACAGGGAGATATTCGAGAATTGGTTGTCCAAATTAAGATTTTCAATAAATCTAAATGATTTAACTTTGTTTTATATTATATAATTATTTGCGTATATTTTATTATCATATGTTTTCAGACTTTTTTTCCCCATGAAAAGTGAAAGAACGCTGTGACCGTTGACGAGCGAAAACATTTGCCAACAAATCAAATGTTCTTCATTTCCAAAAACCGATTTTCATCTTCAGTAGTTAGAAACAACATTTCGTTCAAAAAATTTCTTGAACTTCTTCAGGCTGTTTTTGAAAAACATAAAATCGTTAATAACAAAAATACAGCAATAAAAAACAAAACAGATATATGACTTAAGACATAAACTATGCATGTGAATTTAGCCTTATTACGTAATGCTCTTTTAAAACACTCCAATGAATAATTGTTTACCTATAACCCTTTTGCCTTATTAATAGTTCAGACTGTGAATAATAAGCGTTTCTACAATTAGTCTGATTTCTTTATGTTTAATTTGAAAAAGGACTTCGACTCCTGAAAACAAAATATACATAGTAGTTCCTAAAGAAAAGAAAAAAAGTCTTTTTCAAATTTCCAGAAATTTCTAAAACTGTCAGTGTTTTGGCCCTTAGGTAAAGTAACCGATATATTCCTAAAGCTAATCAGATCTAGATAACAATAATACTAAATTCTTAAAATTCGATGTTGATTGGTTACAGAGTTCTCGAGGTATCGCTTCCACAAGATTCTAAATAATATATCAATACATCCTTACACACACTCTGACGTGCAATGGATTCAATAAACTATACAATGTAGTTAAAACGTAATCTTTTTTTTTTTTTTAATGTTATATTGTACGCACCTTAAAGCTTTCTTAATTTGAACTATTTAGATATTTTAGCGTTCACAGCACGTCTTAAAGTCATTCTATCAGGATTTGCTTTTGTTGTGATCTGAACAACATCATCAAAACATAACTGTATTTGCTTGAACCCCAATCTTAACTCAATTCGAAATTCTTGGAAATGCATGAAACATTACAAGACTTCTCCATTCTTTCAAGCAGTACAGAACAACTTGTTATATTTACAATTAATCAATCAGAAGTTTTGGTCCTAAGTAAAGTAAGTTGAATATAGTAACGAACAGATACCAAAATCTCTGTTATAACATCTTTTCACTTGTAACTACAATATTAAAAATGAAATTTAATTTACATCAGTATATTTTGGGTATGCTTCCAAAAATTTATTGGATCCATAAGTAAAGTGTTACTGAAAAAGAAAGCATAGAAGGATTTAAAGTCTAATCAGTTGTAGACTCATCTTAAAATATGGAAATTCTTCTTATTTATGCCCATTATTCTTTGAATAGTGTGGTTCCGAATGTGGTTTGGTATTTTTCCCGGACTCATACATACATACCTAATGTCGCATGTAAGATTACACAGATAGTTGAGTAAATAAATTTAAAAAAATGCATTGGAATAAATAACAATAAATTGTATGAAAAAAAGAAAGAAAAAAAAAAGGAAAGAAAATGTATTCGATTTTAAAAAACAAAAAAAAAACTACAACTTGGATCAGATCAGCATTGAAAGGATTTTTATCCTTTTTATGCCTTGTTTTACTTTGCAAAAGAAATGAACACGTAAATTTAAGAATGTTTTTGTTCATCTATTCATCTGGAAAACGGCTTGACAGCAAAAGTGTTTGAAACCATCCTTCTTTTTTGATACATATTAGAAAAGGTAATTTCTTATAATCGTGTCTTTGAATTGTACTTTAATCCATGCAATTCTGAACAAATTTTAATAAAGTTTGATATTATTAGTCTCTCTCTCAAATTTAATAGAGCCATTTCAAATTTTTGTGAAAAATACTGCAGTGAAATAGTGATTTATAGAACAAGCAAAAAAACAAAAAAAGAAAGAAAACAAATCAAAAGTATTTCGTCTTGGAATGAACTTTCTGAATACTTAGACAATGTTAAACGTCTGCTGGTAGAAAGTGTTTTCATTATAAAAATACTTGATATAGGGGATATTAAGTAATTACAAGAAAAATAATTTGGTAACATATAAGTTTGTTTTATAATAATAATAAAAATAAAAACCAACGTTATCAAAAACCTTTAGATTGCCAGCTTAGTAAGTGTAGTGTCGCTGTCATCGCTAGTCCTGCAGCGACGCCATTTAGTTAACAGTAGTGAAAAACATGGCTTAGAGATGTACTTAAGTGGAACAGGGAATGATAACGAAAACTAATAAGAAATAAAGAAATAAAAAAAAAAAGCTCAAATTCGCAGAAAATATAAAATTAGAAGCATGTAACTGTTTAAATATAACTTTTTTAATCTTACGACCATATCTTAAAAGGATAATCACGTATTACGATAATTCAATGATGACTCTCCATTGAAAATCGTCATTTGATTGAAATAAAACAAGGTAGGAGTAGCAATCCCAGGAGCGATCACATAATGCCCCACGGCTTCTATTCAGAGCGAATGGTAAAATCTCGGAAACTTTAAAACTGCAAAACCCCACAGAAAAAAAACAACATCTCTCCATAGATTTGGGAGATCCCATTGTAATATTAATATTTGTATTATAATAATGAATTTCTCGCGACGGACAGACAGACAGACAGAGCGAGGATATAAGGCTTCTCCTGCTATGAGATACGCTTTGTATAGAATCTAGTGAGAATGAGATTAGCAAATGTTAAGTCGGTAAAATTCGAATAGTAAATTGTAAAAGAATAGTCTTAAAAATAAAAAGTAAATTCGGGAATAAAAAACAACATAATGTCGATTGAAATTTAACATTGTTCTTAGGATAATCGACCTGAAATTTTAATGCTTAAAATCGTGGAAAATGCGAAAGACGGATTAACTTTAAAGGTTTTTCCTTCTCTAAATGCATGTATGTAAAAGCGACCTATAATCATAATATAATAATAATCTATAATCGTTAGAAAATATTTTCCTGCAATTACATTTTACAAATGTAAACAATTAAGTTAATGCCAGGAGCAAAATAAAAGTCCCACACTTTCATTCGCCAAATACAGACATACTTTAACTTGCATTCTGAAGGATTCTTTATAGGGCTAGTCTATTACTTCCTGGTGAATGTGAGGAGCTTGACTTGGAGCTGGTGTAGCAGCGTTAAAGTGGAAATCGGGGGTTATTTCACTTTGAATTCTCCTGCAGACGGGTCATAGGTCAACCCAGCCCTCTAATAATTGGGTACGCCTTTTCCTAGGGGGTGAAAGGCGGGCGGGCGATGGGTTGACAACCCGACCTCCTCCGCGACCTGAAGGACCATATAAGGCTATAGTGGTATACTTTAATTTCTACTCGTATTTCCTGATGAATAGTTCAGACAAGTTTAACATCTCATTAGCATTAATGGCGATAATACATTATAGTGAATTCCATCTCAACATTCTCTCTAACGAAATCTGAATTATAGATTGAGATGGGTAAATCTCAACTGAGAAACAAGATTGTTATCTTCATATACAAGATTGTTATCTTGTATATGAATTAAATATGTCACCGGCATGACACTGACAAATTGGAGTGAAGCGCGATAGCTGTTTTTAACAAATTACACTGGTCAAAAATGGGTGTATTTTATAGATTTGAGAGTGCTCAATCCAAATTTTGTATCAGGCACGGGCTTGGAGGGCCGGGTTTTTTAGAATTTATTTTAATGAGTTCTAAGAGTTTTTATTTCTTTTAATGAATATGTACGATTCTATTCCCTTCGAGACTACTTGAATCGAAGGTTTTATTAAGTGAGATAACCAACAGATAGCACTATTTAAATAAGGATTCACTTTGCTTCTAGATCCATCGTGTCTTTTCCAGTAAGTTCCTAAGAGTGTAAATGGGTAGCCTATGTGTGAGACGCCGTAGTGAAGTGGATGTGAACTGAAGTAAACACAAGTGTTGGCTAAGTGCTTTTAACATTGTGTTTTGTGAGTTCAGTATTTTATTTAAATTGTGAGATTAGTGCTGCTGATAGTATCTTCTCAGTACTTTTTGCTACATTATTTTTACAGTAGGCCTAAAATATAAAATACAGTCATCAGGTTCTTGCAAGCATCAACCTGACAGCTTCTGCTACGTATGAGGACAGCACAGGGCTCACACCTCTTGTACAGAAGGCTTATCATCTCTATTTCTTTTGCAATACCGACGACCAAGATAAAGTTTGGACACCAAAAATTTGCTGTAATAACGTTCGAGAATAATGACTGTCTGGTTAAACCGTTCACACAATCTGTGCCTTTTGCTACATCTATGAGAACCTTTCAATCATGTGGACGATTGCTATTTTTTTTTTTCGGTATTTGTAGGCTTCACTGAGAAATCGAAACAAAAAAAATACAATGTCCTAACCCAGCATCTGAATTGAGACCTGCTTCCCATGATGATACTTTCTCTATACTGATACCATCTGTAGAATATAATCTGATCTCAGAATGAGAAACGGAGACTAAACAATCATCTCCAGAATTTAGTCCCACGCCACGGTGGAGGAAGGCGAGAGAAGTTTTGTACCAGAGCCACATTAGATCACCAGGTAGAAATGAATGATCGGATTCGGGATTTAGACCTTCCAAAGACTAAAACTCTGTGTCTCAAGCAATGGAATCTACTAGAAAAAAATGTGAAAGATTCATTTTCCGACAGAGGCAGTTAGGAATTGTTATTTTTTTTCTCGAAAGATTGTGATCTGGTTACTGTAACAACATCCGACGCCTGTCAGAAGAACTCAAACTTCCGAACTCCCCTGAACTCTTCATTGGTTCTTCAAAGCAGTTAATGAGCTTGAAAGCAATGGTAATGAGCGCCCTTTATCAGTGATGAATTTGCTTATTTAAGGCAAAATTTCTAAAAAGTAGCGATGCAAACATAAAAGAGGGAATTTTAGTTGATCCGCTTATTAGACAGTTGTTTCAAGATCCTGAGTTCCAGTGCAAATTAAACTGCAATGAGAAGAAAACTTGGGAAGCTTTCAGAAATGTTTACTATAACGTCTTAAGCAATGTAAGGATAGACAACTATGAAGAAATCGTCGAAGAACTACTTTCTTCAAACAGAACATTAGGATGTAATATCACTACTAAAGCTGTATTTCTTACATTCACACCTCATTTTTTTCCCGCAGTTGATGGGAGCAGCTTCGAATGAACGTGGAGAAAAGTTCCATCAAAACATATCCCTGACAGGAAGAAAAAAAATATTGCGGAAAATGGGACGAGAATATGCTTGGGACTACTGTTACTGCGTCTCGCTCTAAGAGATAAAAATATAAGAGAAAGAAGACAAGAAAATAAGTTTTTTTATATAAATTTTATATTTATTAGGACCTATTAGTGTCAGATTTAACTTTTTACAATGTAAATAAATATTTGATGAAATATATTTATCTTTTCTGAGTAGAATAGCATTTTTCTTTTTTAAACCCATATCTCTAGAAAACTGATAGAACAAATTGGCTCTTAAGCCCTCAAAAATATCAAAATCAGACAATTTTGGAAGGAGGTAAAAAAGTTATTTTATGAAGACCAGTGTTGTAGTCTAAAGATTTGAAGTTACATTTATAAAAATAATCGTAAAAATATACATTAAGATTATACAATACTAAATTGTAGTCATGACTCATGTAAATATAAATCTAAAATAATAGAAATTAAGTAAGTCACGTGAAAAGGATTTTGAAATTCCTTTTTTTTTTTTGTCTGATACTTTTAAAAAGTTGATATATTTTAAATGATTTGAAACAATATAAAAATAGTAAATATGACTGAAACTGGCCTTGTTGTTCAAATCAAATACTGTTTATTTTCATTTTTTGGTTGATCTGTTTTTAGTCTTGTTATAAAACTATACCACCACTGATAGTCACTGAATCCATGCGCATAAAAAAAAATCACTGAACACCGTTGTTAAGTTTGTGTTAGAAAAGCGATCCAATCTCTTAATTTTCCAATCTCTAAATTCTACTTTTAATTGGGAATTCCATCTCTAGCAAGCAACCGATTTTCGATGGTTTGTGGCTAAAACATTACCAAGACGGATGAAGTAGAATGTAATACAGAGTCCCTTCACTCATGGGCACCCGCTGGAAATAAAGGGGGAGACTTTTCTCCCTCCTGGAATTTCCAATTTTAGAAGACTAGCAAATACATAAACAACTAATAAATTTTATTTGAACTATTATTTTATTCTACTTAAAACACTTTTATGCAATTTTATAGCTGTAAAGTACAATATTACAGTTCTTTTTACAATTTTCCACTCCTGCCACCACCTGAATAATTTCTGTGGACGACATTGGCTTCACTCCAATCTATCAAGTTAAATAATAAAGCTATATAAAGCTTTAGCTATATAAAGTTCGTCTTAAACATTATTTGATTTCTTACATAAATTACGAAATTTTTATACAAATCTTAGGAAACCTTTAACATTTGCTGTTAATTTTAAATATAGGAAACATATGAATGAATAACTAAATGACTCCTTATTACTTGAGTTCCTTCGTTGTTTTGTCCATTGTAAGGATTAGGCGATGCGAGAGCAGTAGCTGTAAGTGGAGTCAAGCTTAAGATGTCATTTATTGCCATTCACTTGTGTGGGGGAGTCCACTGTGGAGGAGTAGGGAAAAGGTGAAAGAGTGGTTGGTGTCTTATTTGGTGTGACCTTTTCAAGCCAATGTGTCATGTTGATCATTAATTTACTCAAGGAAGTGGTTTCTGCAACTGCAGAATTACATCGCTCTTTTATGAAAGTTCACGAACTGTTTCAGGCATAAAAATACAAGATGGATGAAATCGCCTTTTTTTTTAGTTTGTATTTTTTTTCCCAGTCTTAATTATCCGTTGAAACTATCCACCCCCACCCCACCCCCAAAAAAAAGAAAGAAAACTTGAGCTCTTAATTTATTTTGATTCAATTTATATTATAATTTTATTTTAGTTTAGTTTTCATTTTTTTTCCTTTTGTTCTATCCAAACCCAAAACTTCCTTAGAAAGATTTTAAGCAAAGATGAACAAGAATATAAGAGTAACAGATATTTAGATAGCGAAGGGGAAATGGTAGTAGTTGCACTAATATAATTTTCAAATAAAATTTTAATTTAATTCAACTTTTGGTAGAGATTTAAAATAAATTGTTTACTTGTGGCTTTACTGAATAAAGCTACTCAGTTCCTTCCTTATTCTTATTTTTATTTTTAATTTTAAAATCCTAAACAATATATTTATTATTATTATTATTATTATTATTATTATTACTAGACGGGTACCGGAACCCTTGCATGTATAGCATTAAAAAAAAAAACTTTATTTATTTAGCAAATTATGATTGAGATCGGAGAATATGTGACTTCCCAGCCCATTGTGGCCTTCTCCGATTAACTCAGGTGTATTGCGGATTGGCACCACACACCTGGGGTTGTCGCCACACACTTCATGGTCAGTTTGCCAGATTATTCCCTATCCCGTGGGAATTTCGAAAAATCCGACCTTATCCTTGTCGACATCATAAAGGGAACCTCTGTGCAAAATTTCAGCTTTCTAGGTCCAAGGGTTTGGGGTGGATGTTGATGAGTCAGTCAGTGAGGGAGTCAGGAATTTTCTTTTTATATAGGTACATTTTTATGAATTTTGTTTTGTTAAACTCATTGATTAGTTCTTCATTATATTTGGATCAGTTATTTTCTCCTTTTCAACTCTTATTATCCGAGATTCGTTCTTTACACATTATTCCTGGTGTTTCGATATCATGCTTATTTATGAAAATATGATCTACATTTGTTTTCGTATTTCCATGAATTGTACAGTTGTTTCTTGTTGTTCAGTAAAGACAATTTTTGAAACCATTATTGCACATACGTTTTAGGATTTCTGTAGGCTACTGCATTGTTTTTATTCATTTTGAAAAGATCTACATTTACGTCGCCAATTAGTACAGTTGGACAGTTGTTTAAAATACAGTAGAACCTCATTATAACGGACCCTATTATAACGGACGTCGCTTATAACGGACAGTTTAAAAAAAATTGTAATAATAATAAAGAATGCTAATTTTTATCTGACGAGTTTTACATTTCCAAGCAAGCGATTAAACATCGATCGAACACCCAGCAGAAAATAAATTATTTTTTCAAACCAATGAATATAAGCAATCAACATGAACCAGGACCTTCTTGTTCTGAAGATTAATGCAGTGTATACGTACACATCTTTTTCAATTCAACCTATTATGTTGAAGGCTGTTTTTTTATTTGATATATAATAAACACTTTTTATAGCTAACTATTGTACTTTCATTGATGTACCCTGCTGCATTACACCCCTGTATGAATTATTTGTTATAAACCGGACTTTCATTAAAACGGACAACCTTCAGCCCCAATTGGTCCGTTATAATGAGGTTCTACTATATTTTCATTTTTTATGAATAGATTCTCTAATTCTTCAGTAAATTTATCTTTCTTTGTGTTTTGTTGGTTTATATAGGGCTAAAATATTAATATTTTGTGTTTGACAACACAAACACATTTTTGATAACGAAACATTTTAGGTTTTATTACAAAACTTCATGATAAATAACGTGTTTTGTGAAAATTCATGAATCATTTTCCAAAAGATTTCCTTGCTCCGACGTTTTAGTAATTTATAATTTAACATTTTGCTTAAAGAATGACAGACAGAATAACGTTTTTATAATATATAATAATAGCCTTGCATATATAGCATTCAAAAAACAAACTTTATTTATTTAGCAAATTAATGTTGCGATCGTCGGAAAATATATAACTTCCCAGCCCGTTGTGGCTTCTCCGAATAACTCGGATGCATTGCGGGTTGGCGTCAAACACCGAAAATTTACATTTTTGAATGTATCTTGCAAACGCTGAAGCGTTTGTGAATAAGTGATACATCGTTCGTTAGAACTTTCAAATATCAACATTTTCTCAATGTAATGTTCTCTTCCATCTTTTATACTTTTCGTTTAAATTGAGAAAAAGTCAAAATTTGACCCTTTAAAAGGCGCCATCTTGGAAACCAAAAACTTTTTTCGAAAGATTTTTGTAGCATTTTGTTTGTCTTAAAAAACTCTACATTTTATTCATTTACATGACCAATCTATCTCTTATAGTTTGATCACAAATTTGGAAAAACGTAAAGTCTTATGACAGACAGAATAACGCTTTTATAATCTATATAATATTTCTCTGTCTGTCTGTCTATCCGGCGCAGTTTTCTGTGAGAATGAAAAATAGAAACAATTTTTTCAATGAAACATCCGCGACTGGAATCGAACCTGCAACCTTCTGATCCGAAGTCAGACATCTTACCCATTAGGCCATGGGAACTACAACTCTCTTCATATTGCTTTTTTGACTTATCTGTCAAAACTGAACTGACTTTGACTGAAAAGTAACAATTGTAATTAAATTACTAAAATCTTTTATTTCTCTATCTGTCTTTCTGTCTGTCTGTGTGTCTGTCCGGCGCAATTTTCTGAGAGAATGGAAAATAGAAATAATTTTTACAATGAAACATCCGCGACAGGAATCGAACCTGCAACCTTCTGATCCGAAGTCAGATGCCTTATCCATTAGACCATAGGGACTACAACTCTCTTCATATGGTTTTTTGACTTATATCTCCTTTCCTTTCCCCCATCAATAAGGAATGTATTCAATCTTTTTTTTGAATCTCAAGATTGTTTATTTATTTCACATCAGTCAGTTTATTTGTAATTCGAAACTGACAATTAGAACGATAATTGCCGAAACGTTGCAATATTTTAAATATTCTTACTTAACCAAATCCTACGTGATATTGAAAAATATGTGGGTATACACGCCAGATGTTGGAGTAAAGAAAACAGAGTCAAGAAAGAGAGAAGCACTCTTTTATTGAGGTGGAATACCGAAAAAATCACTATTTGCAACTCAAAAACCATCAATAAATGTAACTCAAACGTCACTGAAAAGTGACAATTATAATTAAAATGAGAGTCAAAAAAGAATGAAGCGATACTTCTATTAGATAGAATACTGAAAAATCACTATCTGTAACTCAGAAACCATCAATATTTGGAACACAAAAGCCACTGAAAAGTGCCACTTAGAATAAAAAAAGAGACTCAAAAAAGAAAGAAGCAGTATTTCTATTAGATAGAATACTGAACACTATTGTAACTCAGAAACCACTGAAAAGTATCATTTGGAATAAAAAAAAAAAAAGAGTCAAGAAATAAGAAGCAGTATTTCATTAGGTAGAATACTGAAAAATCACTATTTGTAACTCAAAAACCGTCACTATTTCTAACTCGAAAACCACTGAAAAGTATCAATAGGAATAAAAAAAAAAAGATAGTCAAGAAAGAAAGATGAACTATTTCTATTAGGTAGAATACTGCTCAGAAGTTAGACGTCTTAGCCATTAGACCACTAGGCCTACATTCTAATCTCTGTAAAAAATAAAAATATATCATAGATATATGATTTACAAGGTGGTTCTAAAAGCAGTCGTAGATTGAGAGAATATAAACATCAAAAATTAAATTAAAAAAAAGCTTTTAAAAAATGTTAGTTTTAGTTTCCTTGATGTAATTTGTGTGTGTGTGTGTGTGTGTTTTTTTTTAATAAATAAAAAATTGTTTTCCGTTACATAAGGGAGGCTTCCGGAGCGAAGCGACGGGTAGCCGACTAGTATAAGATTATTATTATTATGTAAAAGTTTCAAACCGTGGGTTTGCCCAGCAAAGACAATATGGCGAATCAAGGACCAAAGCACATATTGCCAAGTGTAAAAAAGTGTTCAAGAATGATTAGGGATGTGTGATTATGTCCATAAATTTTCTAACTATTATTATTATAAAAGATATTTTACCTACAAAGATTAAAATGATGATTTACCATACATTCTTCGACTCACTAATTAGTCATGCACCTAACATTTAGGCTAAAACAACAGATTCTGAATTAAAAAATATAAACACGCTATAAAATAAAATAATAGAATTAGTGTTTTCTAAAAGAATTAGTAAGCATAAAGAAACTAGAAAAGAACTAATGTTTAAATATGGAATCTTATCGCCAAAACAAAAAGTGTCTATATAGTTTAATAATAAAAAAATATTCTGAAATCGAAACTGCATGAACTACTGAAGGTAAAAATTATAATCTCAAAAACAGAAATAAAATCAAATTAGACTATCCACATTTTTAACAGCTATGAGAAAAGAAATGCTCATTAACTAATAGAAGAAATTTATAATAGTATTCCAGATTGTAAACTTTTAAAAGACAAAAGAATTTCTGAAATAAAAAAACTTAGTAAAAAGAAATGGTTTATTAGAAATATTGAAAATAGATAAATCAAAATTTCTAAATACAATTACTCTCTTTTGAAGAGAATTAAACTATGAGTTTTAATTTAATAATAATAAAATGCTTCCTAACAGGGCTATGTTAGACTATAATTGAAATAAAATTAATGAATGAATTATTATTATTTTAACATAAGACACAGTACAAAGACGAAAAAATATAAGTATCACATCTTCGACTGGAGTAATTGAGCAACTTAAGTCTCACCCAGAGACCTAAGAATTGTCCAAATATCTCCGTAAAATATAAGTTGTGCCCAGCAGTGATGTTTTTTGCAGGTCTGTTATTGAAATATTGGATAGTTTCAAACTAGTAAAGTATTTTGCGAATTCCTTTGATACGGCACCAAGGGCACCAATGACTATAGGTGTCACAGTGGTACGTTTGTTCCGTAATCGAGAAATTTCATTATTATTATTATTATGTAAAAGTTTCAAACCTTGAGTTTCCACAGCAAAGACAAAATGGCAGGTCAAGGACCAAAGCACATATTGCCAAGAGTAAAAAAAAAAAAAAAAAATGTGGAAGAATGGTTGTGTGCAATTGTCTGGTTGTGTGCATGAATTTTCTTATTATACGTAAAGTACTACAGCCTTCTGGAGTTGTGCAAAAGTGTTTTTGTGAAGTCCTAGTGTGCTGAGGCTGTGGCGCAATGTATGACACACCAGACCAGTGGTGGACAGGACGATGGGTACTCGGTCCTGCCTCCACTGCTTCTGGAGCTCGTGTGCTAGGTCGGTATATTTACTGATCTTGTCTGCGTGAGTTTTCTGCATGTTCTTGCTGATAGGCACTGCAATATCAATGAGATAGGTCTGTTTGTTGACCTTATCAACAAGTGTGATGTCAGGTCTGTTATGATGTATAGTTTTGTTTGTGTGAATGGGGCGGTCCCAGTACATCTTATGTGAGTGTGAATCTAATACGCTTTGTGGTGTGTACTTGTAGTACGGGACCGTGTTCTTAATAAGTGAGTGTGTGATAGCTATTGATGAACGATCTACGCTACTTGATTGTGTCGGTGGAAGTAGTCTGTTTGGGAGAGAAGGGAACAGCCTGATATTATGTGGTCGATCGTCTCATGCGTAGTGTGGCATTTCCTGCATTTGTCGTCATGTGTGTTTGCATCGTGTAGAATGTGTTTCTTGTAGTTGCGTGTGGGGATGACTTGGTCCTGTATCGCGATCATGAACCCTTCGGTCTCCCCAAACAGCTCACCACTCGTCAGCCATCTGTTCGACGCTTCCATGTCGACATGAGGCTGGATGAGTTCGTGGCATGTCTGCCATGGAGTTCCTTACTAGCCCATGATTCACGCAGCTGCTGAGTGTGTGTGTCGGATTGGTGAGTGTTGGAGAAGGGTTTTCGAGGTCCAGGGGTGTGAGGTGTGTTTCAGACTTCACAATGGTTGCGTATAGTGCTGAGTGTTGTGCTCTTTGGTGGAAGTGTTCCCTAAGTCTGTGTACTTGTTTTGCATGTAGGGTGATGAGGTTGATGAGCCCTCGACCTCCTTCGTTGCGGGGAAGAGTCATCCTTTCCGTAGCGGACTTGGGGTGGTGCATGTTGTGTTTAGTAAATGTAGTGCGTGTTGTACGTTGTAGTGCTTCGAGTTCGGTGTTTGTCCATGGAATTATCCCGAACGAATATTTTAGTGTAAGGACGGCAAAAGTGTTAATGGCTTTAATTTTATTTCTGGCGTTGAGTTGTGTTTTGAGGATGTTGTGAATGCGACCACGGTATGTGTTCTTGAGTGCGTTTTTGATGTTTGCGTTTTATTATTGTTATTATTCATTTTTTTTTTAGACTCCATAACAGCAGTTTGCTGTTAATCATGGTAGAAAATAGATAGCTTATATTTGTTCGAATATTTGTTTGAATTTATAAATTTATTTGAAGTAATTTCAGGTGACATAAATTTCTTGCAAAAGTCAGGCTAGTTTTAAATGGTTAATGGGAGAAATATGTTTTCTTTATGAAGTTGTTTAGTTAAAAAAGTAATGGAATGATTTTAAATTTTTGGCTTACTCAGATTGTCTGATAACTAGGGATAATATGCCATTCAAAGAAAAAAATTATTTATTTATTTATTTTTCTGAATTCGATATAACTTTTTTAAGTATCTGCTAAATAATTAATTTGATTATATGAAAAAAATATTATTAACATTATACTTTTAATAAAGGTTGTAACTGAAATTAATTAGTTATGATTTATTGATAACTCCAGCCAGTCAAACTTTTTTATTTAACAAAAAAAATATATATAAAATTCAGTCAATAAATGAAAAATTAGAATTATTTCTCTATTTGCAATCACGTGTTATCATTACATTCTTTGACATTTTCTTTTCAAAACAAAAAGGTGCCATCCAAAGAAATAATATCAAGAATGTTTTTAAAAGCAGTTTGAATGTAAGAGGGTTTTTTTTTTTTAACAAAAGTTACTAAATTGACTACAATATAGAAAAATAAGACCAATATTGACCAGATATATATTGCATCTCTCAAACAGGAAATGTATAAGGATAAAAAAATTATAGCGGTTTCTCTTAGATTAAGGGTTTTTACTTTTTTGTTTTTTATTTAACCTAAATTAAAATTATGGTAACAATCTTCTAAATACATTTTCTATATTAGATTTTGCCTCTTATTAAAATGGCGATTAACACAGAACAAATTGCTTTCTCAATAAATATAATATTGACGTATTGGTCTCGAATTATAAAATTAGAGAATGAATTGCCATTATAATCTTTTCAGGGCTTTCTGATGAGGTTTTATCGCTGAAACGAAACAAATAAACAAACAAAAAATAATCGTGTTCCTGATTTAAGAGAAATCTCTCTTATTTCCTAGATTATTGTTTTATTTCAGATAATCTTAAAAATTAATATTAAATTTCACGTGAGAATATAGGAGTCAGTTACGCTTTGGGAAAGGGGACGAAGGGGTCAGTGATAAAGTGGTAGTAATTTCAGGGGAGTTCTATAATCATTTTTGGATGACTGAGGGATCGAATCAAAACGGTGACGACCCTATCAGTTGCCAACATGTCCGTCCTGACAGATCCATTCAAAGAGAAGGGGAGGCAGCCCCTTCAAATAGGTCATATGCAACCCATATGATCTCACATGTGTAACTCAATACCAGTTATTCAATACTACTTACATCTAATTTAATTCCTTATTAGAAATTATACGAAACTATGCAATTTCATTTATATTACACAATACTCACTTTTTTAAAGGAAGTACCAAACATTTCGAATATTATTTATAAGAATAAGATGCATTTAACAAAAACATTAATGCTACTTAAAAATTGAGAAAATCAAAAAAATATAAAGTTTTATTTAAATAAGAAGGTGTTTCCCCCCCCCCCCCAACTATTTCCAGTAAAATTGGAAAGAATGTTAACAAATCTGAAGTAGCTAATATTTTATTACGACAAAATTCAAAACTTTAAGATCATCCAAGAGCAGTTTCGTACGATGTAATTGTATATATTTCTATAATTATTTTTTTTTGCTTTAATATTTTTTTAATACTTTTAATATTATAATATATATAAAATCGAACAGGCAAAATTTAAAGCAAGGCCTTAGAGTTTCGCAAAGCAAAGATTTCAATCTATCTTTTGCAATTTAAAATTTAGAACAGTATAGAATATAAGAATATATATACATAATCACTGGTGTATCAGGGGATGACAGGGATTAGATATTCTCCCCATATTGCATCCGAAAGTGGAATAAATCTAGGATTTTGATCCTTTTGTTTGGAAAGTTCATTGGCACGTCCCCGCCCACCTGAGACTATGACGAACATCACAACCTCTCCCATTCCAAAAATCCTCATTTCCATGAACAATCTTTTAGATGTTCCACGAAAGTAGAAATTAGAACTAATTCTTATTACAAATTTAACTGAAGATATATATATATATATATATATATATATATATAAAAGATTGTTCATGGAAGATTGATAGAAGCATTGAAATACGGATTACAAAATGTCTATTCTTCCTGCATTTGGTTAACTGTCGAATTCTCCACAATTTCTCCGTTGGTAAACTGCTGTAGGTTTGTATTACTCTTCCCATGCGATATTTCAAAGTTATCGTATCTCGTAACTTATATATAAAAGTTGCTTATACATAAATTATTATTTTTAGCTTCTCTGCATAAACATACTTTCTATCTTACAGGGAAGTTACCGTTTCACTACAACCCAAGCAGCGTCTAAAAGATATTGTAAAAATGTCTGGTATTTTAAAAAGCTATGCTATCATTTAGCAGCGATAGAAAGACCTGTTCAAGAATATTATGAAATAAAAATCATTTACTGGATGACTTAATATTAGCTCCTCTATGCTTTTTAAATTCTTCTTTTAATGATGTTTTCTTTTCTTTTTCTTTTATTTGCAGAATAGTAAAACCTCTTAACTTCTATTCCAGACTTGGCTTTGAAAAAAAAATTACTAGTTAACAAAATATTAGCAAAAATATATTCTATATATAAAAATATATAGTTATTAATATTTCTGTTTGTGTTCCTTATGTACCTTTGTGCATCAGATTGATTGTAATAGTGTAACCAGTATCATTAGGTCTATTTCTACATTATAATCAAAATCGTATACGTATTATTAAAAAAACAGTAACATAGTTTTTGTGTTATAATACCAGCTTGAATTCTATTTCTAAGATCATAAAAACATTATTGATAAAAAAAAAAATCAAACAAAAGAACAGTCTCTTGAATAACGTCAACGTTGAGATGAAGAGACTTTAATTACATTTAATAATCTAATGCTTAATTAAATCAAAATTTATCACATTTTGAGGAACACGACTTTAAAACCCTTGATACATTAAAACAGCAAATAACTCTTGTAATGACATGGTAATAAAATAAGTCACATGTTGGAAAGATGCGCGATTTAACAATTCACAAACATCCAATAGATTGAAGAATTTTCTCTAGAATAAAAACGAAACTTGAAAATGATTGCTTGCCTATAGTTTTAAAATTACTTAGTAAAACAAAGAACAACAAGATGAATCAGTATTTTTAAGGCAGTCAGTCCTATTCGTAACAGTCACTAAATGACATTTTCGCCTCTTTGTTTTCATAATTTATATTAATCCACCTCCTACTCTCCCATTTTGATTTTAAAACAAGTTATTAAAAAAATTAAATATCTAGAATTAAATAACTTATTTTTAGTTATAATGTCTTTAATAATAACTTTAACCTTCTTAAAATAGTTATTCAATAGATTCTCTTCTAATGATCTCTTAGAAAGAGATTGGATTTTCATTTACTTGAATGTCCTGTTTCTTATTGAAGTCTAGGATTAATATTCCTACATTTTAAATGATAATTAGATCACTTTTAAAAGCCTTTGCTTAAATTTTCTATGACTAAGCATTTCTTTTATTATTAATTTTCCTATTAACTTTCTAATCTGCAAAGATATTTAACATCTTTCGATTTCAATCGGAAATATTTACTTTCAGTCAAAGATTTCAGGAAAAAAACAAACTACATGTTAGGCGAATCGAAATTTATTGTGAGGGTTTCAGAATCCAATGATCTAACGTGTGGTACTTAACATTGTAGACTTAGGGATAACTGTTATAGGATAATTATTAACATCTATTATTCGCAATAAATGAAATCCTCTCAAACCACATGATTCTACAATAGAACATTAGGCAAAGAATGAAAAACCAATTTTTCCTTTATGAAAGCCTTCAGATAACCAATGTATTACAACCATCTTTTAGTATTTTTTAATTTTTATTTTAAAAAAGAAAAGAAAGGAATCGCTTGTGTGTTTGTATATTTTTCTTCGTATTTTATTGAATCCTAATTTACTGAAACGAAAGATTATTTAAACCAGTAGTGTTGTTTTCTGTTTTAAACACGTGGTGCTCCATCTGACGGCTAACAGTGAAACATTTGTAACACTTAAAGTACAATGATTTGTTATTAATAAGTGATTAAAAAATGCATTATAAATCACCATTTAACTGGAAACAACTTAAGGTCTCTTCTGTAAGCTGCTTACATCAATTAGGTTATTGCTGTTAATATAACAAGAAAAAACTTAAACTCTACTTTCTTTTAAACATTTTTTTTCTTCTTTCTTTTCCTAAAGTCGCGAAAACATCAAAAAACGGAAAGCCTCTACTTTTATTCCAATTCTAATATCCACAGAATAAGTTATAACAGTTCAAAATTTTCCATTTTCTTTATAAAAAAATAATTAAATCCTCGTTATTTATTGAAACTATTTAACTTGTATTCATTTTAATCGTATCAAACCACGTGCAGTGGATTAAGGATTTAATATATTCATTGTTTAAGACATTGGAAGAAATTTGTTGGTAGAAATCCAATGTTTAGATTCTACGGGAATTTTTATCGCCTTCTTGTGTTAATTTCTCGCCAAAGACAATTGGGAAAAGATTTCAAAGATAAAAATTACATCTGTGTTCTGTGTTTCAAAAAGGTTCATTCAGCGGTTGAAAAGTTAGGGGAGGGAAACAAACAGACTCATTTAATAAGCCTATCTTTCCTATTGAAAGTAGGCTAAAAATATCATCTATGAAAAGGAATAAAACCAACCGGCGTGAGATTTTTGTTGTTAGTGTTTTCTTTTCTTTTCTTTTGCTTTTGCTTATCGCGAAAATTCTCGAATTATGTTTGAGTTTTATTTTCATGCTTTACTTCTTTTTTTTTCATTTTTGTAATCTATTTTAATGAACTTTATAAAAAAAAATAGGAAGCTACAATAAATTTGAAGTTAAGTTTTATAATATTGATCTTTTTTTTTTCTTAATAATAATTAAAGATATACAGTTTTGCTTCATGTCTATTAACTTTTATTAGGGTAGTTGTCAACTTTAAACGGAAGAATATGTTTCAGATCTTGTATCTTATGTGTTGACATTTTTTATTTTGGTATCATTATCAATAAGGGCCAGAGCAAAATAGTTTAAAATTCTGTATTTGATGCTAGTTTTCTTTTTAAATATATATTTATATATTAATGTTATATATAAGAATATGTATGTGACATATAAATACTTTTCGACATTAAAAAAAAAAGAGTACAGATATTGGGTTGCTAATTTGTTTTTTTATTCAATCGATTTTAATGCTACTGTTACTATTAATATTATTACTTTATATGATGAAAATACTGCTTCGTCAATGCAACTATTCAAGTGTGTATTAGGTTTACTTAAATGACAGGTGCGTAGGGAGATCCGTTCCACCAATTGTCTAACCCCTAATTACCTGTTCTGTGCAATTACATCGAATAAACATTGGGGTTCGAATTCGCTCGATTCCGAATAGAGCCGTGTTTGGGTTTTATTGATATCAGTTGACATAGTAATTGACCCCATGAATGGAGCCCTATTGTGTCGAACCACACTCCCACAAACAAATCACTACACCGACCCTTGACACATGATTGATTACAACAGGATAAAACGAATTAAGTCACTCAGCTAATCATATAAATCGCTAAGTTATAATAACAATACTAAAAAAAGGCAAATAAAAAGCAAACATTTCAACAGTAATTATCATTCAAATAATAGGCTTTGACGTATCGATTATTATATGAGAAAGAAAAGCAATTTGAAATCAACCTATTAGGAATATAAAACGTAAAGCCCAAATAAGTAAAAAAAACAATGAGAAAACTTGACAATCCAATTCATTTAGCAGAATATAATATATTATATAAAAATAAGAATTCAGCACTGGTAGAACTCTAGGTTAAGTTACAAAGGGCGGAAGCACGGTTTATTGAAAGAAATACTGATATTTCAAATGAATTTAAGAATATATTTTATATCATCATTTGCAAAAAGATTTATTGGTGTAGTTGGCGATTATAGACAAAAATTGGGGAACTGACATTCTGATTTACTTTATTTGTTTTATTTGATTTTTATTATTTTTATTCAGTTTATTTCTTAATATAAAAATGAACTAAACGAAATACAATCTTCTTAATCGCATTTCATCATTTTTTATTATTATTATTTGATGTAATGAAATATCTTCTGTTTGACGTATGTTTTCCTTCATTTTGGGCAAACTGAAAATTCTTCTCTTTTAGTTCGTATAATGTTTGTTAGGTGGCGTTACTGTCTTCGAAATGCCATTTCCAAGATTTGATACGTTTATTTCGGAAAACTGGGATACTGTTAGAAACAAAATTAATAATTCAGCTTTATTTTTAAGTAGGCTTGCTTTGGAAACAATTTTTAATACCCAGTTTTAATATAAGCATTATTTCATTAATAAAGATTCGTAACTTTACGTGAAGTTAGGTCATTTAAATAAATAATAACGAAATTTCATTAATTTATTATGTTAACAGTTTAAATGCAGTAAAATCTGATACGGAACCCTGACTGACCAAGGAAATGCTTTCGAGTCTCGTTTCGAATTTTAAATATATTTAATAAGATCAAAAGAGATTTCGTATATCTGATATTTTGATTCGTATATTAGATAATTCTCAGTGTTTCAAATATGTGAGATTTATTAAATAAATAAATAAATGAATAAATAAATAAATAAATAAATAAACAAAAAAATAAATAAGTTTTAATATGCGTTGACAGATTAATTATTTTAAATATGAGGATGGTATTGTTGATTTAATTCTTATTTTCATTTTAGTTAAGGAAGTTAGTTTAGAAACAAATAGTTATATATTTGTTTACCGCTGAATAGCTTCCCTTCTCATCGCATTAGCATAGGCCTAATAAGCTTCCCCGCATTATCATAAGGTTTTGCCGTGAATCATTCATTAGCAAATGCAAGGGGACGATTGCTCGGAAAGGAAAAGGTGAACAACGACACTAAATTGATCTAGCGCAGATTAAAACTGAGAATTGAAAGTCGGGTGATGGTGTGGCTGTTGTCTTACCTGCCTGTCAGCGGACGGCCATTATTTGTTGGGTGCCGCTGTGCAGGAACCGCCTTCGCAGCCGCAGCTCATTTGTCAGCACCGACCCCTGGCGGAGTGAGCGGGCGTATAGAAGCCACTGGCGCCTCCATGGAGAGAGCCACGATGCAACCAAGAGGGTGGCTCGTGCCCGGCCCCGCCTCAACCGCGACTCAGCACTGACCGACCGCCACCAACATGGACGACAGCCGTCCCAGAGCGACGGATTTCTCGATCGCTGCTATAATGGCCAAGGATGGACCACCGCGCATCAAAGACACAGACCAAGCCATCGCTCCTCTGGGTAAGTCAAAGCATAGGGCATCCGTAGAAAAAAATGATAATAATAATAAAAAAAAAAATCGCCATTCTAAAGTTACAGTTCAGGTTATTTACAATTTTTCTTTTGAGCTTGTGGACATTTATTTTGAAAAATTGTTTCAAGTTTGTTTTTTATATTTGTTTATTTTTTATATCTGTTACTTTAATCTTTCAGAAATTATAGGAATTTTGCTTTCAATTGTTTTCTTTTTTTTTTTCTTAAATGATTTTTCGCAAGATTTTATTCTCAAATTTTCCTGATTTCGTTGAGTGAGTTTAAAATTTAAATTTTTAAACATTTTTTTTAAAGATTTTTTTTTTTTTTTTTTTTTTTTTAGAATGAAAACTATCTATCAAAGAACAATAATAATTAAAAGAATATACAAACAAACATATTTTTTTAAACTGCGGTCGTAAATCTAGTTTTTTATTATTGGTATTTTGTCGCGGTGTAATTTTATTGAAATCTAAATCAAAAAATTGTGGGGTTTTATTACTGTTATTTTTTTTGTTCGCCACCGAGAAAAGTGTTTTGTTTATGCGTCACGTGACTCATTAAGTTTTCATGTTGAATTTTGTACAGTCAGCGACTCATCCTCAAGCATCGATCTTTTTTTTCGAGAAGAGCATTAAAATTTACCACCAGCTCCTTTTGCCAGATTTTGCCATCACTCCAATATTAGAAGCGTTCTTGGCTGATTATCGCAACGCCGACCCGAAGCGCCATCTACTTAATATTCGGCGCCGGTTCCTTGGCAGATCCTTAGAGCAAGTGAAGCGATCGGAGGTGAAAAAGAGCCAGAATAAGAAATGCTTCTTCGCATTACAAGCCCATTCCATCTTGGGACGCCATCTTGCGAGAGTAGCTTCAGATTTATGACAAACATCTTTACGACGAGAAACGAAATAAAATATACAGTAAATAAAAAAAAAAGAGCCTGGGGTCTTAATTCCAGAGCATTATGGTTCCACTTCATTAAATTTAAACCACACTGGAGGCAATTGTATTTGCTGAGAGAAATAGCATTTAATTTTCATTTTTAAAGCAAGGAAAATTGTTGATTAATTAAGAACAGGAAATAGCAGTGAAGATAGATTGCTTCTGTCTTATTATGATTACTCAAATAATATTGGTGCAAATACTAATTAAAACAAATTACTTAATGGGTCAGTTTCTATGTATATATATATTTATTGAGCTTATTTTATACAAATTAAACATTTTTCAATTTTCAGTTGAAGGATATTAAAATAAGTGACTCCTTTTGAAGAACAACAAAATCCACAATATATGCTACACATTGACTCCTATCTTAATTTCAGTTTAGTTAACTAGAAGTGCAGAGATGTATAAAGCAATAGAAACAATTACTTAACAACAATTAGTCATTATAATTGGCAAAACATAAATAGTTGTTTCGTGATAATTCGAGCTATTCAAAAAACGGGTGTCATAATAATTATAATTATTCTTAGATAACATCCTGAAGTCCTTTGTTATCGTTCTATCACCATCTGAAATTCATTTAGTTGACAGAAGTTTGTCTACATCGACATCATCTGTGACACCATTCGTTTCCCTCTTAGATATGGATCATTTTTCACAGAAAAATTTTTGAAGCTACTTCTCATTTTTGTTGCATGTTTTAATGAGTGTTGATCGTTAAAAAAAAAAAGCTACGGTTTTTCGCAATTAATTTTTATTTATTTATTTATTTATTTATATATTTATTTAATTATTTAGGCATTCAAATTTAAAAGGTTTCCTTAAAAACTATGTTTCGCTTCAAAGCCTTCTTAATGTTGTTTTTTTTTTAGATATTGTTGAATTGTTTCACTAATAGAATTCCTTTACCTACATTTTGGCGCAAGTTAATCTTTGTCTTCTCTTTTCTGTTTTTATACATTTATATATGAATTGTTTAAAACATAATTTTAGATTCTGTTAAGTTTAGCTGTAACAGGATTAGGAATTAACTAGAATTGGCTCAAAAGATAAGTTAGGAGACTTTCTAAATCCCTACAACAAAACACAAATGATGATTTAGCAATATTTTAATTTTACGCAAAATGAGCATTATAGACATCATCTGAACTTAAAATACTTGTGAATGTTTTTAAATGGATTAACTTAGTCTGTACTTTTTTAGGAATCAGAACGTAAATGAATCTAACGTGAAAAAGTCTTTAGATCAGTTCTACCTAAGGCAGTTTTTCTTTTTTTTGAATTTAAATTTATTCGTCTTTTTTTTATTCAACAACACTTCTTCCTATTATGTTGTAATTTTAATTGATAATTTTACTTTTTTATCATATCGTTGTTATTTTTGTCGATTTTTTTTTCCAGTTTCTTATATGAGAAAGCTTTTGTTTTGTTTTTGTTATATTGAATATGGGTAAAAATTCGGATGCCTTACTTAGGTTATGAAAGAATCAAAACTGAACAATTTAATCCTCAAAGATAAGATACTTTTATAAATCTTATCTTTGTTCATTGACTGCGTTGTATCTGTCTTTTATGTCGTCTTAGGCTTTTGCTTTCTCTTTTTACAGAATACTCATAACACTGATACTAATTAAGTAAATGTCAATTTCAAAAATCTCGAATAGTTAGAGCATTTTAGGATTTGTATTTTTTGCTGTTTTTTTTTTTCCGTATTAATTTTTTTTTTTAAGGTGTTTAAGAATTTGCCTTAATCAGTCGGGTATCATTGAGATGAGTTCTTTTCTGTTTCAGAGACAGAGTAAGTAAGAGGCATTAAATTTAAGAAGGGATTAATAATAATAATAATAATTATTTTGATTATTGCTTAATTACTATTTTTTTGATTAGATTTATCACTTGACTCTGTGAATCTAAAACTACTTTTTCACAATCAAAATGATTATTCATCCATTTATATTACAGTACTTCAAAGTCTTAGAAATAGAATTCGTAATCTGTTTACGTCTTAATGTAGACACCAGATTTAGGCTTTACAGCATAGCTTAGAACAAGGGTTTCGTCGTCTACGAGGACTGTACAACATGAATTGGGATGTTTCATATTAAAAAACCTAAAAACGGAAGAAAGGAAAGAAAATATTGAAAAGTTAAAAGTATTATTAAGAAAAGTAACTACTTTTAATGATAAAATGATATAATCTATAAATTTGTGAGGGTGTTTGAAAAAGCCAAATAGTTTCGCTTTCTTCAAATCTCATAGAGTTACGTATTTTCTCTTTAAAAAGCTACAAAACCTTTCTTTTTAGTTATTTTCTTATATAAATTATTATTGAAACTCTGATAAACATCCTGAGAAAGAAACGACCGAGCAAATGTTTTTATTTTGCAGCCGATAAAACGGAATAACAAGTTTTAAGAAACTGACTTTGTACTTTGGTTATCTTCTATTTTTTATTAAGAACAAGAAGTCCTTAAAAGAACTTAAAATCTATTTTCCTTAAAATTTGTTTTACTTTTTTTTTATTTAGTCATGAAGACGACAAAAAACGAAATTACTACTTTTTATTAAATTATAAAAGAATAATGTTGAAACACTAGAAATTTCTCATTTCTCATTTTTCAAGAAAAAAAATCTCATTACTTACTTAAATTCTGTAAATCGGATTAATTTTAAACAATGTGTAAATGAATGGATTAACTAAAAGGATTAGTATTCGAAGACATTGATAGAAATTCATTGTTTTCTTTGGGAATTTTTATCTCTTGATAATTTCTCGACAAACACTCACTTGGGAAAGACTTCAAATAGAAAAGTTTGAGCATCTCTTGACCTTAAATATTCAGACAGAATCTGAAGAAGATCCACACAGCAATAGAGAATGACGCATTTACCAGTGATAATCAGAGGAAAAATATAAATACTTAGGAATTAAGTCTTGTTTCTTCGTGTTATTCATGTTACGGTTTCTCAGCTAAATCACTTGGAATCCATATTATCTGAATTCCCGGTGCTTTATCCATTGAAAAGTAAATATATTTCTTACATCAATCACATGGTAGCTTGAAATCCTCTATTCTATCCTCAATAATTTACAGGCAATCCAAGTATCTTAGGTTTATCCCCTGTTCTTCCGGAACAATCCAATCGGAATGTTGTAAATTTTATCGAGAAACCCCCGTGTAAAGCCATTGAAGTGAGGTGGGTTTAACGAAGATATCTTAAGTGTAGAAACGGACTAATTACAGTCACAATTAAAAGTCGCTTAAGCGTAGTTCAATGGCTGAGCGACATTGATGGTGACAACGCACATTTTACGACTTCTTTTTCCTCGTTATTTGTCGTTGCGATACGGCAACGATCGCTATTCCACCCCCACACACACAGTCTCTATTTGGGATCTAGATAAAAATAAAATGGAAGATACGACAGTAGCATCACCCCCAAAAGCAATTGTTTATTTTTATTATTATTTTTTTTTGCAAAGTTTGTTCATTTTAATAACCATAAACTTGACGGAATTAGAAATATAAATATTCTATTAGAAACATTTTCATATTTAAAAAAATCATCATTTTAAGTTGTATTTTTTTCTTAATTACAAACCAATTGTTGGGTGTCTCAATGCCAAGGGAAAAGTCAACGTTCCAGTTCAAAATAATAACAATCTCACTCCAACATCTGAATTTCGTCATCTCTTCTAAATACTGAGGATAGTTGTGATATTAGACCCTTATTGCTAATAATTATTTTGTTTAACTAATGCTTAGAAAGCCAGTCCTAAAGATACAGAAATGCTTATCTTTTTATGATTTTTAATTTTGATCCTTGGAATAATAAGAGGATAATAACGAAAAGCGTTTATTCAGATGAATCGAAACATGTAAATAAACAGAGGGAAAGAACGGCAATAAAATGCTTTATTTTTAAAAGGACACGTTTCGATGTTAGATTTTGAAATGCAGAAAATTTGAAGAAATGAGTGAAGATGCAAATTTTAAATAAATTTGAATTTTGAAAAATAAACGTCGCGGTAAAGGAAAGAAGTAACTTAACCTTTTTGCCGCTCTGTCTTTCTCTAAAAAAGGACCTTGATATTCGTATTTTCAACGCCCTATAGGTGGCAGAGTTAGCACTTCACTCACCTGGGAGAAAACGGTCACGGTTAAGGCTATAATCAGTTGCTCTTTCATAAGTGTGATACACATGTTTACTTAAGAAAAGACACAAGTTGAAAAGGAAGTTGTTTTCTTTCTTTAAATACTTCAGTGTCTGATACAATCGTTTTTAGCTTATTCTGTGATGAATTTTGGTCAATTTAGAGTTCAATGTTTTTCCTGTTGATTTACAGATATTGACGGGAAAATATGAAAATCTGCTACTTACAAAATAATGGAAAATTTCCCATTTTAATTTCATTCTTTCTATGTTTCAAAA
>JAFIDM010000007.1:29868354-29930382 GCA_023159025.1 Thereuonema tuberculata | reverse complement strand
ATGTTTTTATGTTTGACAGATTTTCCACGTGGATTCTTGCCGAAATTACTATGTGAAGGTGATAAAATTTCCCATTGGAAAGCATTAGAATCCGAACAATAGGTTTCTATCGATGTCTTCTGTTGATTCTCTTAAATGCCTGTGATTTAGAACTCATTGAGTTTAATTAATTTTATCAGAAATGGAAAATGTTTACTATTTATTTTCATTTTAATTTAAATATAAAAGGAGATTTTTCAGTTTCTGTTCTTTTCACTAATTTAAAAAGATAAGGAAAAACAAATAAAGAACAACATTTAAAAGAATTAAGGCTTTAGTTCTTTCAGGCACTACCTTCTTTTTATTATTTTAATGACATTCACGACAGAATCTTTCATTGTTTTTGAAAACTGCTGTTGGATAACAAGAAGCGGAATTGCTTGTCAAGATTTCCAACAGTCAGTCTCCAATCCTAAATTAATAAACATTTTCCTATAGTTTTTTTTTTTTTTTTTTAAAAATTATTATTCAACAGCTTCCATATAATAACTGTGATTAAAAAAAACGCTTTGTGAAATTGACTTCAGGCGACCTGCACTGAAGATATTCCACTGTAGTAAGAAAGGGGTTCGCAATTCAAATGAGCTGTTGATTGGATAATTACAACTTCGGTAAAAGGAATGCTTCAAAACGAATCGATGAAATTGAAATGAAATAACTTCACAATTCAGAAGTATTTGATTCAATAAGAACTTCTTCCACTTGAAATAATTCGAGGGATTTCATTTTTGTTAAATATTGTTATTTTTTTTTAACCATATTTGTAGTCTGTGAATCTTTGATAGTTTTGTTGATTTTATCATTGAAAATATAGATGTAATTTATTTAAACGTGAAGGCTTTTATATTAAAATATATTCTGAATAAAGATATATTTTTCTAAGCTTTCCTTTACATTAGTGGAAACTTTTTGTTTCTAAAGTTGTTTATTTCTTGACATCTTATTTGCAATTTGACCTCAAAAGAAAAAAAAACTGTGATAGTAAAAAAAAAGAGAGAAAGCAAAAAGGCAGATATTGACTCGGATGTTTCATGTTTATAGTCTCTTCATAAAACAGATTGAATGAAACATCCGAGTTAATCAACCGATGGAATGTCTCCGCTAATAGGTTGTGAAGAGAAAAGTAATGCAGTTTATTTTAAAATCATTCCTTCTTTTTCAGAAAGCCTAGTTTTTATTTCATTGAGCGTTTGTTTTATGTATGTTAGTTAAAGAAAATTGTTCTCCTTGGGAATTATGAAAACATACGGGTACTTGTGAAAAAAAACAACCGAAACCTTTTCCAAAAGAAAAAAAAAGGTTCTTTATCAGCCGTATTCTATTTCTCATCAAACCTCATAGATTTTTATTAATTGCTGTTATTTGATCTTATTTTTTTTTTTTTTTTTTTAAATGTTTAAATCATTGCATTAAATTGTTCTTAAAGCAAATAAAGAAAAACAATCCTTCGTAGATGCTGTAAAAGAATTCCCCAGCTTTTCGTGTTTCCAGTGAATATTTTGCAACAACGATGAAATAAAGAACAAACAAAACAAATTGAAAATTTTAAAGAAAAACATAGTAGTGATTAGGTAACAATATTAGCTTTAATTCGTCAGTATGTTAATCATTAGCGAAAAACGATGATAATTATTTTATGTTAAATCCTTGTTTATCTGTGAATTAACTCTTACTACTCTTTTAAATCCCTTATTGCTTAACGCTTTACTAAATCTCAATTTACTACACGTTCGCCATTCCTAGATTAGTGCCATTAATGAACAATAATTTTTGTCAAAATCTTTAAAGGCATATTACTTTTTATATAGGTCTAACTCGATCATTTTCTAAATCTTAATATCTATAAACCTGCCATACCTCTTTCTATTTATCAATGTTAGATTTCCGACAGTGATCTTCCCATTGTGATTTTTGTTAAACTCTTACACGGATAAATGTCATCTGCTGAAGTAAAGTTCTCCAGGATTTCTCTCCGCCTAATTTATTTGCTGATTCTATTGAGTCTTTCTTCATCTGGATGCAAGACTTGTGAAAAAGTATGTGAATTGCGAAAAAGATTTTGGATTAACCATTTTTTATTAAAAAAATTATTATAACTAGATAGGCGTTTATTGGGCTACTTTGTTATTATTTTGATATTTTAATACAAGATATAAAAGTTTTTTTTTTTTTTATTTTGTAATGATTAATTAAAAACTTCGTAAATACAGAAAAGTAGAGTCTATTTGATCACCATCATTATATACTAATTTAAGCAAATCAATAGTTTTTTTTTTTTTTTTTTTTTTTTTTTTTTTGTTTTTTTTTTTTTTTTTTTTAATAATTATAAAATAAAAAAAAAATTACTATCTTTTGCTAACTTAATAGTAATGACGAAAGAATAATAATTATTGGCCTGTTTTAACATTTATTGTTAATTGTATTTTTCGATTCCAATAGGTTCGTTTGCCTTCTAGAAAAAATAATGAAGATATTATGATTGCACAGCTTCCATTAAAAGTTCAGTTCCCGGAATAAATACAGTTGCTACAGTTGTTTCATACCAACATAGTTCAATAAATTTATTTCTAAAACAAAGATTAGAAGAATTGAGATGTTGATTAAAATATTAAAAGTTACAAGTTAAATTAAGGCTACATTACTCTCTGTGTTGCTTTGGCTGTGAAAGGAGCAATTACAGAAAAGTAAAATAAGAAATGTGATGTATAATAATAAAGAACAAAGTCAAAGAAAAGAATTATGAAAGTGATTAAATTCGAAAATATAGATTTTTGAGGCTTCGCTACAACCATGTCTCAATAGCGGATAAAGATTACTATTTAAATGTAATGTGGTTCAGTAACAGCTGTTGTTGGTTTTGCTTTTTTTTTTTTTTAATATAGATGTAATGAAGGCCATAAACCAAATTATGACAAAACACAAATCATACAATTTGGTAAAAACTTTTTTCATTAAATTCATTAAAGACGAAGTCGCTAAGAATCTTCTCTAATAACACTTTGTTGTCAAATCACGTGATCGCAAATATTTGAATGGTACCTATTGTAAAGAAACAATAATGAGCAGATTAGAAAGGTCTTGTTTTACTTAAATTTATGATCATTTTCTTTATTTGAAGAAAAGAAAATATTATCCTCAAGAAATGTTACAGATTTTTTTCGTTTGGATAAAAAAAATTGTAGGAGCCCCGTAGGTTTTTTATTCGATAAATCAGATTTAATCATAAAACAAAGAGATTCCTGAAAGAACTTGGTTTTATTTTTAAAATTTGGACATTATAATTTCTATCTTTTTTTTTTAATTGTCGCAAAAACCAGAAATAAAATCTTACATTTACTTTTGCTTCTTTACCTCTTACTTTTACTTTTATTCTACAATAGAAAAATTTCCATTTTCTGAAAAACTAATTTAATCTAGATTATTAAACGGAATTAGGGGATTAGGAAAAGGATTAATATCTCCCGTTAAAAATCATTGATTTAGTTCTTTTTTTTTTGTCATATTTCTGCGCTGCATGAAGACCTACACACAAAATATATCAAATATAAAAGTCGATTCTTGTCCTTAAATATCCATGCCAAATTTCAAGAAGATCCATCTAAAAAGTTATAGTAATAAAATTTTAGAAGTAATAGCTTGCTTGAATTGTATAATTATTCTACTTGAAGATGAACTTAGATTGTTTTTTGAGTAACCAATAAAAGCTATTCTTCGAACTGATTCTAGGGAAACTTAAAAATTTGAATGTCATCTGTGATAGATACGAATTGATCCATTTCCCAAAGAATTTAATATACACTTAAGTTTATAGATTGTAAAAATAATTACAAACAGCCCGACTTCCGTAGTCCGTAGCAATGAAAAGTGTAATTTCGAGTTGCCCAAACGTTTCGTAAAAGCACTAACGTAAACATCTTCCTCATGCGTCAGGCAGCGTCCAACCAGTTATCACGTGTGTCCTTTTGTAAAGACGAATTCTGTGCGAAAGTGTATCAACTATTTCAGTTATTTCTGCTAATAATTAAACACCGCGGGCAGTGAAAAACGCACTTTAAATGGTGAAAAAAAACTGTGTTTTACTCAAAATAGTTTTAACATTTCATTTTTAATATGTTTGTTTCTTTATAATTTGTTGTATTACTGGTGCTAGGCTTTACATTTTGTCTGAATATTTTTTTATTTGAAACCTATGTTAAGAGGGATGATGTTCCGACCTATGTAAGATTCAACACAGATTATGGCGATTATATAAGACGGGGGACTGTCTGAATTTAATAATAGACTACCAATTGCATATTTATAAAGTTGTAATTTTAATTCTAATTAAATATCTAATATCTATTAGTGAAAAAAACAATAATAGAATCTCAATTATTCTAAATATTCCATGCAGTTATCACTTGTTTTCAATATTTGATTTACTTCAAAATAAGTTACTTACTGAAAAAAGTAAAACAAAAAAAAATGGCTAAGTTTGTCTATCTTTCTACAAATTGTCTTGCATTTGTCTAAATCATCTTATTATTTTTCTTAATTTTAAATTACCAGGAAACGGAAATTTGCCTTATTTTTGTCTAATGTTCCTTCACTTACGTAACATTTGATGTTAAACTTCTTCAAATATAAAGTCTGAGCGATTAAATTGACGTATAGAAGATATACGCCTTGATTTAAACATCTGTGTCAGCTGCACATTCTTAGAAATTAAGTCCAGAATCGTTAAATCCAGGATTTTTAAAAAAAAGAGAGAGAAAAAAAAAAATCTCGGATCTATATCTGATCAGTTCCTTTGTATAAACCTAGCTGAATTTAGATTAAGAAGTCATCCTTGGAATGCATGGTTTTTTAGCAAATTTCAATATTTGGATTTTTTTTTTTTTAATTTTTGTCACTTTAAATAATTGGATTTTTTTATTTGAATTTAAACTATGTTAATTTTTACTTACATCAGGATCCCATGTAGATTATATCTGGTTTTCTTTCTTAATTAAACTTATCTATTTTTCCCGATATTGTGAAGAAAAATTATAAGCATTAATAATGATAATAAGCTTCATCAACTTTTAAAATGTAGTCCAATAGCTTATTATGAATGTTTGCTTTATGTAAACTGTAAAGTCGGAATGGATCATTTCTTTGTTCCAACTGTTCAATACTGTTCCAACTTTGTTGACCATTTATAGACAGTCACATGTTAGTTATGATACTAAATGTGTGTTTTGTTTTTAATGTATATTAAGTTTGCTTAATTAGATCCGAATGAGGAAAGGCCATGTCTAATACGCTCTGAGATATTCCTTTATTAAGCGCACTTATCTAGCAATGTGTTGTGCCTCCTTTGTCCTTCAAAAACAATCTGAAGTCTGTTGTGTAAACGTCTAATCCATATTTCCTCCTTATCGCTTCTCTTAAAAAGTCATATTAATTCATAAATAACATCATACCGCCCAACCTGTAGTCTTCTTCGTATGGATTCTACAAGATGCTGGAACATTGTGGCAAGAGTGGTCTACCAAGTAGATATGATTGTGCGTCGCATTTTCTACAAAGTAAATGGAGTCGCAATCCCAAGACGAACAGATCTTTGGGCTGGAATAGGATTAAATCAATAGGATTAAGATCCGGGGACTGTGCAGGCCATTGAATCTCGTTGTCAGGTTCCTGGAACCATTCCATGGTGATTTGGACCTTGTAAGAAGATGCTGGAAATGTTCATTTCAGTGAGGATTAGCTATAGCCATGAAGGGATGGATTTATCGGTGAAGATGTTCAGATAAAATGTGCCGTACAAACATGATTATATGACTATCAGAGGACTTAGTGTTTGATATTGCCTACTCCTTTACAACTCTCATCACCAGCTATTACTCAAGTTGTTTTCGCTAAATTCTCAACCTTCCAACAGCATGATTCAAAATGGACTTTGATTCTTTCGAACAGCAACTTTTTTTTCACCCAGCAAAGGGCCCAATATTAAAGTTCCCGTGCCCAAATGAAGGGCGCTTTCTTGTTCTTCGCGGCAATGTCGGTATCTGACATGGCAGGCACCTTTTAGCACTTTGAGCTAAGGTCGATGCGTAACGCGTACAGAAATGTTCTGTATGCTCTTGAATTTTGAAATGATTTGTTTGGTTGTAGCTCGTCTGTTAGCTTGAACTTCTCGCTATCCTCCTCTGGATTTTCTGAACCAAAAGTAGTTTTCCAAAGATTGCCGATCAATGAAATCTTTTTTTTTCATTTTTTTATTTCCGCATCACACTCGGTAAATTGTGGTTCATGAAAAGCCTACGACAACAGGCGCTTGAAAGATGCTCAATCCAAGATGGCTAGCACCAATTATCAGTCATCAGGTCACTCGCTTTCCCAATTTTGACAATTTTTCTACGTTTAACTGATAAAAGGACTTTTCTGCCTTATGTATAAGGTAAAACACTATCATCTAAGACACTTTACCCTGAATAGAATCATTTATGAAGAGTGTGATGTGCCTAATAAAGTGGTATCTCAGTGTATCATATATGGGAAATAATTGTGATATTCAAGACGACAGAGGAGAAATATTGAGAAATTTTTAGTCAACCCTTCTCATATTTTATCTATCAAGAACTTTACTTAGTCTTTCTTGTCAACGAATTCTAACTTCGCTTATTCCACTAACTAAGAAATTTAATCATATCTGAATATAGCAAATAGATTTTTTTGTTCTTTTTTAATCTTGCTTCTTATGCAGAATTCGCCCATTTGACAAACAAGAAAACAGATTTTTTCTTTGCCCTTTTAACAAAGAAAAAAGGCGTGTTAAGACTCCTGAAACATGATTATATGTTTGTAGAAAAGAAGATATCTGCATATTTGAAATATTATGTAACAATTGTAGTTAAAAAAATGATTTTTGAAAAGCTTTTGGAAATTATCTAAGATTATCTAATTTAGTTTTAATTGACTTTTTTATTTGTTTTGCAGAAAAGTTCGTGGAGGCGACAGTTTCTTGTTCTTTGGACGAAGAGGCCGATGACGTATTGGACAGTGGCTCGTCTGTTTCGGCGGCTGCTGTAGTGGACGACGCTGATCCTGACGCCCCCCTCGACTCGTCACTGTCCCCCGCGCACTGTAACTGTGACGAATTGTTGGGTGTCGAATGCCATCTCGAAACAAAGGACTTATGGGACAAATTTCACGAACTGGGCACAGAAATGATCATCACCAAGACAGGAAGGTAAGCACACCCCCACTTGACTATCCTTTCCTCCCCTCTCAGTGGAATGATCCCTGCCACGCGCCACTGAACCTCTACTAATTGGAGTCGAGGTTGACCTCCCATCGATTGATGAAGGGGGATTAGCGCACAGATAAACAAGGTTCATTGAGACCAATTAACCTCATAAAATTGCAAATCAGAGCTCATAAATATTGCACGAGCAGGGAGAAGAAAACCCCACAGCACTGACGTCATTTTAAAAAACGAACCGTTGCGTTTATTATGGCCGTGAGGGGGTTATTAAAGATGAAAATCGGTTGCAGTTGATCAACCCCAATGTGATTTATGAAGCATGTGACAAAATATCCAATTGGTTAACATGTATAAACTGAAAGCAATAGAGCACTTTGGGACGAAGCCAAAGTGGGACAGGAAATGAAGAGCAGTCACGAAATCAGTCTCACGTTGACATTAGGAAAAAAAAAATATCTCTGTGATTGATTAGAAAGAAATTAATTGAAAATAGAGACATGATTTTGTTGTATGATGAGAGCGGTGATAGTTCTTCAAAAGTAAATTGGTTTTTTGAATTCATAAATAGAATTAGAATTCCAAGATTTAATTGAAATGTCAGACATTTTGAAAAATACATTCATCCAAACGAATTTCTAACGACACCAAGGACAAGGCCACAGAACTTGTCCACGTAAAATGCCCCAAAATACAAAAATATAGTAATGCATTAAAAAGTCAAATAACACAAAACATACATAAACACCTACCTAAGCTACAATAAATGAAATTGAGAAAATTTACTTACAAAATAACAAGCTAATGTGAAATGATGCAGTTACTAAAGATGACATTTCAGGATTCAGATTTAGAATTCATCTCCAGTGCATTGTAATTATTTAAAGTGTAATTATTTATTATTATTGCTTCAGTGCGTGTAAATAAGAAAATCTGATGAATGTGATTTCTTATTTATATAATTCAAGTGTTTTCAAGATTGGAGATTTATTTCATTAATACAGACTTCAATTGATAGAGGAATGATTGCCTTCTCCAGGTAAATCGCAGATTTGTAATTTACGGTACTTGAAAATCATAAATTAATGCCTTGTGTAAGATTTCAACAAACGTATAAACAAAACAACACACACACACACACACACACCTTTCAGTAACAAAAATTCATAATAAATTTAATTTAATACGAATTCGAAAAATACTCTGTCACAGAGTTCACTGAAAATAAACATTTTCAGCATTTAAAAGAAAAATTCTCGAAACTCATAATTACTCCTTTTTAAAACTCATAATTAATCATTATGCATTAATAAAAGCTACAGTAGAAATGTGTTCGAATCAGACGAATTTTGGAGGCTTACATCCAATTTCTCTTTCTTTATCGTGAACAGTAATCGTACAGAACTCAGTGGTTTCATTACAACAGTCATTAACGTATTTGTGACCTAAAAGAAATTGCTGTACAAAGTTTATATTTTTTTACAAACAATTTACTAAATTTAAAAACACTATTCGGACGTTTTGACTTGTCGATTTGGAAGCAGAAGAGGATTTAATATTAAATGGTTATTGCCTGATGTCCTTAAAGGTGTGGTTCTCAAAGCTCGTATAATTGATCTTTCCAATATGCTGCAATCACCTAATTAGCAGAAGTTGAATAAATCACTGACAATAATGAACAATCACACATATTCGATATGTGGCATTTTCACTTAGATTTATCAATTATTATTAGTAATGTTGTAATAGGCTTTTTTTTTTTTTTTAATTGTATGTTGGTAGTTAGAGAAACAGATTAAACTCCGTCAGTTGGATTTTGTGATATCATCTTGTGGAGATTCCTGTAGAGAGATACACTAATACATGTCCTTTTTGGGATTGAACTAAAGACAAATTTACGAATGACTTCGTAGTGACGCTGATTTTATAAATGTAGTTACTTTGAACTAGAAAATTGTAAATTTTTGATAATCGTTTCACATTCCATTACAGTAGTGGGCTCTCATTATATTCGGCTTCTGTTTATTATTATTATTGATCTATTATACTAAATGTTATTTTTATTAATTTTCTGTAATCGAGCAGTGCACAAGATGGTGTACAATTATTTTCTTATCAAACACAGGCTATCCCATACGACTAATGGTATTTCTACTCATAGATCTCTTAGAAACTAAAAAAATGAATAATTTTGAAAAAAGAAGCATTGCTTTGTGTTCCTCTTTTCATCTCCGTTCTTCTTCTTTATCCTTATATCGTTTATAAATTCACTTTCTAAAATTTAAGCGGTCCGTGGTCAATCTTTTGACCTTTCTAATATTCTTTCCTCTCTTGAATGTGGATATTCAATAGATATTCTTCTTGGTCTATTCATTTTCTTTTTCCCTTCTGTTCTTGCCTCTGATATCTTTTAGATGTTGTTTCCCATTCTAGTAACATATCCCTACCATTTTAGTTGTTTATTTTCAATATAGTGTGTTAGGGGTCGTTCAAGTATTACGAGAGCCTTAAAGGAGAGGGGGTTCAAGCTTTGTTTATTTTTGCTGACAAGGGAGAGGGTGGGGGGACTTTTCCTCAGTACATTTAATTTGTTACAATTAATTCAGGAGTGAATTTTGAATTAAAATCATATCATATAATTTTGACTGTTTTAATTTATTGTTCAATGATATTTACTGTAAATGATTTGGCAAATGTAATGTAAGCAGAAGGGGGGGGGGTCTAAATGACTAAAAATGTGCTTACGTAATACTTGAACGTCCCCTTAATCGCTTTTCATTTAGTTCTTCTCTTATCTTTCTATTTCTAATTCTACAAATATTTCATTTCTGCTGCCTGTATTTGGCTACGATGTTTAGAAGCTTTATTTCCATTAACCCACTGTAATGCTGGGTAGATTGCGGAATTCTCTACAGCAACCACATTGTTCACCCCATCCCACACAATTCCATAATGCATTTAAATTAACTTTAAAACATAATCTTAAATAAAATTAATATCTAAAATTTTATCATTAAAATATTTTTAAGATAAATTTTAAGCAATAAATTTTCTTTATTATTGTAACAGTGATATTTTTGATGACTTAAACTGAATTAACTGATAACGTTTTTCTTTAAATGTGTCATTAAGTCTTAAGTCTTACTTATTATCATCTATTTAGAAGAAGTAAACTGTTTTTAACATTATCTTGCAAAGCAACATTTCAGTAACGTGGCTTTCCTTGCTATGATATGATTAGTTTTCCCAGTAGGACATTTTGGCTCTAATATCATATCTAAACAATAATAGAGATTATTAATTTATATTAAATGCCTCTTCATGTTATTTCGATAGTGGATGTGAATTTAAATAATACAAACTCCAACAATTAAGTTGGCATTAAACATTTCTTCCTTTAATCCGATTAATCAAACGTCCCTACTCGGAATTAACGAACGACTTGGTTATCTTAGACCTTCTGATTTAGAAACGGAAAATTCTAACAATTATTGTAAATCAGCTAAATGTTTTGATTCATTTCATAACGAAAAGGGAATATTTCTATTGGAGGATAGTAAGAAACTTATATTTTTTTGATTGATTTTTTTTTTTTTAATGTCAATCGTTTAGTTAAAGAAAGATTCATCTGAAAACAGTAATAGGAGGAGAGATTTCGAATTAAGAATTCAGTTGATTGTAGTTAGTTGTTTGTTTGTTTGTTTGTTTTTCTCCCAAGAAAGGAACAGTCTGTTTCATAAATAAGAAGGTAATCTTAAAAAGTAACTGAACCGAGCAGCTTCAGTTGGCTCAGGATGCTTATTAAGTGATATTTTATCTTAAATGCATTTCAATGTTTCTCTAACAGGTCTAAAAGGGAAGATGGAAATATATAGATCACTGACAGAACATACTTGAAAGTTATCAAAACGCTTCTGCTATGTTGTATCAGATTTTTATTTTATTTTAATTTTTACCTGCTTTAAATTGATAGCTTGGTTTTTATATTAACGACATTAAAGGTAAAAACTTCGTTTTTCTTACAATTATTTGAAAGGTTTAATTTAAACTCCGGAAAGTGCATCTGTGTTAATTATAACCAGGGCCCCTACAAGGGGTGATCAGTTGGCCCCTCAGCACCGGGGCCCGGCCGCCAAAGGGGCCCGGGCTGAGATCTACAGTACGTTTATAGTGTAGAACAGGGGTGGGCAAGACGTCGATCGCGCATTTTGGGGTGACCGCATATGAGATTTTCAAAAGTCTGAAGATGTCTTTCTTTTTTTTTTTTTTTGGTTGTCGATTTGGAGATTCCGTTTTTTTTTTAGTCTTAAGGTGACCGCGGCACTTGGAGTATACTTGAGGTAGCCCTTACATTACAAAAGTCTGCCCATCCCTGTTGTAGAAGTATGAAATCGTGTGGTATTTTCGCGATATTTTTGGCTAAGAATTTATGATTTTGTTCATAACATGGCGGGAGGAGGGGAGGGAAAGGTCCGGTATTGCATTTGGTACATGGGCCCGGAATTTGATGTGGGGAGCCTGATTATAACATCATTATGAGAATTAACACAAAAATATTCTATCTAATCATTACAGCTTTTTTTTTCCCAACTGCTTCGAAATTCTTCTCTGAAATCTTTGAAACGGAATTTCTGAAAGAGACGTGGTTAGATATTTTTACTCTGTTGTCATTTCACGTGACTTTCACACACAACCGTCACCACAGCTTCATCCCATTTCCTCCATAATTTACGGTTCTCTTGCAGACTTCTTAAGAATTCCAAAAACTTACAGTTGAATATCATCCTCGGCTAGCTAAAAACCTTATCTTTTTTTTTTTAATCTTGTTTGCACTTAAAAGTGTAATAATCATTGCTGTTGAGAGGCTGTCTGTCCGTTCCAAAAAAAAAATGGACTCCAAAAATAACACAGGCCTATTTCCCAGTAGCCTAAAGATTGAAACTTTGTAGAATCAAGGAGATCAATAATCCCCTCATCGATAGTTATGAAAATTAACGACATAACTCTTTTTTGTTTTCATAAACCTTTTATAGCTACTACTATGACCACGTAGAACATGTCTCCAAGTAGTGACTGCTTTGGAAATTTGTACTTCCTTCAATGACATGTAGATGTCGATATCCCAAGTTATCTAGATAAATGTCTATAAAAGAAAAGGGCTGATTATTGGGCTTGGTTTTATTTTGCTTTAATTTCTTTCTTGATTTTATTCTAACTGTTCTGTCAGTTCCCATACAATGAATCCTCGTAATATTCTTTGCAAAAGGCAGCTGCTGTCTTTTCTACAAATGGAAATGTTTATTGGACGATGGAGATCCACGGCCAATTTTGTCTTCACTCTTTTTCTTTTCATCTCAGCCTCTTCTGATTTCTTATTTAAGTGATTTATTGTTGGTGACGAAAGGAGAACAACCTGAACATTGTTTAAACGGATTTACACAGACTTCATTTCATAAAGCTTTCCAATGCAGATATCGCATTTGGAATTGTTTCATTACAGTGAACATTATGTTAGTTAAACCTATCGAAGCATCAAATTTTAATTTTAAGAGAAAATTAAAAATTTCATTGCTTGTTTTATCAAGATGTTTAAATATAGGAACTGAAAATTCCAGAGGACTGTGTGTCACTGGGGATATTATATGAGCTATCAGAAACTGACTTTATTATTTTTATATATAAAACAGTTAATAAGGAGCATTGCTTACGATCAAGCATTGCATTTCGGGAAGATCGGCTATAATAATAATAATAATAATAATTTTTATTAACATCTTAGTTACGTACAATCCCGTTAGTGAAATATCCCTAGAGAGGATTCTGCAGTGAAATATACTTTAGTAGTCTACATAAAATATTTACATACAGTAAAACCCCGTTATTACGCTCGTCAAGGGACCATGACCTACAAGCGTAATAAGCGGGATAGCGCTATAGACGGGAAATGATTTATGAGATGGGGAAAGATTTAGACACCATTTTACAGGAAAGATACTTGATTCTGCAATGGATATAGTGCAAATGTGAGCTTATTTCCTATTAAAAAAATCTTTGATTGTGGTTTGCGCTACTGTTATGAATTATGACATTTTCAATGCGGTTCAAGTAACTATTAACATCAATTGATACACCACTAGGAGCAACACTAATATATTTTCGGAGCAGATTTAGTGCACTGCCCGCTATTTCATGCGCCTTTTCTTGAATGACTGGGCCACTTAATGGCACTGATGCATCACGGGACTGATGAATCCATTCAATTAGAATTTCCTCGGCATCTTAATATTTTTCACACTTTACTTTTCTACGTTTGCAACCACCCTTCGCTGCATTGGTAATTCCATTTCCATATGTCAAAAAATTAATAAAAATGAGAATGAAGCTAACATGGGATTAATCTATGAATTGGAATGCCAAAATTGTGGGAAAATTTATGTTGGGGAAAGTAAAAGAACAACACGGGAGAGGGTACTTGAACATATTAATTGTATTAAAAATGACCAGAAAGAAAAATCTGACGTAGCATATCATTGTAGGAAAAATGGACATTGGATCAGGGAGGAAGTAAAAATAATTATGTTAGAAAAAGATACAAAAACAAGAAAAATACTGGAAAGCATAATAATCAGAAACTCAAGAAACTTAAATTACAATAGAAGCAAAGGTTTGGAAGTTCAGAGTATTTTCGTAAATTTAGCTAGGGAAATGGTAAAAATTCATATGAACAAGAACAAAAAAAGTGTAATAATCGATGAATTTAAAAAATTATGATTATTATAATGATTGTTAGTAAAATAAAACAATTGTATTAAAATTAAGAATTGTTGAATTTGTAACAATTGTAAATATAATAATATGTTAGTAGCATTTTAAGGATAAAATGCTAAGTTTTGTTAACAACTATGCTAAGGAATTTTTTTGTAATTTGATATCACCTGACTATACATTGTAATCTTGAAGAAGGAAGATAGAAAATTCTTCCGAAAATTCGATAATAAAATGAAGTATAGATGAAGTTTTTTCAATTCCATTCTTATTTTTTATTATTGTTCTCAGACTGGATGAGGGAATTCCTAGAGATTCTGCGAAATCCTTCTGACTTAGTGTAGAATTCTCGTCGTACTTACGGAGAATTTGCAATTTTTCACTTATAGAAAGGGATTTTCGCTTCGACATTTTGCACTAACTTACTGTATCACAGACCCGCACTTCAAAGAGTTCAAAGATTCCCTCCTACCAGGGAAAGAAAAGAATCTTTACAGTGTTCATTTCTTTTCGATACAAAATTTCCGATGTAAAAAAAGCGCTACAAGCGGGATTTGAAGCGTTATAAGAGGGTAAAAGTATACAGAGTTACATAGAAAATTGCAGGGACCGTAGGAAAGGAGCGTAAAGAACGGGATAGTGCTATAAGCGGGAGCGTAATAACGGGGTTTTACTGTACCGGTATATATATAAATACACACAATACACAATTCAAAAGTATCATTATGCAATGGATAAAAGATGAAAAAAAAGAAATATTCGAAATATAAATATACATTAAGTGCAGTAAGTGAATTCTTAGAAAACAGTTGAATTATTATTATGATGTGACATATTAAAATAGTAAGCCTACAAAAGAATTAAATGTAATTAAATTAACTAACGTAGTTACATTTATGTACTGTTTTATTTATTTGCAAAATAATATATGGAAAACAAAAAGCATTCTAACATCAAATTAAAGCTTTTTTTTTTCTCTTTTAAAATGATTTATAGCAAAGCTCAAATACAGTAACTCCATACAACTATTAAACAAAAATTCCTTTAGATATTTTAAATATTTTAATAAGCTATTTTTAATAATTGGTATTTTTTTTTGATTTTCCAAAAAGTATTGATATTTATATTATTTAGAATTCTTTGCATATTACAATTAAAATTTTTTCCCATAACTTCTATATAACGATATATATGCATGTATATGGGACATAAAGATAGGATAATTTTACTTCATTGTTTTACCTAAGATGATAATTTTGATTTCTGTTCCTTTTGATTCGTAATATTTTATAATAATTTTTTATATAATATCGGAAAATGATGTCCTTTCGAAGATAAAATTTCATATTTCAATAAATTATAAGTTATATTGTATGTCAAGTATTCTATTTTTTTTAAAAATTAATTTTACTTAAAATTGAAGATTTTTAGTTTATGTTGAACCAGATCTATTATTAATTTCGTAATTTCGAATAGAATCAAATAAATCATTGAAGATGAAGATTTTTTGGTTTTTAGTTGGTTTATCAACAACGCAATGTTCTATTACTTCTCATAGAAGAGAAAGAAATGGTAAAAATCGTTGTTGTGTGGGCGTTGAGTGGTGGGTGACCGTCTACTGGGACTCTTTGTCAAAACATTGTACTTATTTCTATCAACGAGGAAGAAACAAGTGGGGAAGAAAAAAAAAAAGAAAGACCAAGTTTACTTATTAGTTACAAACTAGCAGTAATGAGTGTTCCTTCCTCCTTCTCACCCCTGCCGACAAAATAGGAGATGCCCTTGAGGCAAAACCAAAAACGTCTGTCAGAAGCACTTGGAAGCAAAACGATAAGAAAACCAATTGGCCATTAAGAAAAGACTTCGGAATTTCAACGGAGACCGATTCATTAGCATCGTTCACTTCAGCATCAGAAATGAAATCTATAAAAAAAAATGAAATTCAGTATTTTTTAAAAGTAAAAGTGGACAGGAATTTAAAATTTCATCATAATTTTATCGATATGACTTTTTCAATACAATTACTAAAAGTTTATTTTAAACTGTTAGTTTAACTGTAAATTCAGTTAGAATTTAATCTAAAATTAAGTTAGAAAAGAAAAGTTTTTCAGTTAGAATAATAATAATAAAAACATAATAAAAGATTTTTAGAACTTCTATAGTTTCTACATTTTTGAGAAATGTGGAAAAATGCTCAATCGGCCTCAACTAAAAATCCGGCTCAGTTCAAAGAATTGAGATATTCGCCAAAATATTATTAATGCGGACTCTTAAATACTGTTTTAAGGATTGCTAAGGAATAAAATCCACTTTATCTTTTTTAGTTTAGATAAATCTATTAAATAAAAGCATATCTTTATAGTTTAGAAACAAATTATTATTATTATTATTATTGTTGTTATTATTATTGTTGTTATTATTATTGCTGTGATTTTTAATTCGGTGTTTGATTGACAGCTTGGTTTTCAATTATCATTATTAGCAATTTATTGTTATTGAATAGAAAATTAAATTTATAATGTATTGTTGCATTACTCATGGTACGGGTACTTTTTATAATCAAATAATGCTTTTTTATTTATTTAACTCTTAAAAAATATTTTTTTTTAAAAATCTATTCCTATAAATCAATTCCATCGGAAATGAACAAAAGGAAGACAATAGAGTCAGGAAAAAAACCAGAAACTGCCTTTGATTGTGTGTTTTTCCAGAAACGCCGTCAGTCACAGGTAGAGTAGGTGTGGCTTGTGTCTAGGCAGCCAATCAGGACACGAACGAACTCCGCCCTTAGGTGGGTGGCAACAACGATCGGATTTGTGCGGCTTCTGCTCTCAAAAGAAACCGAGAAAGAAAAGCGCGTGCAACCTAATAATTATTGCGATTGATTTTAATACAGGAGTAGCTGCTTTTGATAAGAGGCAACAGGGAAATTAATTGACAAACACTTGTTGGATTGTTGTCATGTGACTCAAGACCACCTTTGGAAGATATTTTAATGGCATGGGTGGGGGCGTGTCGATAGTCACACACCTTACTTTGTCTAATAGTCGCCCGTCTACTTATTAGGACCCACGTGTTACAGGACCTTGGGGCAACTCGAATTGAAATTAAATTTCCCTGCCTTTAGTTGAGATGTTTGTGTGAAGGAATTTTTGCGCTTTCTTTAATATTTAAAACAAGATATAAATTAAAAAAAAAAAAACCAGGAAAATATGAATAATCAACGAAAATAACACAGCCTCGTAATGAAATATTTGAGAATTCCAGACGGCGCCATTATTTCTTCATAATATTTATTTTTTTAATTTTATAACTATGAAATAAATAACAGATTGTCTCTTCAGAAATTTTGTAAATTACTATCTAGTAATTATCCTATTTGTTATAACTTGTAACATCATTCTCCGAACATTTTAAAAATCTGTCTTTTTCAATTGCAGTTATAAAAAAATTTAAAGCCTATAAAGTTTTTTTTTATAGTCTATTTTATAATATAATTGTAACGGGAGAAAAAAAAAAAAAGGATGTAAATAATTTGAAGAGATCTTAATTAGAAATTTTAAGGTTTTTCTGTAGTTTTAACAAAAATCAGAAGATATTTAGAAATCCTTATGTAAAGAAATAAATAATTAAGGGTTAGTTAAAGACTTCCATTGAAATTGGTTTGTAAAGAAAAAAAAAAAACACAAAAGCTCTCAAAAAATTACATTCATTTCATCAGATTTTATACATCATCTTTAAATTCACTTTTATGTTACATTTCAAAAAAAGTAAAAAATTTCGAAATACATTTTTTCTTTCTGAAATTCAGAAATTAAAAAGAAAAAAAATCTTAAATGCACATAAAAAATAGTATTAAAGAAATAACATTGAAATAATTTATTATAGCAAGCAATGTGATTTGAAAAGAGAATAACAGCTAATACAACCCGTGAGTTATTCACGTTTTAGTTTCCAAAAATGGAGAATCAGTAAGTTCTTATTGAATCTCATTAATTTGCACCTTCTGTTGATAGTTGACTTCAGTTGCTTCATCAGCAGCCAAGACCAGTCACTCAAGTCTCAATAAAACAGTTGTTGTTTGTGAAGTCATTAGACATCAAGAATTAATCAGCTTTTTATTGATTTTAAGTTAAGTATCTCACTACAGACCAATGTGGCCGTTGGAGTCGCTGTAGGTAAAGCTCTCTGCGTTCTTCATCAACGGGACTTTATTGTTTTTGTTTTTTTCTTAATTAATTTTTGAGGAATCTCTTAAAAACAGGACTTATTTCATTGCTATAATTCAAAAGATAGACTTGGTAATTTTCATAAACAAAGGCAAGAACTAAGTACCGTACATTGGAAGTGACTTCAGCAAACACCGAATAATTTCTTAATATCGCATCTATTATAAAAAAGAATTTCAGATGTTTTTAAAGCTCACACTAAGCAAAGGTTTAGTAAAATATTGTTTTGAATTTAACACTGAAACGGATAATAGCAAAGTAAACAACTGAACGTTTATAAACTAAAAAGATCCCAGTACACACACACAGACTAGTTTTAATGCAATGATGATGTAGAGGCATTTCATATTGGCAGGATTTCTTCACTGAACTATACATGCACTGCTGGTTCTTGAGAAATGTTTGGGTCTCCCAATTGTTCTAGTGATGGAGCGATAAAAATGGCCTACTGAATAAAGATCACTTAAAGCATCCTTAAAAAAATTAAAAAAAAATTCAACCTTCGCCATTTAAGCTTCATAGTTGTTGTCGTTTTATTAAGTAACTTAAGTAACTTTTGGGGAAATTATTTTTGGTCGAGACCGATTTCGAGACCTACATCACCATCCTCTGTGAAGACTGTTTGATAGAAGGTATCCTTGGTGGATGATTGTAAGTAAGCATGAAACAGCTGTCTCAGAAACTACTGAAAGAAGTCCATGGTGTACCAAGAATATAGCTTTGGTCTGTTTTCAAAATAGAAATGCACAGACAATAATTGCTCACTGGAATTTTGATTGTATTCCAACTTGTAGAACAATAATTTAGAATATTATTAGCTAATTAAACAAACAATCGAATGAATCAATCATCTAAAACAGTGTCAGCAACATAATGTTGCCCAATTGCAACAACAAGATTTGTATCTCCCTAGAAAAGCATCACGACACCATATTCGGCTTTGCATCCCATTTTTCACATTTTGTTTTTTACCTACGAAAAGAAAATTTTACAAAATGAAACCCACAGCGTCTCTGAATCTGTTGGACCAGACCAATAGTATCCTGGAGACGATATTAGGTTCCTGTCAGGGGATGGTTCTAGGTTCCTTATCTGTAATTAACATTGAGTTGCACAAACTGGTAATAATGGATGGAATGAGGACGCCCCGTTACAAATGTGTAAATTGGTAAGATACCTTTGTGTATAACATTGAATTGTAAGTTACATTTGAACTGAAATAAGAAAACCTCTTTCAGGATTTCCATTACAAAAACAATCTGTAATAACTGTATCAAATAGAAAATCAGATCGTTCTTTTATTAAAGTGACGTTACGATGTAAGTGGAATATATAATCGTTAGGATAACTAATTAACAGAATAGTTAGAGGAGATTACTGATTAATAAAAGTAACTTACTCCTATCTAAACTTCCTTTTTCTTTTTTTTTTATTGCTTAGGATTTTATTGTAAATTTTTTGTACAGTTTTTTTTAAGCAGTTTCTTTCTTATAAATTGAAAGCTATAAAAATGTAATTAAATTTCCAGAGATATTAGTAATGCTTAATATGTTAATGATTTAAAACTCTCATGGATTAGATTTCAAATGAATTGGTCTTATTTTGACAGAATTAGAGACTAATCTTGTAGTTGTTAGTAATTGTTATGCAACTTAAATATTTCATTTGTTAAAAAGTTTAGAAAATATTGAAAACCGTAAAAAAACGTGTCTGTGGCTATCAACTAACTCTGTTTTGTTTTTTCTTAATGGAAGAGTTCCTTTTATTTGAATTGTCCAAATTGAAATTCTGTTTATTTACTGATAATTAAACAGCCCCAAAAATCACAAAAGAAATGAGTTTTTTTCTTCCCGTTGAAAATGATTTATTGCGTAGCAAACAAGTTTCCATTGCTTAGTAATAATGGGCGATTGGATGTGGCCACACACACGGTGTTCTTAGATGTACTGTAATTAAAAATGTGCTAAATGCTGTCAATTCCTATTGGTGACTGAAGGTTAAAGGCCGTGTTCGTAGGTAGCAATTAGGCGCTTCTATTATCTTCAGCCGAGGGGATTGTGATTTGAAATTCTGATCGAAATATTGGCGTCGCTTCGCATCGGTCCGAGACCAAGTGACACCATTTCTCACTTATCTTAAGTTATTATTTATCGAAGAAATTATTGTTATTATTTGCAATGGGAAACTAGTTTTTTTGTTTTCGCTGAAAGATAAACACGCAAAGAGCAGCCGCTTCTTCCGTTTTAGTAAATCGCTTGGCGGAACCACTTAGCGGAGGGCTTTGATGCAATAAAAAAAGAAAAGGAAGCCGCTATTTCTTTATTTGATGTTCACGACTGAAAAAAAAATTGTAAGTTATTGTAGGAGCGAGCAAGTGAGCAGAGACTCGAACTACACTTCATTTGTATTGTCAGTCCAAGTTGATAAGTTTCCGACAGACGTTGATTTTAAGCTCGAATTTTAAATTCATCGCGATTATATGGAAGTCTGTCTTAAGAATGCAGCTAGTGTAGCTGGGTTTTATTTGGAAAAGGAATACTAACCTAAAATAATTAGTTATAAAGCAGTTTGCTCTTATGATAATTTAAATCTTTTTAAAAGATATATCTGATCTGTGATTAAATGGCGAATCACAGCTTTTTAACGAATATTAATGAGTATATTCAGGTAATTTGTAGTTCTCGAATGAACCGTTGAATAATATCTTGGATTTATCGTTGTATTTATTCGAATTAAACTCTTCTTTTGGCAGATTACTGGCTTTATCTAATTTTCTGGGTATGTGATAACCATGAATTATCATGAATTTAGTGAATAAAGAGTTAAATCACCATAAACTTAAAGAGGTACCAAATTCGATGGATGTCAAAAAATTAATTTGACTAAAATATTATCAAAAGAAGCTATATCATGTATATTTATTTACCTTTTGTGGTACTTGACACAAAGTATACGAATAAATAGACTTTTTTCTGGTGTTATTATATTAAAGGGCGCCGCCGATGCCTTCTGTCCGGGGCGCGAAAATATCTTCGTCCGGCCCTGGTGGTTATAAATTCAAAAGTGGTAAGAGTTACTTCAATTACGCAATCCATATATTTTATATCAAACTAGAGAACATTGTTATTAGGAATAAGAATTAAAGTTATAATTTCAATAGTTACCTTAATTCCATTCTTTCTACTTACAACAAAACTAATAAGGCTAAGTTATAGAAAAGACTTTCAAGTCAGTATTTAGAATTTTTATACGAAACAGGTAATTTATTTAAATAACATACTTCAATTTGTTCACTTGTTCTTTGCTTATGAATTCACCGAATTTTATTGTAATTCTTTATTTAAGAATTTTCTTATAATTAGGTCCCCTTTGATTGTTTGTTTTTATTATAGAAACAGGATTTTTCTTTCGAACTAACAGTGATCGTATTATTAAATACAAATGAGCAGTGTCCCGTTATTTAATAATTTTCTTTTTCAATAGAAAAGAGGCTTCTACGAATTGCTTAAGCGAAGAAAGATCAACTATACATATGACACACTTTAAGTATTGTTTTATTAATCTACAGTAAGAAGAGCATTGGAATTGTAGACAGAATTCATTTGCCAAAAGAGATTGGACGGAGTTGGTTACAGCAATTTTAATACAGCCGTGATTTGTGTGATTTAGATTTGTCTCTGCAGAGGATATAGAAATTGGGATCTCATAGGATTATAGGATTTAATTAGGATTAGTATTCTCTATGAAGCAAGTAACAATATAAAATTATTATCAACATATTTTTTTTTAACATTAATTTGGGTTTCCTTCTCTTAAGAATTTTTACCTTAACTTAAAACAATTACAATGTAATAGTTAGCATCGATTTTTTTTTCTGTGGCAATTAATTATAACAAATTTCAAGTCTTTATTTATTTTATTGCTAATAAGTAATTGTGTGAACACGTTCTATGTTTTAGATTTAATTGCATGTTTAAATTTAGAAAAGAATATTTAATTCCTTTATCAGCACATTTGAAAATGAACCAACAACTTCAAGAGTAATCTTACAATTAATCACAAATCATTAAGATTTATTTATTTTTTTAATTTTGTTATTATTTGAGTTTAGTCAAAATAATCTCATTCTCGATTACTTTTGAAGAATCGAGGCAATCATTCCTTTTCCAATTGTAAGTGGGCTTCTAATAATAAGACATTTCCAAAGGAGCCTCTGTTGGACGTAGAACATTTTTTTCCCTTGTTGTCATCAAGTGCTTTGGTTTCTCTCGTCTTTAATATAAATTCTTTAAAAATGAAAATACGGACTTGAATGTGTGAAGAATAAAACAAAAACCCTTAGTTGTTGGTGGTTTTTTTTTTTTTTTTTTAATCTTGAAAAGAAAGCAGGAAGAAAGGAAAGAAAATTCCCGTCACCATGGTTACACTCAAATAGCTGAAATTCCCCCGCCGAGGAGGGAAGCCTTCCTGGAGACGGAATCGATTTCAAATGGAAATAATAAAAAGAAGGTGAATTAGAAGAAAAGATTCAACTGACATTGACTTATTTGATTCACAAACGATTCATAAACAGAAAGAAAGAAGGAAATTCTTTTAATTCACTGACATTTTGTAAGAATTTAAATCAAAACATACACTCACACATAAACACTACATTTTTGCAGACAAATTATTTACTTTTTCGTAACATCTTTTACTAATTCTCTTGTTCTGTAAAATGTCCACTTTTCCTTCTGCTTAACCTTGTTCTACCTTTTTCTTATCGTTGTGTAATATTTCATGAATCAATAAAAATAAATAAACAAATAAATAAAATAAAAACATAAACAAGTCAAGTACAACTGATTAGCTGTTATATGTAAGTTTTAGAAACAATTTTTGTGAAATGATTGAACTTAAAACCTTTCATTAAACATCGTCACTCTTATAGATTCTGTTTTTGAACTTTTATCATCTGCACATTTTGGAAGTCAGTTTAAGCTCTACTTTTGAAAATCCGTAGGAAATGAGGGAGATTTAACATCCTCTTTATCATTCTCTCTTTGATCCGATGATGTTGGCATAAAATCATTTATATAAGTATTTCTAGAATTTTACAGTAATTTATATTTTGTAGATTATTATTGTTTAGATTATTTTTCTTTATTTAAATTCTCAAAAAAATACGAATTTAGGTAGTTTTGTTATTATTAGGTTTCCTGAATAAAATCGTAAAATGCAACAACATCTGGAAGAAATTTTCACTATTGTATTTGAGCGATAATAAATATTGGAGATTTTGTTAATGCATTTAAGGTTTATGAATAATTCATTTTTAAAACAGTTTTTTTTTACAGAGTCAATTAATGTTTGACAGTTAAGTTGGTTTTTTTAGCCTTCTGCGAAAAACTAACAGTAAAATTATTAAAAAACAAAATCTTGTTCTTTTATCGGTTTCTGGAATCTTCTTAAATTGAGTGCTGATTTAATCTGACTAGAAGTTAAGAACTGATTCTTTCGATTGAAAATGCGGCTGCAAAAAATTCTCATTTATAAGCCTTTTGGAACTTTGCTTTAGGAAGATTATCAATAGACTTAGGATTTTTTGTTTTGATCAAACTTGGGGTTTAATGTCAACCACGTTATAATTTCATATCGTGGAATGGTGTTACATTCATAGAATATCTTGTTATGTCGTAGACCTTTTCATAAATAGAAAGGAGGAAAATAAGTTGATAATCGTATTTAAATTTTACGTAAGTTCAATTGCAGTATTCGTGCTAATTTTGTTTTCGTCCTCCTTAAATTCCTTTTCGAAATCCTTTTTTATTTCAAGTGACTTTAAGGTTGGAATTCTGTTTTTCTTTCAGTAAGAGCCAGATGGTAGCTGTTGAATGTTTGAGTCAATCTCTAGAAATGATGATAGACTTTGTATTTGATACGGATGGCGTTTCTTGATTGGACAATCTTATTATTAGGTGATACATAATGATATCAACGGAGAGATATGCTGGCAGTTGCTTAAACATGTTCTAGAACTGACTTTTTTTTTTTTTCTTTCTTTTCTTTTTGTACGACATAACGTCTCTGATTGGTTCGTAGCATATTTGTCAATACGTAGATTTTGTTCTGAGGAAAGAAAAGGGTTAAAAGTTTAACAGGGGAATAATTATGTATCTTCGAACAGTGCTTCTCAACCTTTTTTCCGTAACGACGCACTTTTATATTTGGAGCGACACACAAAACCTTGTTCTTAAAATCCACCAAATTGCATCGATTGCTTTTATAGCATATGCTGGAATGATTTGGAAAAACATCTAATGTTTGGAATTGAATATGACAGCTTATTTCAAACATTTAGAGATTTTTTAAATAAATATTTTAAGCCGATTTGGATGTGATTTAATATTTTATTAATCTTAATTATTAGAACGAAACAGAAACTAATTGTTATTTATGTTTGCCCAAGTTATTTTTACGTGTAGATTTTATTTTATATACGAGTATTTATTACTAGTAGGAAGCCAAGTGTTAATTACAGACGCGCACATCAGTTGAGAAGCTCTGCCTTAGAGAGAGGGGAAACATGTCTGGAAGAGTCTTCGCTAATCGGAGTGAAATACAGACTCGTGTTGTCCAGGAGAGCAGATGATTCACGATTGGTTGCCTGAGGGGGGTTTGTTGTTGTTGTTGTTAAGGGTTGTGACAACCCCCCCCCTCATCCAATGCATCCGAAAATGAAAAAATCCAAGATTTCGGACCTATTTTTTTATTTTTTGGTTGGAAAGTTTATAGCTTTGCTTGAACCCCCCCCCCCCCCCTCACACACACACACAAATACGCACAAACTCACGACCTTTTTTTTTTTTTTCTGTTTTGAAAAAGGAAATGAGTGTGATCATCATTCCTCCCTCCACCATTCCAAAACTCCTGAGCTTCAATTAACAAATAATTGAACTGAAGCTGTTGTTGATGAGCCTGTTTATGTTTCCATATTAGCCAAATATCAGTATGTGACTGGAAAAGAGTTCCGTTGGTCGTTTTGAATTCCGTTCCACTTCTATTAAGGCGATGGATGAAGTCACATTCGACTGATGAATACAGAGAACCGATTGGATGGAAACAGACCGGAGAAGGAGATTCAAGAAACAGAAATTGCTTTCATCAACATTACGAGATTTCTTCGTCAAAACAAAATAAGTGAAAAATGATTTTTGATTAATTAACAGTCACACTAACAGATCATGGTTAGGGAGATATAAGGCTGTAACGATTCTCAACCTTAAGCCACTTGCGTTGAGATAGATAGGAAGACGGTCTCCTTCAGCCCCAGGAAAGAAACCTAATACCCATTTTATAGGTGAACCCTGAGAATTTACCTCGGAATAATAATAAGACCCGTTCTCTGCCTGCATTTGTATTTAATCCTCGGTTCCCAATCACTGTCACTCATCCACGCTTCGATAACTTCATTTTAAGAAATATGCTAACATTATTTCACTGTTGGATTCCTTATCATTTCTCAGCTTTTCAATCTAATTATAATTACTAATTATTATAATTTGTAATTGTAATTTCCTTTTTTAAGAATGTTTCCTATTTATTTGAAAGGAAAAATCTGTCTGGAAAGTTCTTTTAGATTTGCATTATTGAAATACAAACATCTCAAAATAGCGAAGTGTTGTATCACTTTGTTTATGTACTTCTATTACACCTGTCGTTATATTTAACAGGTAGATAGAGAAGGAAAACTGAAGCGTTTCTCTTTAGTTCTTTTTCTGATTTCATCAGCTTCCCAACGTTTGTGACATTTAAAATAAATGTAACTATTACAAATATCCAATGCACTTGCTAATGCTATATAAAAAGAAAGTATCGATGTCAAGAAATAACCATATTTGGTATCTGAAAAACAAATATTAATTTTTAATTAAGTCATTTTTCAAATAATTTTCTCTTATTCTTCCAAAACTGGGGATGCAGAGCATGTATTTTTCCATGATTTCCTACATTCATGAAATGAAATCGATTATATATTAATAGAAGGACTTCTTTCTTGATCTGATCTTACACGGTAACTTATACATATTTAGTGTTGTTTATTATTTCTTCTACATTACTTGTTAACCATCGCTGTCCAGGATTATTAAGTACGGTAATTTCCTTTATCAGATAGTGAGAATGTATAGATTATCAAATAAAAGACTTGCTTTTGTTGTTGTTGTAGCACAGAATTCTTTGTTCTTTCGTATCCAGGTAGTTTGTGATTGATTCTATCTTTCGACTCATTTGCGGTGTTACTGTTACCATGCCTTTGTTCAATTCACTTCATTTGAAAGTATTCGTTGACTTAAGATGATAACGTATTATTTTATCAAAAGAGAAAAGAAGGAAGCACAAAAATACACTTAATGTTCATTAATGTCAAATTTTCTGAAAAACCTGTGAATGATCTGTTTGGCAATGAAATAGACCCAATAAGAAATGCCTGTAAATCATCAACATATTCACTTTAACTCAAATGTTCAAATGCAGTGTTGGAGATCATCTGTGGATTATTGAAATCCCTGGACGATCCTGTAAATACCATTTTATTTATAAGAATTTATTAAGTACAATGGAAGATAATTTGTCAGATACTTCTTATCACTGATCTCATGGACGTCCTTCCATTCCCCTGGTTACACGTCAGATCTGTAAGTTAATAGAATCAAGGGGTTGCAAAAAGTATGGCAATGATAGACAGTTAACCACCCATACTAAGACGATGGTTCTAATGTTAAAACCCATGATTGTTTCTAGAAGGTCAACCTGAGATGGGTGGACGAAATCAAAAGCTTCGTTGATTTCAAAAGAAAAAACAGAATTTGAAACCAAATGAACTGTAATAATGCTTGGAGAAAATTTTCATTCTAAACTCTACCACTTCCCACTTAGTGTCGTCTATCAAATTCTCAAGGAAGTAGCAGATTTTTTTTTTTTTTTTTAATGTTGGATAATGTGATTCCGACTGTTATTGCATAGTTAAAGAATTCGCGATACAAAAAAATGATGGGAAGGGGTTCGTCAGTGAAATAAACTTTGGGAAACACAACTGTAGTGTCAATGGTTTAAAAGGTTGGGCTCTATTGGTTTTATTAATAATGTAATATTTGTTTTTCTATCTGAAATATTATTTTTAAATAGTTTCCAACCTCTATTCCAGATGATTCTACTGTCATTTGTCAACTTAGTTTGGCTTCTCTTCTATCTTTTATGTGCGACTTATGATAGAATGTAAGAATAAATTTCTGAAAGTCATATAAAAGTTTAAGCAAATAATTGTTTGTTTGTTTGTTTGTTTTTTATATTGTTTTTTTGATTAAATAAAATACTTTTATTTGTAAGAAGCTTTCCATCGCATAGTGCCTTATCATGAAATCAATTTGCGAGGGGGGGGGGGGGGGGTTGAGGACGAGATCAAAATAATTGGGTTTAAGTTGGGTCCTAACTTTCTAAAGAAATCAGTTCATTCGTTTTCGGGCATTTATTGATTTTTGAGGGAGGGGAGGAGTAAAGACCATAAGAAATAAGCCTTTGTTTTGTGTTCGACCACAAATAACTTAAGCGAACGAATTTTATGAAAATCTGTTCAGCCGCTTTAACGTGATATGCTTACAAATGAATAAATAGACAAATAAACTGTTCCAGTGGTTATATAGGAAGGCTTTGGATACTTAGCCGTTTATTTTATTTATTTATTTTCATTGGCCAATTTCGGGAGGGAGAATATTCACTTTTCATTTCCGGTTATTTTTTAACCTTTACTAAATGAAATAGTTTTATTTATAATTTTAGATTATAGCCTAGCATTAGTTGAAGAAGCCTTAAATTTACTGCTTCTTTTATTACTATGATTACAGAGAGAGAAACTAATTCCATCTTGGAAATAAATCAGTGACGGAAACAAAATGATCCGTGTAAATGAACTGATCCTTCATTGGCTGTCTACAGCAGAAGGTGTTAAAATGTTCGGTTAAAAAAATTACACTTCTCGCTTGAAAGAATTTACCCATTAAGCCTCGAGATGGAATCCACGTTCAAGTTAATCGATGACACTTTTATAAATCATTTCCAAACACTCCTCTTGAACTTTTCTTCTCCACCATATAATGATACATATTAAGATCTAATGATTTAATGGAATAACTTAATTATTATATTTTTTCAAAATTTTGAAAATAATTATAATTTCTTTTGTTTACAATTCTGATAAATCTGATAACTTATTTTATAAATAAGTAAAAAAATAAAATTGAAATGTAAATTATACAACATGAACCTACGGCTACTTTAGTGCTTGTGCTAAAGCAAATTTAATTGGAATTTTTCTGTTCTAGACCATTTTTTTTTTTTTTTTTGTTACCTGAAGATATTTATCCGTCATCATCTAAGGTTACCCAATGAACAAATGATCTACAGTCAAGGCAATGAGTAGTTGCAAACAATGAGAATAAATTAAATAATAAAAATGTACAACAATATTCTCAGTTAGTATGGCTGCCTTGTTTTTATGTGTATATAAAAAGAAACTAGAACTACACGAAACTAAAGAAATTAAAATGAACAAAAAAAAAGAAGCAAAGCAAAAAAAAAAATAGAAGAAAATAGTCCATGGAATTCGACACTTAAATACATTTCAATTTTAGATTTTTTTTAAAAAGTAATTTCCTAATGCAAACAAATGTAAACTGCATTACAGCAGGATTATTTGCAAAATAAGCTTAAAAAGTGATTTACAGAAGAACTGTTACTAGATTTATGACCAGACTTTGGGAAACGCAAACTAAAGAGGGTCATTACGCTTCTTTCAGGTGACTATTAAGGATCGTTCTACACGAACTTTTAAAATGCCATTTTGGCAACGCCTGGCAACGCCCAAAAATTTTCCAGATTATACGACAGCGTTGAAAACGTTGCATTGCTTTAAGCCCCAATCATTGTTATAGGGGTAAAATGAAGGAAAGTGCACCCTCGAGGACTAATAACACTGACTAACTCTCCGTGTAGACTGACCTAGTGTTACTAAGGTATCTGAAGGCGTTAGCAGAGTCACCCCCGCATTGCCTAATCGGCGTTGAAAACGGTCGTGTAGACGGCATCTTTCATTTTTCATTGAAATACAGGGAATTTCGCTTAGTTCTGTAATGGCATTACCAATGCCACGTTGCTAAGGACCGGTCTACATGAGCGTTGAAAACACCGTTACAGAACCTAGTGAAATTCCCTTTATTACAATACATACTGAATGATGTCATTAACAACGTTAGTGTCACGTGGCCTTTGGTAAGACTTAGCAAACCTCACTCTTCGATGGGCACAAATATTTTTTGTTTCATTAATTTTTTCACTGCCTTTTTGTCAGGGTCGATTTTAAAATACATATAACCACTGCTACAATGAAGTTTTAATGTGTTCCTACATTTTTAGGCGCTTTTTTGATTAGTTAATGCGCTTAGAAAATTCATTGAGGCTAGTGGAGACTGGCACATTAATTTCTTTATTTTATTTTTATTGTGTATTTCTTGGTTTTAGTTTAGACTTGGAGGTTCCATGTTTTTTCCCATTGCAGCTAATATTAACCTTATATTAAGACCTGGTTGTTTGCTTGTGACTCTCAACTGATGATCGGTAATTCACTGTGAAACAGCTGTTTTGAGATGTCACTTGTAAACAGTGGGTCAGAACTTTTAATGTGTTTTACTGCTAAAATCTTTGTAATAAATTAATATTTTTATTTACAATGTTGCTAAATTAATTAACAAGAGTATTCCGATGAGTCTAAAATATTCTGTGAGCTGTCCTGTGGAAAGCCTATTGGATAATAAAACGATGAGTTCACTGAGACAGTTCCCTTTCTATTTCTTTATAAAGATTGTAACATTTGCAAAGAAATCCATCATCCAACCAAGATGATCTATGTTAGGCGGCTGAAGCAGCGCAGCGTTGCTAACACTCGTGTAGATGCACACGATTCTATGTTATCAACGCAGCATTTGAGCTCTCTCGTGAAGAAGACACGTTTAGGAGCACTTGGACGGCGTCAGCATATATAGACAGACAGAACACTACTGTTATAACAGTTGGCAGAACATAGTTTATATTTCAGTCTACTATCCAAATATTTTTTTTTAAATAGAATCAGACAGAAATGAAATATGAATTACAATTCATCTAAGTCTATTTCTTAGGCATTTCTAAAGTGATTAACATGTATTCCCTGCGAAACCTCGAATCTCTAAATAGGTCTATTTCTCTCCTCAGGTTGGATGGTCTGTTTGATAGGACCTTGACAGCTTTATCTTCCCAAATTTTTAAAACGACATGCTTTTTGAGGGACTGTTGGAGGTCGGTTGCCTGAGTTGCCCACCCCGAAATAAAATACAATCTCTGACCTTGATATACGTTATCTCTTTCACGAAAGAAATGAATGAACCGAATAAATTTATTTTTATTTGAAATTTAATCAGCCTTAATTATTGTGATGAACATTCCACAAATACATATGAAGTATTTCATCATTAACATTTTTAAGATTTTTTTCGATAATAAAAGAGTTTAAGATTAAAATTAACGGATTTCAACAAATTTATTCTTTGATTGACTTTTAGTTGAACACCTTAAAATTACTGTCGGAACACACGTTGAAAAACACTGACATTCTAATTAGGGGCTGTCCATAAACAATGTACATGCGTCAGGGGAGGAGGGGGTTGTGCTTAGCATGACAAAATGTGACTGGGATGTGTTGTGTTACAAATATATGTAACGTCACATTTCACTTAAGAAAAATACCTATAAGAAATTCATTAAAACAGCCGCAATTACCTAAACTTTTAAAGTTCAAACGAAAATATGTTTGAATATGAGGAATATGAATCAAAATGCAAAATTAAAGGATAAGCTTCTCTATCAATTCTACAACTGATTAAACGACGTAGTCGTTAAACTGATAACCAGTTGTTGTTTTTTTAACTGAAGCTTAGAAATACTTACAGTTAAAAATAAGTTAGGTTTTAATATAATATTGGAGGGGTTGCGAAATATTGTGACGTAGACTAATATTAGGAAGGGGGTCGAAAATAACAAAAATTAGCGTGACATAGTTTATGGACAGCCTTATAGTTTTTCGAAGATAAAAAAAAAAAATCAAATCAGAAGGAATAAGAATAAAAGTACAATGACTTCTATTTGATCTGTTATATTTATTTTCCATGAAATGAACTTGTTTTCATGCAAGCAGAGACAGTGGTAAACAATGGAAATTACATTCGTCTACATCAGCGTACCAGTAAATTGTAAATGATACAAACTGGAATGGTTAAAACTAATGAGTAATAATATTTCTATAATTAAGAGCTTGTTTACTTTTGCACAATTTCTTTGTACGGAATCGAATAGGTATCGTAGTAAAGCAACGGAGTAGCGTGGGAGGTTAGGAAGAACGTGCAGTCGGATTTTATCAAATACCCAAGTGTGCAGTGAAGCAGAAAATATTGAGAAACACTGATCTAGATCGTAATCGAACATTAGTTGAATTTGATATTAATCCTTCTATCCATAAATACACTGGTTTACTCCCACAGTATCAAATAGTAATAAAAAATAGCAGAGAAATGAAGAAGTAGAAATCACTGAATTCAGTTTGAATTTCAGTCCTGACTTCGTTGTAGAAATCGTGGAAGACGTTATAAGTTTAGCTTATGGTGTGATTTGCCAAGAAATATCAACATAAACCATTCAAACGTTTTCTTGTAATCACAGCATTTCAATCAACAGTAGACGTTTCTATTCTCTCGAGATGTTTTTCTAGTGTTTTAAGAGATTTTAATCAATGAAGACAAGTCACATTTAAGGAATAAGTCTGCTGATGATTTCTTGTTTTATTTCAACTGAAACTTGTGTGCGGAGAACCTGCTTAAAGAGGAAATTTCGTCTTCTTTATGCTCCACGGCTAGAAGTAGTTCATTTTCCTTTAAGTTATGGAAAGGTTTTTAAGATTTAAACTTCTATAAATTAATGTTAACCTGATTTCAATTCTAATAATTTATTCTAGCTGTTCACGAGTCAACGTTGAAAAGAAATAGAGATATAAATTAAATGGCGTTCCAAATTCCAAAACATTAATTAATTTTATTTCATCTCAGAAGTTGTTTTTAAATTAATTACAAATGAAAGTAATGAAAATTTGTTAATCGTAGATTACAGTTAAAAGTTAATATAAATATTCATACAAATTAATTTATCCAGAATAAGAAATGTAAAAAATTCTACGAATTTTTACACAAAATTTTAAACTGAAAATCAAGTTCTAAGTAATCAAATTCAAAATATACTTTAAAACTAGAAAAAGTAAATGTTTCATTGGTTATTAATAATTATTTTAAAACAGTTATTATTAATACAGCTACTATCAAAAATCTGATAATAGTAATAATAATAATAATATCTGTTAGGTAAACAAACTTTATAAATCAATCAGTGGTAGTTTATCTAATTACATTTTAATAAAAATCAGTGCAAGTTGAATCACTGTTATTCAATGCATTATAATTGAATGCGTTGAATAATAATGGCATATTATATAAACAAATTTATAGTTAATTTTAGATTCATGGGATTTGAATAACCACAGTAATGTAATAATAGACAATGAATATGATAAAAAAAACTGAAAGTTATTAAGTAACATTAAAACCTATACAAATTAGAAATATTGACATTGGTCCTTCTGCAGTTCTCTTCTATTCATGGCTTTCAGTATCTTTAAATATTCTTCAGTTGTAAAATGATAAAATAATCCTAGTTTTCATTGGAAAATTCTTCTTCATCGACTTAATATACATTTGAATTGAATAGAAATGGAAAACAGAAATTGGCTGAAATGGTAGATCTTAAGGATGAATGGAAATTGGATAATTATGAATTGTTTAGGAAATATATTTGAGATTATTTTTTAAATTCTCAATTTCAATTATTTAATTTATAATTTTGAAATGTGAAGTACGATGTCTTATAAATGTGATTAGAAATTTTTTAAACAAGACAAAAGGATAACTTAAAAATAAAGTAATGAAAAAAAATAAAACAACTTATAATCCTAAAATTATCATAATTAATCAAATAGCAATATTTCTTGAATAATCTCTAAAGTATTACTAAGATTTGATCCTTCATTCTCTACTGATGAAGACAGAAGTCTTTTAATGGAAACTTGAAATTGTATTAATTCACTATTTATTTACTTATAATAAACTTTATTATAAAGTAATGACGTGCAACTTCACGAATGGGAAGTAGCAGTAAAAGCTCGAGACGTAAAAAAGGGGCTAAAATAAAGATAAATTTAAAAGGATTAATTAGTTCTTTTTTTTTCTAAGTATTTTAATAATTCAGGATTACCCGATTTATTCCGTTTTTCTCAAGTTTAATTTCTTCTTTTTAGAAAAGGAAGTTGCCGTCCACAGAAAAATTTAAAATTTAACAAAATATAAAATTAACAATCTTGAGTAATTCTGGAACTATTTTATCACAACGAAAGGAGTTTATTTTCAGTATGTTCTTATAAATTTTGATAATGTATCCTGTAAACAGTAAAATGTGAACGTTACGAATTGCGCCAAAAATGAATAGCTACTAGTATATATATAGCTAATCAAGACATCTCTGAATTTGAACAAAGATTACTATTATTACTATTAATATTATTATTACTTTAAATAGTCAGTAATCAAGTTGTCAGTAGTAATATATTTACCGTTTACACTCGGGGGGGGGGAGAAAACAGAAGATGAAACGTGTTCGTTATTGTGAGTTAAAGATTTGGGTAAGTTCTCTTTAATCGTCGTAATAAAAAAATAATAAAAAAAAGCAGTAAAACTCCCAACTAATAGGCTCATTATCTCTTTAAATCGAATAATTTCTTTCTTTCATACACATATACAAATCTGAGCATTCAATTCTTCAGTTAATAGACTATAATAGTGATCAAGATATTGAATTGTGGTTTTTATTATTATTATTATTCTCTTGAAGCATCTATGTATCTATTATATGTATTAAAAAAAATCAGTTATTTTTTTCAAAAGCTTAATCATTTTCCGTGATGTTAAATCGATGTAAATCTTAAAAAAGAATTTAATTTGTTTTTCGACAAACTAAATTTAGTTTCAACTTTCTTTAATACTGAATGGAGAATCTTCAATTTGAATATTGAAATAATATATCTTCCAAGCTGTGAATTTTTTTTTTAAGATAAAAGTTTTTATAGTTTTAATTTTCTAAATGTTCTAAAGCATTCTAAGTATTTTTCTTAATTAAATATTTCAATTCATTTTTAACCAATGTAATTAAAACTCTTTCTTTGAATCAAACAGATTCCAATCCTTTTTTTTTTTGCCAATAAATAGCTAATAAGACTAGGTTAGTCCTATATCAGATCTTTTTAATGTTTTAGATATCAAGCAAAGTAAAATATTCTGTAATTAAGAATCTCATATTTTTATTGAACAATTTACCGGATTTAAAAATGAGATTAAATTTTTAAATTTAAGGCTAAAAAATCATAATTTGTTTTTTTGGTTTTTATTTAAATATAAATCAGTGATTGAAATATAAATTCGAAGTGATTGCACATTTATCTTCTTAATATTCAATAATTCCGGGAATTCATTCAGTATTTATTTTCTGTTTTTAGGAAACATAATTGTTAATTGGTACTGTTCAAGTGAACTCCTGCTTAGGCCCAACTTTTTTTTTTTTTCCCTAGTTTTTTTAGCAAAAAAATATAATTTTAGTTCTGTCTAATATCTTTGACTGAAGAAATATTCTCTTTCAATTGGCAAAAGTTAGTCTTATCAATTAATTAATGTTCAAGATATCATATTTAACCTAGTTCCCAAACAAAGATAGATTTATGAAATCGTTAATTTCTTTTGTATCCGCCTCCGCTATTAAAGTTTAAACCACTGGACAGATTTTCTTGACTCTCGGAATGCCAGTTATCTTTTCAAATCATTGTCTTTCTGTTTGAAGTTGCTCTTTTTTTTCCATAAATAAAACTTAAAGTGAATGAAATCTTGATGTTAGTATATTTGTTTTTACGGTGGGAAGAAGCGATTAGTTACCCCGTGCTTCCCTATTTAACGGAAAGTTGATTATAAAACTAGATGAACGCTAGCCAACATTTGTCAAACAGTTGCATCGGACATAAGCTTATTGTACAGGAAGTGCTGTCTGCGACCAAGAAGTTAGAACACGATCCAACGGAATGGTTTGCTTCCAACATGCATGGACGCGAATCCAACCAATTGAAACTCGTTCGCTGCTTTTATTCCGCTGATTCAACAAACCATTATAAATTTCTTACTGCAATAAGATCATCATATGAAAGAAAGCAATCTGTTACCACTATGCATCAAATTACACCAGAAAACATAAGAAAGAAAGATTTTTATGTAGTCTAATGAAGTTCCAATGATGCACAGTTCGAATAAAATTTAAATTATTTTATCCAACACGTTTCGAAGTCCTAGTGAATAAGGGATTTCTTTATCAAGGAAAATAAGATTAACACAAGATAAAAGTTTAAAACAATTCCCACAGCCAAGGCTATATCCTTAAGCTCAACAATCCGATAATAATTTATATTTACGCAAATTCATGGAGTCCTTGATCATCAAACAAGCAAAATTTACAATATTGTCACTTCCTTAAACAGTACAAGGCAATGTAGAATAAGTGACATTTAATCTCCGTTCACATCATAAGTTAAATCTCATCTTAGAAAAAACTGAACTTATTCATCAGCTTTTTTATGCCTACCAGCTCATGTCGAAGCAGCAGCCAACGATGAAGAAATTCATATTCGTCGGATGGTGACTTAGTTGTTTTAAACTTTTTTACATTTCATATGTTTATCTTGTGTTTATCTCTTAATAAAGAAGTCCTTTATTCACTGGGACTTCGAAACATGTTGAATAAAATAGTTTAAATTTTATTTGAACTGTGCATCATTGGACTTTATTATTGTGCACGTTACTTATTATATCGATAAGAAAGATTTTTCGAACTATATTGAATGATATAGTGTCTGTTTCAACTTTGTGAATCAATCAGCGAAAAGATTTTTAAAGTTTCGAATTTAAAATTATTGAAGCCTAAATATGACAAATTCACAGTCAGAAATTAAGAGGAATTTAGCAAGATCCATCCTGAGGCATTTTATTTTTGAATTTCTCTCATTTGTTAGGAATAATTCTCTTCAAATCTTTTCTAGCGAGCGATCGGAAATCTCAGAATTCCATGCGAACAACAGTCGATGATATGAAATTTTGGAAGTAATCATATTTATTTTTTAATATTGTCTGATATATTATTTTTTTTTTACAAATGCCCGGACTCGTAGATTAATCATCTTTCTTTAGGCCAGCAACAAGGGGCGAGATTTGATGCCTTTAACCGACGAATCGTTGCCCAGGGTACGCCATAGGAGGCAGCATCAAGTGGCACCCACAGGAACGGACGGAGGGAGAAACAGAAGAAGAAAGAAACATCCATGTCACGACCGGGATTCGAATCCGGGTACCGGAACACTGGCCGCAACGACAGATCGCCATCTAGACAGCACGGCTTGTCTGATATATTCTGAAGCATAAAATTAATATATTCAAGTGTAAACTTTTTTTTTTTTTAAAGAGGTAATCTCATTACTGGAAATAGAACCTTGACAACCAATCGAGAGTCGAAGGCATCTTCGAACAGCATTTTGCGTGCAACTGTCGCATGGAACCAAACTTGCCGCCGACAAGTGTTTTCTCCCATCGTGTTCACGGAGCTTAAATTCTTTGAGGAATTTCTTGTTTTTTTTTATCAATATATTCGAAGCTTTGCTAATCACGAAATAAACAAAGAGATGTGGAAGGATAATGGAATGTATAAGTGTGGGTTTATAAAATAAACAAAAATTACAGTAATTGAGTTAGAATATTATAAAATTAAATAATTAAAGTACCGTATACTATTAATGTTGCACCTGGCTTTTCCTGACACCTTTGTGAAAACAAACTGTCTTTCTGCAACTTTTTTGGTATTTTATGAAAGCTAAATGTTTTTCTTTCCATTCTTTTCGTAATCAACCAAAAAATAAATAAATTGATTTAAATATCGTATTTAAAATCTGGATATATTAAAATTATTTTTGTCTTTGGATCTTAATCTTTAAAAGCAATTCTACAAATACTTCCTGAGCAAATATTTTATCCAAATGTTCGGCCTTCAAGATGAACACCTGGAATATTGAATTATGCAGATTTCCCGGATCTACACTTATCGTACAGCTACAGTATACGGAAATTTTCTTTTTCTCAGATTAGAATGAGAGAGATTGGATTCGTAGAGGATACTGACCTTGTTAGAGTTTTGCTTCGTATTTAATTATGAGAGAGCAGTAATGAAAGAAAGTCATTGTATAGATGTATACGCATAGAAAGTTACGATAGCGACCATGAAAATTGCAACGTATGTGAGATGTAACAAAAATCGGGCAACAGATGCATAAAGTAGTACTTTTTAGCTATGCTTTTGATTTGTAATAATATCGTATGTTGTACAGAGACTAAATCAAAGTATTACAATTTATTACATATAATGCAACATTTAGCAGAAATAAGTTAATTTCACATCACAGGCTCACTAATACTGTTAAGGAGCACTGTCGCAAGAATGTTTTCCATAGTTCTGGAAGAAAAAAAAAAAAAAAAAAACGGTTTATGGGATAAGCAGGCTTACAAAACATAACATGAGTAGTTATTTCTCATTTCGAGGGATCCTAATACTTCGCTCGAGCCTTAACAACAGCTTTACAGCGCTCCGGCATGAAGTGGAAGAGCTTCTTCGAATATTCTATAACAATCTTACGATACCAAACTCTAGTAATACGCTCCTGCAGTTACTGTTTAATGTTAGTCCTCTCTGCAACATTCTTGGCCATTATGTCCTAGCAGTTCTCAATCAGGGTAGATCAGGACTGTTATCTGGAAACAACTTAGGCATCTGACCATGGCCTCTTTTAGGACATTTTTGACCTGAACACACTGTAGGGTATCGGTGAATATAGGGTAAGTGATAATAATGCTTACAAACTGTGTAGACATGACAAATGAACATTTATTCATCTTTCTGGCGCAGAGTCGTCCTGAAAGATGAGAACTTCAGTGTCACCAAATGGTTTCTTGATTTTTGGAATTAGCTGAGCAGATAAGGTGTCTTTGTAGTACTCTGAATGCACTGATCACATTTATAAAGTATAGTCTAACAACACTTTTATTGTATATTCATTCCCACACCATTGGGCATAGGAAACTTTACTGTCTGCATCAAGCAAAGTAACGTTCCCTCGCTTTTTCTTCAACTAAAAGAGAGTTTCCCATCAGAAACATACAAGTTTAATTTCGATTCATCCGAAAACGTAACAGAATGGCACATGTGCACGGTCCAGTACACATGCTCTTTAACCCAAATAAGCCGCTGTTTGCGCATTTTATTCGTCAGTAATGGTTTCTTAGATGGATGATAGGCACATGTAAGAAGAACACAGCCTATCGTTCACACCTGTGGTGCACAGCCTACGTCGCAGAGTTCGTGAACTGGCTGTTACGCTCTTCCCACTGTACCTTCTGTTTGTTCTCGCAGGTTGAGACGCTTCAGCATCCTACACTGATACAGCGTACTTTCATGTTTACTTCCTGATCCGTCTTTCTTTCCATGATCCTTTGTAACAAACACAATTTTTGATTGATGACAATGAACCGTTTGCGCTGTTTCACGCGAAGATAAACCTTCAGCATTCAAAGCAGGACTTCTGATATCGGTGCTAAATCACGAAAACTTTCCGTTTTGCTTAGAACAGAGAACCTCCTTCGTTTGAGTTTTTGTAACAACGGATGAAGCAATCACTGGAAACATTGTTGCAGTTGACTTTGGCAGCCAATGAAAAAGGTTCTCATGTTTCTAATGTCACGGATGATGCAATCTTTATGGTTTCTTCCAGATCTGGAGCACAATGCTACTTTAATTTATAAAATACATTTCTACAGACTTTTACGATAATGCAATTTCCATGGGAACAATGAATCAACAAGTTCTTACACTGCGTATCCAAAAGAAAAGTGGAATCAAGGAAATGATTTAGTTCAAGATACATAAAGTTTGTGCCTTCAAAGATCTCCGCAACGATTTAAAATCTGCTGCAACATATAAGCAAATAATACAAACGCGCAATACCGTTCATACTATCTTTTTCTTTAACTCATACTATTTCCTCCACCGACTCAGTGTCTTCTCTATAACTTAAATCACACTCGCATGATATGCGCTATGATACCGGAATTCCTGTTAACTTCCGTACATTGTCCAACTTTCGTAAACTTGGAAGAGACAAACTCTGATATGTTTGAATGAGAGTAGATTAAAGAAAGGACCGTCGAAATATTGAACCGAAGCTGGAGCCGTTTACAGAGACACTAAGACGGTTATTTTTTTTTAGTTATTCTCAGTCAGGGCCTCCACAAGGGGGGGGGGGTCAGTTGGTCCCACAGCACCGGGGCCCGGGCTGAGATCTACAATAATAGATGTCTGAAGATGTCTTTTTTTTTTTTTTTTGGTTGTTGATTTGGTGACCGCGGCACTTGGAGTATACTTGAGGTAGCCCTTATCTTATAAAACCTGCCCACCCCTGTTATACAAGTATTAAATCACGATGGTATGGTATTTTTCGCGATATTTTTTGCTAAGAATTTTGATTTTGTTCATAACACGGGAGGGGGGGGGGGAAGGCCCGATATCGCATTTGGTACCTGGGCCCGGAATTTGATGTGGGGGGCCTGTTCTCAGTATATTCATCAACTCCCAAGTTCTGATTATCCTTCACTCTGAGGAGGGAACAACCCACGAATACTTTCATCCTTGGAGGATCCATCGAACAAACTAGAATTTTGGAATATTTGTCAGTCGTTTAGACAGCGGAAGAAGAGAAGGCGGTGAAGCAGACAACACTGGAAAGAAAGGAAACATCCATACCGAAGCCGGGATTCGAACCTAGGTTCCGACACATCTACCTCTTGGGAAGCCGTCGCCTAATCCACTAGGCTATTTTGTGCTCATTAGTATTTATCAAAATTAGTCTTTCCAATTGTTTTGGTCAATGAATGTTAACCCCTGGTACGCAAAGAGACCATCAGGTAAACACGAAAACAAACCAAATTGATACAGGCAGACTAACAAAGAAAAACAGCCAAAGAATTTTAAAATAATAATGAAAATTTGATATCAGTGTTTGAGCGACAGTTACAATATTTTCATTGTTTATTGTTGTTGTGTCCCCGGATCCATTTTCGGATCACTGGTCATAGTCACATTCTATGATGGAAAATTTGGTTGTTTTACTGTCGTTTGGATGCTATTATTCAGGAGACATTTTATTGTAATAGTCACACTTCTGCCTCCTATGAAGAGAAACAAACACGAAAGAAACGTCCAATCCCCGCCCCGGGATTCGAACTCAGATTCCGACGTATCTGTCTGATGCCAGACCTCCGCATAAACCACTCGGCCTTGCCGGAATGGATCAGTATTTATTACAGATCGGAAAAACTCAATAAAAAAGAAATACTATACACGATAATTTGGCAAAAAAACTTTTGAAAAGAGATTCAGCGACATTGAACCACAGGATTTATTAACGCTTCCAGATTTCATCGAAAATGTAAAAGATAAAGAAAATAAAGAAAAAGCAATCTCACTGTTTGGATTGAAGAGAAAATTTAGTTTTAAACCTAAAATGTTGTTCTAATAGATCATAAGTTTTCTTTTTGTCTGCTCCTAGTTGTACTGCTTTCTCTTCTCTCGATGTTTGTTCTTTAAATTGAATCTTTTTGTATTATACTTCAATGTGTTACATTATCAGTTCACATAATGGAATCTAATCTTTGTCCGCTTTGATGGTTTACTTTTCATTCCTACCAATGAAATGTCAAGTGAGATATTCCCAGAGGAAGTTGTACAGAGAGATAGGTTATTAATAAAGGATTTTAGTAAGTTATTATTACGTTTTTTACTATTCAGTTTATTTTTATTGTTTTATTTAGTAATAAATTCGGGTTGTTTTTGTTATTTTTTTTTTTTTAATTTTTGTTCTTTGGTTGTGAGCGCTAGAAAGCTTTGGTATTTTTTTATGTTATATATAAATGCAAATTATTAATTACCTGAATTAGACAATGAATGAATTATTGTTATCATTATTGCTATTATTATTTATTTTATTAACTGTCTTAATATTATTACTGAAGCTATTTATTGGAATAAAAGTTACTCATATTAAAGCAGAAGTAGAACCTGTGGCGCTTTGTTGACTGGACACAGATGCTGGGACATCTGTTTATCAAACCTGTCCTTTCTGGAGAAGTGCGAGGAACTGATTGAAGGAACATTGTCACTCAAAACCTAAATTTTAAATTATCAAATTGAGATTTTTAATTTTTTATTTGTGTATCCTTTCAAAATTACTTCATTCGCTTTTAATATAAGGAAGGACATCTAATGACTACATTACATAATAAATAAGTGCAGTTAAATTTGCATTAAACGTTTAAAATCGAAAGTTGAAAACAAACTTTTAAAATATAATTGTCATTTAGTTCATTTTTTTATTTGTAAAATTAAGGGAGTTGAAAAGAATAGTAGCGAGTTTTACTAAAATATCGAAAAGGAAGAGAGGTGAAGGCAAGGGTGAAAAGTTTGGTTTAGGATGAGGTTGGGTAAATCTCCAAATGCAGAAATCGACATATTCAAACCAAATGTTAATGAAGCATGTTTAATCAATGCCAAACCCAATGAAGTTAATTTTCTTTTCTTTTTTTCTGAATCTATATATACATATATTTAAAAAAAAGAGGGATTAGAGATAAACTATTAATATTTCTATTCCAATCAAGTGAAATAAAATGCTTTTGATTCCTTTTACAATTTCTGAAGAGCCTTGCAAACTATTTAAACCAATCCCCAAATGCTTTGAAGAAACAAGAGACCATTCAGTCATTGACTCCTCTCTTCACTAGAATTTGTTAAAATAAGATAGGGAATCTATTTCTGATTATTTTTTCTTGGCTTTCTGCTTCTGATTAAGATTAGTTTGGGAAGATTTTCTAAATTCGATTCTTTTCATGAAATATGAATTGCTTCTTTAAATTATAAAAAAATATAAAGTCTATGTTAATTTTTATATGTACAACAGAAATGAGAGATTTGTTTTTTGTTTTGTTTTTTTTGGGGGGAGGAGGGGTTTCACCAACTCTTCCTTGTATTAACATTGTCATTTGGGTTGGGAGATAGATTATCTTTTTCTATAGATTGAGTGAGCGAATATCTCCTGAATACCATAAATTTCGGCAAAAGCAAGCATTTACACACACTATAAATTAAGACTTAGCAATTCTCCTTTAGAAATGCGTGGAAAAGAAGGAATTTATCATCAGAGATCTTCCCCTTATTTCAGATTTGAGAAGAAAATGAAATAACTACTGCCTCTGCCTTTGTTTTGTTCGTCCTTTTGCTGCCCATTCAGCAATTCCTTCCATTTCCTGATCTCTGTCTCCTCCTCGTGCATTTGCCACTGACAAAACACCAACAGAGAAACGCCATCCATTACAAGATTTGATTCCCAGTCTCTCTATCGGAAATAAGCCAAACATTACTTATTAATCGGTTAGATTCAATCTCGCAACTCTAGCCTTACGCGCAAATGCAAAACTATCGAAATATCTCTAAATACATCTACATTTTGTCGTAGTTCACTTGGTGAAGCTGGGATATATTGTTTACAGAATTTTCCAATTGAGTTATAACAAATCAAACTTAGAAATAAACCCAAAGCAGAATAAACTCAATCAAATAGTTTTCAAAACAAGTAACACTTCAAATTAACTTCATACAGCTATTCACGTCAAAAATACATACTTCTTGTTTTATAATAATAGAATTGGTTTACAATTCTCTTATTATTTGAGATGAAGCCGACCAGATGCTTTGGTATTGGAGATACATTTTAGATTCGGATGTCTTGTTTTTTTCCACCGACTGACCTTGATTGTAGAACACCTGTAACCGCAGCAATAATTTATTTTTTGTATTCGTGTATGAAAATTAAAAAAAAAAATGAAGAATTCTAATAAAGTTAGGGATGATCATAAGTTTTTTAGTTTCTGACCAAAGTTTTTTTCAATCTATTTGGCAGCAGAGTTATTTGGATGTATCGTTCGCGGTTTTTTCTTGAATTTGAACGTAGACAGTATTTATTGTTTTTGTGATTTTTTTTTTTCCTGTTTCGTTTTATTTATCAAAATGACCAATGTCTTTGAAAAGTTAACTGAAGTAGATTCATAATTTTAATCTCTCAATCCTTTGTAATTGTCTTAATTTTTCCTTGTATTTTAGAGTTTTTAATTTGTCGAAGTCATTTGCCTTCAATAATGTTCTGTAAAACCGATGAAGCCAGGCTTTATTGGTTTTACAAAACATTATTGAAGATAATGACATCATTACGTCGATGCCTGACTAAAGGGAGTAATTGCACTCAAGGGTGGTCCGGATCTTAGATGGAATTCTTTAAAAAGAAAACGGCATATTCCAATACTCAAGCATTCATCTAAAAGGAATATAAATTCAACATCCATTTTACAAAAACACGTAGTAGCCAAATATTACTGTGTAGTAAACTTCCATTAACTATCCTACTAACAAACTTCCTATTTTTAAAATTTATCCAAACATGATATAACGTAATAGTTTTCGTCGTAAATTTTAAAAATTCTTTACAGAAGGGGAGGTTTCGGATGCTTTGGCAGCCATTTTAACAGTTATGATAAGACCTAACCATGTGATTGGATATTTCCTTGTTCAATGTAGGGGAGTGGATTATACAATATGCCATGATTTCCTAAAGGTTTTTAAGGAAATCGATTTGTCTCTATCTATTATTTTAATTTAGTCAAAATTGGGGGTGTGATTAGTAATTTTTATATGCTTGTAAATTAAAGATTTGTCTTCATCCATATTATTATAACTTATTTTATGAAACCCTTTTTTGGCGCGATTGCGTTGTGTATCCTGTGTATATATTCTATCACAATTATTGCAAGGAATACTATTCGCTATATTAGTTTTTTCGAAATTTATTTATGCTCTCATTAGTATTGCCATATTTCAGTTATTATTACCATTGTTAACCAACTTAATATTATATTTATTTAATTTTAAACATAATATCTAATCTTTCTACTCTTTTCATTAACATTTCCAATAAATGGAATGCTTGCGTATTGGATATTATCATTTTTTTTAACCTTATCCTGTTAATATCATTATAATATATAAAACGGACTTATTTGTAAATTGATCTAATAATATGAATATAAAGTTTAACGTGCATGTGTTAAATTAAGAAACATCAAATCAAAATGCACAAAAATAAAGGATTTGCACCCTGAGCGATTTCTTTAACAATTTATTTTTATTGTTGTGTTTTGCGGTTGGGGAATCACTTTCGGTGGTATCCTTAACCGTTGCACGCACACTGAGATGGGGGTAAATCTGGCTGAGGACGCCTAATAAGGCAGAAACGGCCGTCCCTGATTGCCGTCGGTGATGGCTCAGAATTCAAATCCTTTATTATTGTGCATTTTGATTTGATGTTTGTTGATATAATAATATTCTCAGGACCTACTGAATAATATATTGTACTTCCTCATTGAAAAACCTCTTATTACTACCTATTCTTAAAGCTCTGGAAAAATAATTAAGTAAAATATTCTTTTTAATAAAATAGGGTATAATGGAATTGAAATCAACGATCTTGGTTGTATGCGTAGGGTTTTCTATGTATGTTTATCTGTACTTCCTTCCCTCTCCAGTTTACAATTTTTGTTTCCAGGAATATTAAACTATTATTGCTTTCCTTTTCAAGTTCAAAATTCAAATCTTCATTAAAATTATTAAAAACATCAAATGTTTCATCAATTTTGTCTTTTTTAACATTAGCAAATATGTCACCCGCATATCTGTGATATAACAAAATATTACCATTTAATAGTTCCATATATTTACTCACATAGTCTGATATCACGTCCAGTATCCCTGAATACTCCTTTGTTTAATTTAAAAATTTATTGCTGATAACTGAAATATTGATTTTCTAAGAATAAGTTAATTAATTGAATAAAAGTGTTCAGATCGATGCGATCATTATTCACCAGTTCTTGCTCTAATGATCCATAGAGATTAACAACATCTAATCATCGAATACTCCTTATCGATACATCTACCTTTGTTAGTAATCGTACGAGAGTTAGTGATTGTACTTTGAGTTAGGTTTCTTAAATTTTTAATTAAAAAAAAAAATTCTCAGCTTTTTCTAATTCAAAGTTAAAAATATAATTTCCCGAGTCGTTTATTTGTTTTTGAGGTGATCCAATATAGGCTGCAGCTCTTTGTTGTTTTAATAAAAAATAAAATAAAACTTAAGTTAATTATTACAAAGTTCTTAAGCTTAATCTACTGTTAACTTTATAACTGTATTTCATGCTGTTTCCTCATGACGATATCAGCATTTCCATTAGCCTGTTTTAATTTATAGAATATATAAATACTTATTTAGCGACTGTTTTATTTACATAAATAAATGTAGACAGTTAATGAGTTACTTTGTCTTTGATCGTTCTCGAGATTAAGACACAACTGTTATTTAAGAAAATCACTTCATTCTGTCTTTATGATTTCAAAGCAGATTGTGCAGGAAAGCTACATTAAGATGAACGATAAATACATCTTCCAGGAATATTGTGATTAAAATTATTATATATAAAAATAACGATTAATTTAAAACATATTTTGATTAATCTATTAATTCAAATTGAAGTAAATAAGTGCTTGGAAAGGAATTAACCTTTCAACTTCTTCCCTTTCGATATCTTATTTTATTTACTTACTTCAAATGGTTTGCTTTTTAAAGGAGATTATTTTGGCAAATCTCTTGGCATCCAGAATAATTGATTCATGGTTTGTTTATTGTTAAGGTGTTGGAGACCAATGACTTGAAAGATTTGTCCATAAAGGCCGTTTTAGATGTGTCATTAAAGTAAGTGATCTGTAAGCTATCGGCCATCGTTACAGCCCGGTCCATTTTCAAAGCAGACTGCTGTCCATATGTAGTAGCAGTCTGACACCAGCGCTCCTAGTGTTGAATTGTAGAACTTGTAGTTCAATTGCATTTGCATCTGCTTAATTGACTACGTAATTGATATTCATGAACAGGTAAAAATTCACGATGTTTGCTTGGATGCTTCCAGGAAAAAAACTACATTATTAACCAAAATTTTCTTTATTGGTGATCTACCCTTACAATGACATTGGCATTGCTTACTTAAAGGGCAAGTCGTTAAATTTCATTTTCCAAAATACCATTGATTTGTATCTGCACTTTAGATTACAAGGTAGTAATGGCAGTCACAGCTTATTACATACTTTATATTCGAATTTACATTTGGTTACTGGATTAGATTTCAACTCTTCGAAAAAAAGAATAAGTAATTTATTGTGAAAATAATCCACCACGTCACCTTTACTCTTTGTAACTCTTGCATTGATATAAAAGGAGGAACGAATTCCAATTCCACTATTTGTTCAACTCGCAATCCTAGAGTAAATTTCGCAATAAATTTCGAAATTCGGAAACATTAATAATACATTGAATGGAACTGTATTTATTTAAGGAACAATAATAAACAATAATTGAAAGTTCACAACTTGATCCTGTTATCCTTTATATCTACAGCTAAAACTATAGCACTTAGAATTATAGTTGATACGTAATTAGATTCGTCTCGTTGTCGCGGAAGACTCTCTGCTCGTGCAGTTTTTTTATATCTGTACTGGTTTCCGAGATATTCCCAAAAATACGGTACTAGGAAACCCTACAAGCTTATGTATAGGACATAACAGTGCTGATTTTAATTTTTTTTCTAATAATAATAGTGGTTAGATTAGAATATATTAGTACACATGCCCCAATAATACAACTAATGATATATTATGAGCAGCACATGATCATTTGTACACTGCACTCACACAATACACAGACACAGACTCTACACTCAGGCCGCAACTTCCCAAAGTACACATCAAAACAACTAAACCATACATCACAACAGACCTGACATCACTCTTGTTGATAAGGTCAACAAGCAGACCTATTTCAGTGCCTATCAGCAAGAACATGCAGAAAACTCACGCAGACAAGATCAGTAAATACCCTGATCTAGCACACGAGCTCCAGAAGCAGTGGAGGCAGGATCGAGTAAGTGTTGTATTCATCGTTCTGTCTGTCATTGGTCTGGTGCCTCACATATTGCACCACAGCCTCAGCACACTAGGACTTCACAAAAACACTTATGCAAAACTGCAGAAGGCTGTCGTACTCAACACAACACGCATAGTTAGGAAATTTATGGAAACAAACACACTTCCCTAATCATTCTTGCACACGTCTTTACACTTGGCAATATGTGCTTTGGTCCTTGACCCGACATGTTGTCTTTGCTGGGGAAACCCAAGGTTTGAAACATACAAACATAATAATAATAATAATAATAGTGGTTAGATTAAAGCATATTTTCTCAAAGCCAAAAAAAAGTTTCAACAAATTAGTATTTACAAAAACGTCACAGCTGGTGTCACATAAAAAAGAAGAATTATGATTCAAGTTTATTATGAGTTTAAACCCTGAAATGCCCTCTGATAGTTTCAATTTGGGATTGTAGGCTAAACAACATTAGAAAAAACAAGGGACTTGAATCACATAGTGGTATATTTGGTGAAGAAAATTCAGAAAACTGAGGTATACGCGGGGTATCAGTTTGTTTTGTCGAATAAAAGGACTGATGATAACTTGATGACTGAATATTCCTGTGTGAAATCCTCACAGAACCTTCATAAAAATTGCCAGAATACTTTTATCATAAACATAAAAAAATATATTTTTTAATAATATTTAAATAAATATTTATTTATTTTTAAATTAAAATTAAAAATATTTGCGCTTTCTACTAAACCATACATCTATGGTATTCTAATTCAAGAACCTAATTTTCAAAAGTGAGTTCATTTAACAGGACCTACCCTAATATGCACAAACTAAACAGAAATTCGATAGATTAATTCTATTTTAGCTAGACTGTTCTAAATCTCCAATTATAAGTTATTTCTTTTCAAAGGTCCACATTGGAAAGGTAGCTAATTACATTTAGAGATCTCTATGCCCAATACGAGGTCTGTATTGATTCTATTGATTCAAGATGTTTATATTCGCGCACAAGTTTCTTGTTTTTCCTAATTTTGTTTAGCGTACAACCCCAAATTAAAACTTTATCCGTGGGCCTTTTAGGATTTAAACTCTTCCTACAAACTTGAATCTTAATTCTTCTTTTGTATGTCACACCAGCTGTGACGTTTTTGTAAATTTTCATTATGTGTTAAATATTCAATCGTTCATTAGCTTCTCTTTACAAATAATTTATCGCGATCTCTACGATCACTGATCAATATGCAATAGAAGAAGCCTTTTATAGATGGAGTCAAACTACATATAATAGGTCGATGGATCTTCCGCAAGTTTCGCTCTTAGAAACCTATATTAAAAATACCGACTTCTCGTCGTGCCGGCGTGGTCTAGTGGATTAGACGGCACGAGGCCGATACGTCGGCACCTGGGTCGAATCCTGCAGCTGATATGACAATAGGCTTTATTACGATTTTTGATGAACTTTTTAATTCCTGAGCTAGAGCTACATGTAGTGCAACCAATGTACGAAGACAATCGGTGAAGCCATGTGATGGCAGCCTCTCTTACAGGATTCAAAGAATACTATACTGGAACAGCATTTCTTTTACATAAAAAAATTTGTACCTAAATTTTATTTGTGAGAAATTATTGATTAAACGCTTACAGTTCAATTGTAGTATAGTTAATTTTTTTTGTTTTTGAAAATTTTTATTGTATGAAACCACTTTTTTTTTTAGTATTTTATTGATTATTTTTTTTTACTTTTTTGTTTTTGAAATCAGTATATTTGGTTGATCTTTCGTAAAATATTGTGGCCCCGAAAAAAAGGGCCTTTTATTAAAATTTCTTAATTTTATTAAGAAAAGTTTTTTGTTAATTTTTTTTTTTAATTTTGTAGTTACTTTTGAATTGAATGATTCACCTGATGATTCGCTCAATGAAATAATGTCTTCAAATTCTTTGTCAGTTTCATCATCAATGTGTGCCAGGAAATAATCAAAGAATCCCACCCTGTTGTCTAGAATTCCATCTTGGAGCCAATATTTTTCTGGAATCTTATTAACATGTTTTTCCAGTCATCAGCTGTAACATTCTCAAAGCTTCCTTCCATATCTTGTGAACTTGAGTCTCATTAAAATTATTAGACTACTGTTTTCATTTCTTCTTTCATGAAATGTTTTGCCCTGTGCCCATGTTAGCTCAATAGGATTTTCATCACGGTGATATAGAGGCAACCTGAGAACATTGTGTCCATTCACTTCACACAGTGTATCAATGACGTAACGTTTCTTGGCATGGTTTCGAACACGTTGTAATAACTCACACTTCAGTTCATCAATACGGTAGAGAATTTGATCCTGATCCAATCATGCTTTCTTAGTATCAGCTTTCTTAGTGTAGTGGGAGCTTTATCAATTTCTACACTACGATATGAGCTTTGTCCAATACTATATCGCTGTTGGTTGGCAGATTTGGTAGAAGCGGGTTTTCGAACCAGATTTTGAAATTATCACCATTCATCTCGTGATGATGATTTCCTGACTTCTTGCTTGATTTAAAGACGCATTCGGAATAAATCCTTGATTATTTCCTGCATGGATAATGATAAAACGTGGCGCAGGTCTTTGATTTACTTTTCAAGCAGTTTCACTATTCCACCTTGCCAGACTTTTTTAGTAATCTGATACCAATGAATCCATGTTTCATCCAGCCGAACGATTGATTTGCCATCTTCTTTATACTGACGATATAGCCGTAAAAAACTCTTCTTTTCACGACGATGTTGTCACGTTCATGCAAGATGAACGTGCAAGATGCATTTCCTCCATTTGAATCCTAATTGGAGCAGAATTTTCCGAAATGATTCTTTACATTACTTAAAGTTACTTGCCGTCTTCACTTCTTCGTATAACGTAGGTAGAGTTGATGTTTTAGCTTCTGTATATATACCGTGAACACAGCGACGGATAAGACATCTGTCGACATCGTCAACATCGGTTCCTTTTCTTCCGTCGTCCCTGCAGGCTTTGCTTTTTCGTTTTATTCTGCAAAAAAGGTGTGTGGTTTTTTTTAATGCCTGTAGCTGCAGCTACTCGATTCTGAATTTGGTGTAAAGATATTAGAGGTCCTCAATTCTCAAATTCCTGTCGGAAATATTCCTCGACTTTCAAAATAATTTCTCGAGCGCTGCTCTGCAATATTTTGACATTTTTAGGGAAACTGTCAATTAAATCAACGCCCTGTGCTTTGAGGCGCATCTGTTTCTGTTCGGCTGAAAAATAGCTACGTCATGGCCATTGGGCATGTATTCAATTGCCATCATATGCTGGTTGCACTGTATTTATTAATTTTATTAGCATAAGCCTTATGAAGATTATTATTAAGAGGTACAGTAGCATCGATGAGCTCTTCTATGTTTTGTCTAGCAATACAAAGTTTGGCCTAATGGCAATAACTGTCTGTTGCTAAGTGTAAAAAAAAGTATACAAAATAAATAAATAAATATGTGCAAAGGGATAAGGGATATTAAGGATGTGTGGTTGTGTCCATGAATTTACTAACTATTGTGTTGTATTGAGTTTTCTGCATGTTCTTGCTGATAGACGCTGCAATATCAATCAGATAGGTCTGTTTGTTGGCCTTATCAACAAGTGTAATGTCAGGTCTGTTATGGTGTATGGTTATTATTATTATTATATCGAAAAAGTTTCAAACCATGGGATTCCCCAGCTAACACAATATGGCGGGTCAAGGACCAAAGCACATATTGCCAAGTGAAAAAAAAAAAAAAAAAAAAAGTTTGGAAGAATAGTTAGGGATGTGTGTTTGTATCCGTAAATTTCCGAACTATGCGTGTTGTGTTGAGTACCACAGCCTTCTGGAGTTGTGCATAAGTGTTTTTATGAAGTCCTAGTGTGCTGAGGCTGTGATGCAATGTGTGAGGCACCAGACCAGTAGCGGACAGGATGATGGGTACAACACGTACTCGGTCCTGCCTCCACTGCTTCTGGAGCTCGTGCGCTAGATCAGTGTATTTACTGATTTTGTCAGCGTGAGTTTTCTGCATGTTCTTGCTGATGGGAACTGCAATATCAATGAGATAGGTCTGTTTGTTGACCTTATCAACAAGTGTAATGTCAGGTCTGTTGTGATGTATAGTTTTGTCTGTGTGAATGGGACGGTCCCAGTACAGCTTATGTGAGGGGGACTCTAGTATGCTTTGTGGTGTGTACTTGTAGTATGGGACCGTGTTCTTAATAAGTGAGTGTTTGTGTGCTAGCTGTTGATGAACGATCGATGCTACCTGATTATGTCGTGGAGGTAGTTATTATTATTATTATTATTATAATTATTATAGATAATTTTAATTTCTAATTAATTAATTTAATTTTACCAAAGGCAGAACCAATTTTTAAAGGAAGCTTAGATAATTGTAATAAAAAAGAAAAGTTTTAGCTGTTAAATACCTTAATAAATTAAAAATTTATATCTGAATATTATCTATTAATGAAAAAAAAAATGCCTTATTTAGCCTGAAATTATGTTTACTTTTCTATTCGCTTTTATAATTGAAAAAGGAGACACTTGAATAATGAAAATAAATAAATAAAATACAAATAAGAGTAATTGTACAAAAAATACTGTTGATTTCTGATTAGATTTCTGTCATAATTCAGATTAATTTGTTTTCTGGAAAATAAATACATTCTTTCACTCCCTTCTCTTTTTTTTTTTTAATTCCTTCAATTTTCATTGAAAAATATTGTGATGATATATCTTTATTTATATTTAGATCATATATTTGTTTGCGTTTTATATATTCTGTTTGCAGAACTGTTAAAATATTAATAACAATACTGGTAAGCTACAGACAAATGAAACTTCAGATTTATAATAATAATAAATAAAAAAATAATTCTCGTCCCCCCTTTCTTGAATTTCACTAGCCTCGCCCTGACGTTGTCAGGTTGAGCTAGTTACGTGGTCCCTAGTTGGCCAAATTCGATAAAAGGAAGGAAATAATAAAAATCCGAAGAAAGGATTATTTGTTTAATCTCCATTTATAAAAAAAAATAATAATAATAATAAAAATAATAAAAAATTTAAACAGGCTATCAAGCTAATTTATTAAGATATCATGTAGATTATTATTAATTGGCCAACAATGATGATGACACATTCTTTATTTCCGTACTTCAACGAATAATAGTAATTAAAATTCATTATACAAGGATCTAATAGAAAGAATAATGACATTATTGTTAATCATCTATAGAACTTTAAGACAAACATTAATAAATTTACACTTTAATAAATTTATTTAAAATCAACTATTGTATTTCAATAACTCATTCTTAATTACACTTTCGTATTTTTTTTTCTTTATTTTTTTGAAGACGTATTTCAAAAAAATAATGACATACTATCATTCTTAACTATTTTTTTCTTTTTTCCATTTTAATACTTTTTAAAATAAGTAATAAAGTCCAATAAAAAAAATTTTTTTTACAAATTTTATAAAAAGTCCTGCAGTTTTTCGTAATCTATTTTCAATCTTATCGATAGCTAATTTTATGTAAAAAAAAAAATCAATTTCTTCGAATATCATTAACCACGCTGATATTAATACAGAAGAAAATTCTACTCATCAATGACTTCACAGACCCAAATAATAATTATTGCTAAAATTATCATCCAAATATCAGTTTTAGATATTTCCACTATCTAAAGTTCGGTTAAAAAGAGAACTAGAAAGAAAGCAATTGGCGGATGTTTTGTACTTTTGACACCAGGTAAGATTCAGAAGAAAAAAAATCACATGTTGTAACCAAAGAACAAATAATATTAGAAGAAGACAAAACATTAAATACTAAATAAAATATTACATGTTGTGAATACTTTGAGACTTGTATAGTGGACGATGAAAAATATAGACTACTCTGCGTTAAGAAGAGTGTTAGGACTTGGCAGAAATTAAGATACAGTGAGAAATAGGTAAATCTTTGAAAAGGCATTTGTCCATTAAGGTTGTGCATCGCAGTTTAGGGAGACAAACAACTTCCTATGAAAAAAAAAACCTTACGATTTTCTCTAACACAAAAGCTATTCCCTATTTGTTATTCATTATGTCTCCATTAAGTTTACTATGCATTTTTTGATTTACTTTGGGGTAAATAGAAAATGTATACTTTCAATCTATAGTGTTTTTTTCCTTAGATACTTATTCCACATTTAATTTTTATTAATAGCGACACCTTAATAAGAAAGAAAAATGAATAAAAATATTAAATTAAATGAAAATTAATGATATTTTTACCAAATCAATGAAAATAGATAATTAAGCATAGGAAATTTACCTCTCTTGAATAACATCATCTGTCGATTTAATACGATTGAATATTTAATTTTCAGAAATAATCTGCGACATGTTTAAAATAATTTTCATTAAAATTACATTGTAGCCTACGGCCTACATAATATATTGAAATTGTGAATAATTTGGTCTCATCCATTGTTGGTTTTTTTAACATTTCAAATGCGCAGTTTGAAGTCTTATGCTTTAAAAAAATTCATCGAGGTCCCTCTCGCTGGCACATGGATTTTCTCACTGTTTTTTCATTTGTGAGTTTTTCATTGTGTTTTTTCCCTTTGAGGCACCACTGCGCTTCCGATGAATTGTTCATACTAGCCTCAGTATGGACACCTTGTTATTTAATGTGACTTCTCCTGGCTAATAATAGCCAACAAGCGTGAAACAGCTGTTCCAGGATGTCACTTGTAAATAATTTGGTCTCATCCATTGTTGGTTTTTTTATGTTGTATATAGTTGTTGCTTTTCTACATTTGAGTTGCGGTCCGGGTAAATTGAAGAGGAGCCATAGTTTATATACCCCTCTGCTCTACGTATAACTAATCAATACCTTTCAAACATATCATCTTCCTTTGTAGATAGAATTGACAATTACCCATAAATCACAGATATACACAATAATGGTATTTGCACACCTAATTCAACAAAATTATACTATAATTATAAAAAATATATTTCATGAAGAATTGATATCTTTGTCGTAAATTTAACCTGGATGATACACCAACTACGATAAATATACAGGGTGGAAATGAATAGATGCAACAAACTTTTAGGGCCTATAAGGATGTGAAAATGGAACACTTTTTGGTATGGAACGTGGGTCCGGAAACTCACCGATTCCTTTTTACACTTTCTTTTCTATTCATTTCAATATTTTGAACGGTTTGGCTTGTTTTCCTTAATGCAAGGCAGTAGATTGTTGCGTATACCCTTGTTGTCATTAGCACAACAGATAATGATCACGATGAAATCAGTAAGCGTTATGTCACGCGCATTACATTTCATTGTTTACTGAAGTTCTATTCCACGACAAAATGTCTGCATTTACTTTTGATGCAAGCCTTGCATCGAAGTTGGGTGGCCATCACTTCAAACATCTCTTGTAAACATGATACAATGATCTCTGTTATGCTTACTGGTTTCACGTGATCATTATGTGTAACGACAACACATGGTCTACACAACAAACTACTGCCCTGCATTAAGGAAAACATGCCAAACATTTCCTAATATTGAAATGAATTAAAAAAGGGGGTATAAAAGGGAATCGTTGCATTTCCGTTGCTTATCAAAAATATTCTATTTTCACACAAATTATTTAAATTTGTTGCATGTATTTATTTACACCCTGCATAACATGACTAATACGGTAAAGTACGGTATAATACGGTAAAACTCAAATAGACGTGCACGTCGCAAACTAAATGAGAAATTTAATGTAATTTTTTAAGATTAATTAAAAAAAATAATACAAATGAATTTTTCCACGCTTGGATTTAGAGGGAATTTTCATTGACATTCAGGAATGAGAAATACAGATGGGATATAAATTGCAGGAACCTTTATTCGGATCATTCAGGAAATAAGTGAAGATGACCTAAAACGTTTTCTCACGCTCAGGATTTATTCTACAATTTTTCATGGTTCAATTTTCGAAACAATTCTTTTTTAAAAATACTCTGGTGAATATAGATAACAAATGCTTCAATTCCCTGTTCTTATTCTAATGATTTAAAAAAAAAAAAAAGAAATTGATTCACTCCCTTAAAGAAACTTCGGAAAAAAAAGCCACAAAATTAGCATTGAAAAGTTCAATTAAATATCTTGAATTCATTAAAGTCATTTATACCTGATTCAGATATTCGTTATTTCTTTTTTCTTTAATTGTAATGTTAAAGAAACATTGTAATTTAAAGACTTAAGAACAATATAAAGAACTTTCCTTAAACAATCAAACATTAGTTTAAATTCAAAGCTTTGTAAAGTGTATTTTTCGAATAGAACTTAAATACAACGTCTATTTAGAATTTTAAAAAAAAAGTCGTATTCGTTTGAAAAAATTCAGAGAATATTTTTAAATCTTACGGAGTAAATTCTCTCAAAATCTCTACAATTTAGGCAAATCCTCAATTCTCTTTAATTTCAGCTGATTCAATAAAAGACTAACTGAAATCCTGAGACATTGTAATTTTACCACATTTAATAAAAAAAAAATCATATCAAATAATCCACAGTATGAAAATTCACCAGTTTCAAATCATCTTCAGTATCTTTACAAATTATTGTTATCCCTTAATATTTTCATAAAAAATTTCATTTAAAACCTAAATATCTTTAAAAATAAATGTTAAGAAAAAAAAAAGCTTGAATATGATTCGCAATAATCAGTTCTTAATGTTTTTTATTAATTTTTTTGTTCGAAGACTATTATTATCAATAATGCATCTTTTTATTATTATTATTAGGTTTTTACTGTTTATTCGAAATTTAATGCTTATAATAATAGGATATTTCCGTCTGCTTTGACTGAGAGGCCTTGATGTTGAATTGAATCCCAGTTTACGACGAGTGGCCTAATCGTAGTTTCATTGATGTCTCCCCCTTTGCTGGCCTCCCCTTATTCATCTGTGCAATCAGTTCTTCTTCCTCCCCCATCTACTAATTGCTCTCTTGTATAATGCCCCATTCTCCGTTGCATGGTAGGGCGGAATATGGAGATCGTATCCCTTCACAAAGGCAGATTAACTGGGTTAAAGAGTGGGCGGCAGAAAGAATCATTTCGGTCAGGATCCAATAAATTAGAAACAGCTTAGCATTGTATTGGAGGGGTTTTTATTTATAGTTTGTTTCTTACTCCTGTTTATATAAATACATTTAGGTTACATTTACTAACAGGAAGGAGGGGAAAAAAATAAGGGGGAATGGGAGAGGGGGGGGTAGAAAGGAAAAGAAAAATAAGAATCAGCAATTTTAATCTATTTTTCTTTTTTCTTTTTTATCGTTTTGCCTCACGCTTTTTTCATTTCAAGATAGTGGTAAAAAAAAATATTGTTATTCGATTGCGTTATCGGAAAAAAGGAACCCCTGATTCTGAAATAAACTGTCTTATTCGCTCTCTTCCTTACAGACTGGTTTTTTTTTTTTTTTTAATTAACTGAATTGAATTGCTTTTTAAAATTTTTATCTTACTAATAATTTTCCCCTTAGTAGCAGCATTACGTAATATTTATACCAAATTCTTCTACAAATTCTCTTCTTTTCATATTCTTGTAATGTATAAAAGTAACTCCATAAACTCTTTCATAGTATTTAAATAATTTATTTAAACACAAAACATTTAAATTATTGACTTTATCAACTTATTGTTTTGTGAATATTAATTTCATATATTATTGTCATTATCTATAAATTTAATAATGTCGACCAAGTTAAATCAATTACCATTGTTACAACAATTTTCTAGCATTCATTTTGATATATACTTTTGAATTGATGATGTTCTTTCTTTTTTGTATTATTGCTTGATTTATTAATTCTTATTTTGCTTGAAGAAGGGAATTACGCAATATTATGTTCCCGAAAATTCGCTATTTTGTATTTAAATAAATTATTTAAATACTATGAAAGAGTTTATAGAGTTACTTTTATACATTACAAGAGCTATTAAAATTTGCTCAAATCAGTTGTTATTATCCAATGAATTAAATTCAATCAGAAGTATCTTCTTAAAGAATGATTTTCCTATAGATTTTATTGATAAAACAATTAGCAGAACCTTGCGAAGAAGTAAATTCTCTAAACCTAGTACAAAAGAAAATAAGAAATTTGTTTCTATTCCGTATGATGCTAACCTTAAACATATGCTTGATGCTATTTTAAATCAAGCAAATATAAAATTGGCACACAAAGCTAATAATACTTTAAAACACATCTTTAATAAGAATATTAATAAAATTAATAATAAAGACAAAATGGGAGTTATCTATGGTATCAAATGTGAAGGTGTCAGTATTAATTCCATGTATTTTGGCGAGACTGGACGTAAAGTAAAAAAAACGAATGAAAGAACACGAAACAGCTATAGAGAAGAGTAACCTGCAATATTTAATAGCATTATATCACAAAAATTCCGGCCACAATATAATGGTAAACAATCCCGTCATTTATCAAGGTTGGTAGACCAAAGCAAAGCATATTATAAGGTTGTGTAACTCAATGTAAATGGCGAGACAAAAGTCTTGATTGTTCATTGGCTCCCTGATGTGACGTCAGCAAAAGCCCATTTTCGCCAATGTCAACATGGCTGCGCAATCGGCAAAGGTGGAATTCTGCGTTCGTTATTATTGGAAATGAAAATAAAACTAAAAGAATATAATATTCCATATTTTTTCTTCAAATCTTTTCTACTGTAAAATATACTATTAATCATCTTCCCTACTACACCAGAAAATAAAATTTGTAAATAAAATTGTTAAAAATTTTAAACTACCAAGAGATGATGTAATCATAAAAAATTCAAAAGACTTAATTCAAAAATAGGACATTTCTTTAATAATAATAATAAGTTTCACATATTTTCCTTAGATGTTGATAATATGTATACTAATATCCCAGTGGAAGAAACCTTAATGGTAGTGGATAAATTAGCATTCGAAAATAGGGAAACACTATTGAAACAAAAAATAGATTGTAATGAATTAATGGAAATTATAAAGTTAATAACTGAAAATGTATATTTCAAACATCGGGACAAGGTTTACAAACAAATTAAGGGTTTCCCAATGGGATCCCCAATATCAGGGTCATTGTGCAACATGTTCATGAATGTATTTGAATGCAAACTTTTGAAAGAAACCAAATATAAACTAGAATATTATCGTTATGCAGATGATATAATAATATTCTGGTTCGGGACCAGGAGACAATTTGACATTTTTTTGAATGAAATCAATAAAAGAAACATAGACATTCGTTTCAAAATGGAAGAAGAGGTCAATGAATGTTTAAAATTTCTTGATTTGGAGTTAATAAAAAAGGAAAACAAATTGATCCTAAAACACTACAATAAAGAGTACAAAAGTGACCATGTTATAAATTTTAATTCTGGACATAATATAAATATAAAACGGAATATTATTGAAAATTATTTACTTAGAATAGATAATAATACGAGTAAGGAAGAAGATTTTAATAAAAAAATTGATGATATGAAAACACTACTAAAAAAGAATGATTATACAGACAAATTTATTGAAAGCACAATTAGGAATTATCATACATTTAAAATAAAAGAATTGAAAGCCTATGATGATATGAGATGTTTTATACCATATTTGAATAGCAATAGTTTGCGTTTAAAAGAAATATACAAGAAATTCGGAATCAATGTAAGTTTTGAATATAATAATAATAATGATAAGAATATTTTGTGTAAAAAATTGAATAGTATTGATAAAAGATATGAAATGGGTGTAATACATAAATTGGAATGTCTTAACTGTAATTTGTTTTATATTGGAGAAACGAAAAGAACGATTAAGGAACGTGCATCAGAACATGGATACTATATCAGGACAAAATTAGTAGAAAAATCTGAAATTGCGGAGCATTGTAATGAAAAGAAACATTTTATTAATAAGGAAGTTAGAATTCTTTGTAATGAAAAGAATACTAAAATTAGAAAAATAATCGAAAACTTATGCATAAGAACCTCAAAAGGAAACAACTTAAATAGAAATGATGGGATTAATATAGATGAAGGTATAGTAAAATTAGGCAAAGATTTAATTGATGAAAAATATTTTAATCCCAACAATAAAGTAATAATTGAAGATTTAGATTGTAAAAAACAATTGAATTTGGATACACAACTCAAGGATTATTGTGAAGACGATGTTCTATAATATTCATTGTAATATTCATGAATATTGTAAGTTATAATCTCGTAACCTAATAATATATTTTATTAATATTGTATTGTTTATATTTCACAGATATTGTAAATTCAAAATCTCGTGATTTATTATTTAACATTAATATTATTATTTGTAAAGGCTTGAAGAAGAGGAGACATTCTTTAATTTTCTCCTCGAAAATTCGCTGTTTTTTTCTAGAAATAAATATAGTGTTTAACATTTATTTTCTGGTGTAGTAGGGAAGATGATTAATAGAATATAATACTGTTTGTAATAATAATAGTCAATCAAAACACCAAAATAAAATTGTTAGAATAATATTTATGTGTTGATTTATATGAACAGAATGCCGCTCTTGATAAAATGCAAAACACTGTGCAAAACATGTTATCTGTCAAAAAAAAGTGCCTTCAATTATTTCAGAAAGGCATTATTATTTCCATTCAATCCCTAAAGTCGTTATTTTCCAATCTCAGATCTAGTCATAATATTGATTATATATTAACCCACCGGCTAAACCAAGATTGTCTGGAGAATTTTTTATCACAGCTTCGCACCAGAGGGGGTTTAGATGATCACCCCACCCCACTCAATGTATACCGTATTCGTATGATAATTTTAGGGAAAAATCCTTGTATTACGAATATGTCCACCTCGAACACTCAAGATCCCAGCAATGAGGATTATTTGATCACAAGAGTTTTAAATTGTATTGATATATCCACAATAGCTAGTACGCCTGTAAATGACCGCCAGTTTTCATTCAGTGACGATATGACTTGTGTGGCTTCAGAAATGGTAGATGACAATATATTTATTGAAAAGTCGAGGCAAGTTTTCGAAGAGAAGATTGATATTTTAAATAAGACACTTAGTGAGGTCAGCAAAGTAAATGCGGGAGTTTCTGGAAAAGAAAATAATATTGGGAATGCTTTAAATACCGTCATTGTGGAGGGTGATGAGTACGAGTTTGACGAGTGTGCTGAAGGAGCCCTCGAATTCTTGGCAGGATGGGATGCAAACAAAAACTTGGAACTCTGCCAGATTTGAATTTAGTTTGAAACGAATCTTCAACATGACCATGACTATGCCTTTCCTTCTTGGACCAAACGCCTTTCTTTAGGGGATATGTAACTCCATCAATATCACTTGTCAATCATGTCAAACACTTTGAAATGGAATTTAATAATTACCACCCAAGAAATGCTTTGAGAAAGGATAAGGGGGTGGTTTCAATTTTATCTTGTAAAATACTGCAAAAATACCCGCATCCTATACACATAATTAAAAAAATTGTAAAAATTCGTACTTTAATACGAATGGACTATTTAAACTTTGCTATGGTTGATGAAGCGCGCAAATAAGCTAAGAAATTGAAAAAAGATAACTACTTAATTGTAAGATAACTGCCTAAAATTAGTGATAAATAAGGTTCTGTAAACACTAATCCTGTATTGAAACTCCATGTTTTGTGTATTGCATTTCACGATTAGAACGTTCTAGCATCAAAGCCTGTCGGACGACAGGCAAAAAAAAATCTGAAAATTATTTTATTATCAACTATCAAATATAATGTAAATACTGGGCTAACTTGTGAACGAAGCTTCTACGGCAGAAATGGTTTTGAGTTTCGAAATCAGCGTAACCAACTGAGTAAGTACGCCAAATTTCAATAAAATGGGTGCAGTGGTAACAAAATTATTTGGTTTTGAACGTATGTTTTGTTAGAATTTCAGTTAAAATTTCATGGAAACAACATGGAATGACAAAATGAACTAATATTTCATCCAATTTGAGTACCCTTGATTCCATGGTACCATTGAGAACCTTGGATCTATCTTACTAGCTTAATTACATCGAGTTACAGACAGACAGATGGACAGACAGACAGACGAAATTAGCAAATTATATAAGTTGAATTCCGATTTTCTTTCTTATCTCAATAAAAATATTTCTTGAAGTTTGGCAACAATCTGTCAAAAACACTTTTCAAATATTCCCGCCGTAGCTTATTGCTGTTTCTGGTGTAACGTCGCAGGATTGACGACAAAGCAACTGGTTTACAAACAATA
>JAFIDM010000007.1:29850016-29867954 GCA_023159025.1 Thereuonema tuberculata | reverse complement strand
AATAATGTCGACCAAGTTAAATCAATTACCATTGTTACAACAATTTTATAGCATTCATTTTGATATGTACTTTTGAATTGATGATGTTCTTTCTTTTTGTATTATTGTTTGATTTATTAATTCTTATTTTGCTTGAAGAAGGGAATTACGCAATATTATGTTCCCGAAAATTCGCTATTTTGTATTTAAATAAATTATTTAAATCCTATGAAAGAGTTTATGGAGTTACTTTTACAGTATTACGTAATTTTATCAAATATATAATAATAAAAAAGAATACCAATCATATTCGTTTTCAATAAAAGATATATTTTAAACATTACCCCTCTTATGTTAACTAGATAAAAGGATTAGGGGGAGGCTTAATTAAGGGTAAAGATATTCCAGTAATTTGTGTTTTAAATGAAAAGAAATGTAAATAACAATTAAATACTTATTTATTTATTCATATTAAATATCAACAATGTATTTGAAGTTTAATATGAGTAAATTAAAAATGCTTCTCCTTCTAATTTTTGTTTTTCACAAATTACATGAAGTCCTCCTCAAGATCATAGGAAATTCAGTTTTGGCCTCGAGGTCAGGAAAGATGGTCATCCTGGAATAAGACAAACGAAAAATCGATGTAGCTTATATTGCATTGAAACTGGCTTAGCTTCAGTCCAAAATGTTTACCTTTTTAAGCATAGAATACTTTAGACTTCAGTAGAATAAGGAACAGTTTATTAATTTTATGCTTTTTATTCCACTGTAGTTGTTGGATACTTTGGCGATATTTTTTAAAAAAGTCATTAAAAGTCATTTTCTATCTGTAATACATCTTAATACATTCTAGTATTTCTAATTGAAATCCCAAATTAGAAATTTTATACACTACTTTTTTGTTTATCACCTGGTAATTTTCGCATTTTCGGTTAAAGCGCCACAAGCGATTATATGATAATATCATATATCTTTTGTATGTTTTGGAGATATTTGTTTTGTGTCCACTTAGAAAAAATCAATATAAAGTTTAAATCCGTTAACAAAATTAAATACATAACTTATTGTTTTCTTAAAAAAAAAAAAAAAAAAAATTCTTGTTATGAAGAATTGTTCATCCATGACAAATGGATGGATTCGTCGGAAATGAGACAATGTTGAGAGGTTTCGTCGTGGATTCATGTAAAGGAATGAAAAATGTTTTTTTTTTTTTGCAGAAGGATCTAAGGAGTAACGGCGTAGTGTTAGAGACTCAAAGTAGACATCATCTAATTTGCAATAAGTTATACTTTAATGCTGTTTGTTATTGTTATTAATTATACTATATCAAATTTCATGTTTAATTATTAAGTTAATTTTGTTCTTTAAGTTTAAGTGCCTTTAAAGCTAGGTAAAATAAAACGAAAATAAAGGAAGAACACTGTAGACAATCCCATTTAACCCCCTTTTCGAGAAATGGACAGCTCCGCAGTGAATACACGCGACGTTCAAAGGAAAAAGTTTTAAACATTATTAGTAAATTATTATTTTATTACAGGTAAAAATAAAATTATTTTATTACACATAAAAATGCACAGAACCCGAATTTATTACGAATAAAATAAAACGAAAATAAAGTAAGAAAACTGTAGACAATCTAGTAGCCAGGTCAATCATTTATCCCCTAAATGAGTTTTTCCGAAGTCGAGACCTAGCTAAATCATATTCTCGCAACGAAAAACGGTAGATTTATCCCATTTTATCAAAATCCGTAGACCCGTTTTCAAGATAAAATTTATAAGAATAACTCGCTTTTTAGTAATTGATTTGATTTCACAACTCACACTTTGCTGTGATGACACTTTGGGATTATTTAAACCATTTCCCACTTTGTTATCTGTGTCTGTTTATAGAAATTTCAGGCTTGATAAAGGAAGGATGTAGTTTTTTCCGAAAATTTGATATATTTTATTAAATACTTTAAGTGTATGGCAAGTAGACAGTGTGATGTTATTTTAACTTATAATTATGAGAAGAGAGAAGAAATATAGCATTAGGAATGAGATCTGTTTCTTCGTTGTCTTAAAGATAGTTATTAATAATACTTTTAACAACGGATATAAAGAAATATTGTTATGTAACGTTTTAGTTAATTTTACTGGAATAGAGAGAAATATTAAGGAGGTCTATGGAAAACATAAGCTGAAAAGTAGTTTATTAAAATTGACTCTAAGTCGCTGATAGAAAAAGAGAATCACAGAAAATGTGAAGGTTTATAATAAGAGATTAATCAAATATAGTAAAACCTCTGAAATCCGGCCCTCGGTAATTCGGCCCCCACGGTAATCTTGAGTATTTTTTTTTTAATAACTAAATTCGTTTCCCTATCCGTACATATTCATTATGAGTAAAAAAAGAAAGAAAAACTTTGTCACTCTGGAACAGAAGCTTAATGCGTTAAGGAGATTGGATGCAGGGGAATCTGCAAATCACATATCACTAGAGCTTGGTGTCGGAAAAAAGCACATTTGTATTGTTTTTCATAAACATTTGAGTACAAAATTATGAAAATGGGGATAAATTAATTAAACCTGGCATTATATCTTCACAAAAATTGAGCTATTTTAAGAACTCTCTCGGTAGTCCGGCTTTTCTGAAATCCAGCCTGCTGGGCGCCACATTAGGCCGGATTAGAGAGGTTTTACTGTACAAAGATATGTACAAATTAAAAAATACCATCGATTATATCAGTGCTTACGAGTTACCAACTGTCCTGGATCAAAGTCAGTATTCAGTGGTGAAAAAGATCCCTGACCTCAACTGAATATAAGTTATAAAGACAGATGAAGCCAATCAATAGTGTCATCTAGAACACGCTTATAGGAAGCAAAGACATCCAGAATATCTGAAAGTTTCGTTTCAAATCGAACATCAGAGAAATACTGTTGGTTTTTATCATTTATGATGTTTACGAATAAATAAACAAAAAAACACATGAAAGCTAAATTGAAGATTTTTCAGAACACTTCGGTAGTACATTTCGCTAGTGTGTGTGTTCTGAAAAATCTTTAATTTAGCTTTGTTGTATATTGTCTAATTTTGAGACAAAAGACTTAGTCTATTGGATTTAGGGTTTTCTTGAAGGAAATTTCCATTTGCTTTAGTGCCAGTTCCTCTCAGAGGAGTATCAATGACTTGAATTCACTGCAGCCACAGTCTGTAATTACAACAAAACTGTAGGATTTTTCCACGCTTTCTGTTCAAATTGAGTTGCTTTTAATGTTCTCATTGACTTCCATGTGAAAATCTGACCTTACAAATTTCTCACAAAACATTGAGCCTACAATGAACCATTCAAATGAAAGCAAATCAAAACATTGCATTTACACCAAAGTCCATCTGTTATCCGAATTGAATACGGACTGTAGCCTATATTATAACAATGATTTATTTATTAATTTATTTAATTTTAGCATTAGAAGATTAGAAATCAAATCATAAAGCTTTTAATTCTTTCAATTACAAATTAAAAGAATTAAAAGCATTAGGATGTGATATCTTAAAAATGATCGCGTTTTGATATCCTAATAAATTAAGTGAGCAAAAGCAAGGCAGATAGGCGTTTCAGAATAAAAAAATTAATTATTAAAGAAATCTGCGGGTTTTTTTTTTTTGTTTGGTTTTTTTCTCATTGCAATGGTAATTGAGTGAAAATTTGTTAATTGAGAATTGACTGTTTCCTCTTCATGTGCTTAATTGATTCCCATATAACCGCTGTGTTTTGTTTGTTTTTCTTTCAGGAGGATGTTCCCTACTGTGAGAGTGTCATTCAGTGGAGTTCACCCCGAGACCAAATACGCCGTTCTTCTCGACATCGTTCCCGTCGACAACAAACGGTACCGCTATGCTTATCACCGGTCGTCGTGGTTAGTAGCGGGCAAAGCGGATCCGCCGGCTCCCTCCCGTCTCTACATGCATCCCGACTCACCGTTTACGGGAGAACAACTCAAGAAACAAGTTGTCTCATTCGAAAAGGTCAAACTGACCAACAACGAAATGGACAAACACGGACATGTAAGTGTGTTTTGCTCTTACTTTATCATATGTTGGTTTATTTTTCTTATATTAATTACATATTTTTCTAAGTAAAGTTAGATCTATAAATTCATTGTTGTTTTGGTATGTCTGGTGTATGTCTTTGTTTTCCCCTCCCGGAATAATTTTCATCTTTTTGAAATTTGGAACGAATCGATTATTTATGGATATGAAAAATTTTACTGGTGGGTTTCCTATGGAGAAGTTTCATTTGAAGGTTCAAAAATCCTAACAGTCAAAGCAATTGTCAATCGAACTTTGATTAAAGCAAACAGATCAAGTTCCCCACCCATAATGAATCGATAATAATCATACTATCTCATGTTTCAAGTTTCTACTTTGATCTGATGAAAAACTAATGGTAAATGGCGAATTCAGGAATATTATATCCCAGGAAATAAAAGAGTCAAATTCTCTCAGTTCTGGAATACGTAACCCAAGATGTTTTTTTTTCTTAAATTAATAAAACTTTAATGTTGTAAGTTAAACTCAGACCAGATCTATTTCAGATTTCGGCATCTTAATCTTTCATGAGGCAAACAAGCTAAAAACAGAAGTTTTTATGATATTGGTATAAAATAAACGATATTATATATAGGGTGTTTCAAAAATACACGGCATAATTTCAGGTATGTATTTCCCACATGTAGACAATCAAAATAGTTCATTACAACATATGTCCGGAAATGCTTCATTTCCGAGTTATGGCCTTCACAACATTGAAAATCACCGGAACGTTTTTCGTTCCGCCGGTCGTTGCCATTACAGAAGATGTTCAAAATGACCACCTCCTGCTTGAATACAGACCTCACATCGATGTCTCAATGACCTGCGAACACGATCCCACACTCCAGGAATGTTGCGTATGTCCTCAGAACGTGCCACAATTCGATTCCGAAGGGATTCCAAATCAGGCACCGGAGACGAATAAACCAATGATTTTAAATGGCCCCACAAGTAGAAATCGAGAGGGTTCAGATCAGGTGAGCGTGGAGGCCAAGCAATTGGGCCACCTCTACCTATCCATCGATCAGGAAACGTTCGATCCAAGTACCGGCGAGCCGTACGACTGAAGTGTGCAGGAGCGCCGTCATGCAAGAAGTGAGCGTGCTGACGATCGATCAGTGGAGTGTCGTCATAAACATGAGGTATGGTGTTTTCCAGGAAGTTTGTGTACGCCTGCCCCGTAAGTCTGTTTACAAGTACATGGGGTCCAACTAATCGATCACCAATGATACCGGCCCACATGTTGAGGGAGAACCGCACCTGGTGATGAGATACAACAGTTGCATTTGGGTTTTCATACGCCCATACATGCTGATTGTGGAAATTTGTTATGCCATCTCGTGTGAACTGTGCTTCATCTGTAAATACGAAAAACGTTCCGGTGATTTTCAATGTTGTGAAGGCCATAACTCGGAAATGAAGCATTTCCGGACATATGTTGTAATGAACTATTTTGATTGTCTACATGTGGGAAATACATACCTGAAATTATGCCGTGTATTTTTGAAACACCCTGTATATTTTATATAATCACTCAACGAATGCTTAAAAATTTTACTAAACAATGTTTAAAATGCTTTAAATGTTTAAAATGCTTTCGGCTACAACTAAGAATATTTCGCAAGAAGGCAAAAAAGTTTGAATTTCGTGCGGGGGACGACGTCGTCTCATATTCGATCACAATTTTCAAGCTTCAACAATTGCTGTTTCACTTCCCGACGCAGGAGAGATTGTATTATTAATTATTTATTTTTATCATTCATTTTTTCAACTTATTATTGATACTGGGAAATAATATAATGGATAATTTTAGTAGTGTTGCTGAGCTAGAAGTGGTATTAATCTCTTACTTAGTGAATTTTTACACAAAAAAGTGTCTTTTGAGCAAAAGCCTTTGGTTGAAACAAGACAGAAATTATATCTGTCCTATCTTTGAATTACGAATCATCTAAAAACATTCTTATTAATCTGTAAATTATAAACTTATAATAGTAAAATCGAATATTTTACAAATTTAATCATAAATAAAGTTTATAAGGATTAATTTTTTTAAAATATTCAATTTCACTATTACAGGTTTATAAGTATTACAGATTAAGTAAGTTTCTAAACAAAAAATTTACCTGAATAGCTATCAATGAAATACTTTAGACTGTACAGTTTAAGTTCAAAAGCTGGCATCATTCGTCTTTTTTTCTGGAAAAAAAAATAAATAAATAAAAGAAACGATTTTTTTTATAAAATAGAAGAAATAAATTATAGTTAAGCAAATTGTTTTTATTCTGAACTTAATTTTAAATATCAGAAGTGAAATCCACAATTTTTCTCTTAAGAATAAGCGGATTAGACGAAGTCTAGTTTACATCCTGTTGAGTAGAAGTTGCAGTGAGGAGACATAAGAAAGAAAAGAAAGCAAATAGAAAGCTTTAGATGATTTAAAATCTTAAGAAAGAAGTGACTTGAATATCAGAACAATAGAATATTTATTAGACAACTACGGAATAACAATGACAAAAACAAAACAATGATTGTTTGTTAGATCTGATAACAGAAGAAAACAAACAATCAGCAAAAATAGTCATTAGAATAGAAAGAATAACTTTTGATTTGACAGACCTTGATGACAAAGCAAATTATTAGCAGTTAAAAGATAAACATTTACTGGGAAGCCCACCAATGGAATGGAAACTTCTCTCAATCCGAGAAGGATCCATAGGCTTTCACGCGTTCTGAACTTGATCATCCAAGGCTGATGAGTCCTAATAAGGACGAAACAGCTGTCCCAGATTCCCATCGATGATGGCTCCCGGAGTGAAAGCAAACGAATTTGTGCATTTTCGTCGTTTTTCCTATTACATTTAATGCACTTAAACCTTACACAATGGAAATAACTGGGATTTTAACCCTCGAGCAAACACCGTATCTGCTTCCTTTTCTTCTCCTCTCTTTGTGGGAGAAAAAAAAATCCCTAGAAATTAAAAATTTAAAAATTCTTTATTTCGTAGGATTTTTTTTTTTTTATTCTGCTCACAATAAAAATATAAAGAGAAAAGAAAAAGCAAAACAAAAAAATTAAAATTAACCAAAAAGAAATTGAAATTTACTATAGTGTAATGGATAAACATCAGACATTTGAGTTTGGATGGACAGTTGTACTTCAAGACCTGATTGAATTTTGGGTTTATCTTGAAAATATCTGTGGGTGACAAAAAATACCTCCGCTGTTGTAATGAAATGCTTGCTTCCAGGGACATAGGAAGAGTTAAATGAAGTTCCACAGGCAAAGCTCTTGGATTAAAATTGTCATGGGATTAAGTAGGAAATACTTTTTTTACGATTAGAAAAAAAAAAAAAAAAAAACTCAACTGAATTCATGTAAATGATGTAAAAAAAATTAAAAAGCAATTAATCATCCAGAATAAATACAAACAGAATTAACAAAAGCACAATTATAAGCAATTAATACAGCTTTCCAGTCAATGGAATTTATTATAGCAGTTAAAAATCAAAAGTCAATTGTTAAATAATTAACGACAGATGTAGGTTAGATAAGAAAAACTTTATTCAACTTTTATCACTGTGATACAATAGAAGCAGAGCATAGATGTCTTAACATATTAAAAACAAGCTTTATTCTGGAATCCTTGTGTTTATTGTTTTATCTTTTTTTATTTAACAATACTTAGTGTTAAAAAAGAAAACTTATGTTTGAGAACAAGATAGGAAAAGTGTAACAAATCTTCAAACAAACTATTAGACTTTGAAGATTACCTCCTTTAGAACTGAATTTTATCATCTTTCCATATGTTTTTAATGATAAATATTTCATCATCTTTCTGCTTATTTTATAGAATGATTCAGAAGGATAACAAAACAAAACAACGAAATATATTAAGTAAAGACTCAAAGAGTTTTATTGTTGAAGAGTTCAGCACAGTTAGATAATTATCACATCAATGGGAAGAACGGGTATATTATAATTTCTAATTCTGAAAACTGTTATAAAAATATTTTCTATATGTATTTTCTCATTTATATATTTTTCACTTATACAAAAACCCGGATCTAAATGACAGATGGGTAGATTGCTGTAGAAAAAAAAAAATTCTCAATTTTTTGGTTGTTTTTTACTAATAACACGGTTTCTATCTTGTATTTGTTTTAACTTGGAAACATTAGTCAATTTAAGATTCCTGTTTTTCCAACTAGAATGAAGTAGCCTTTATATACACACCCCTTTTATAAAACTGAGTAGCCAGTAAAAAACGTTTAGTAACTCTAGTTAATATGATTCAATTGATTCAAAATGACACTTGATTTTATTTTACAATACATTGACTTAAAAGTAAGACTTGGGACTTAAATTAATGGAAAATTTCAGTAAATTTTCAAAAAAAGTCAATAAAATTTTTGTATTTTGTCAAATGTTATACTTTGCAAATAGAAGACTAAATGGTTTTGTAAATTCAAAAAATTACAATAAAAAGTATGTACTTTAGGAGAAAGACTTTCAGTGTGTTCAGCCTTTTTTTTTTACATATTCAGTTAGTGAATGTTATAATACATTAAAAGCCAAATGTTTAATGTTTTCCTGTGGGATGTTGTTGTTCTAAGTTTATTGCAGATACTTTGAGAATTGTTAACTGGCTGTTAATTGCCATTCGAATCAGTTGGTGACGCAATTAAGCCATAATTTCTGCAGATCTTGAAACGACCGACATTCTTGGCAAGATAAAACCCGTATGTTGTTGGTGTGGCTACTCACCATGTGGGAGATAAAAGCCCCAACCAGATGCCCCTACTTAGAACCAACCGACGCCAACCCGTCTGCCCCTTTCACTAATCCACTGGGATTTTTCTCCTTCTTTTGCAGATCGTTCTCAATTCGATGCATCGCTATCAGCCTCGTATTCATCTGGTTCGAAAACGAGACAGCACCGGAAGTGCGCCTATCGCCGACCTGGAAGCAGAAGAATTCCGCACTTTTATATTTTCAGAAACGGTGTTCACAGCTGTAACAGCCTATCAGAACCAATTGGTAAGTGATTGCAGGAGTCTGATAGAACAACCCTCAACTGAAAAGTATTTAAATAAAAGCTCCCCCATCAAAAAATAAAAACATATTGAAAAACCACTCGGTTATCTCTAATATACTGAAGAAGATGGAAATAATGGATAACTTCTTATTTAACTTTTAACTTTTCTTGAGTTTTGTATACATGCTTTTTTAGCAACACTGACAACGATTATTATTGTTGAACATGGGCAGTGGAATCCATGAGTCGATGAAACATAAGCAAGACTCGGCTGTTTTTAATTAATTATTTTCAGTCTAGGTCGTACAGTAGAATTATTTTTTTTTATAAATTATTTCTTGAGCTAAATTTAGAGTCATTTTGATAATGAAATTGATTTTTCCGAATTAGCGTAGCAATTGGAATTTACAAAAAATAAAAATAATAGTATCATTTAATAGTATAAAAATAATAATAATAAAAGTAAACTACTTAGCAGCTTTAAAAAAAAAGTATCTTTTGTAAAATTACGTTTGGGAAATAGTATAGATTAAAAAAAAAAAATATCAAATTCAAATTCTATTTTAAAAGTTTAAAAAAAGCAAAGATCAAAAGAAAACAAAAATATCTCAGATCTGTTCTGCCAGGAAGAAAAAAATGAAAATTTGAACTAAATACCATAAAAAAAAAAAGCAGAAAACAAAAAAGTTTAAAAAAGAAATGAGAGATATTTGTGTACAAATTTCGATATATATTTATAAATTACTAGTCGGCTACCCGTCGCTTCGCTCCGGAAGCCTCGCGTATGTAACGGAAAACAATTTGTTATTTATTAAAAAAAACACACACACAAATTATATCAAGTAAAATAAAACTAAAATTTTTTTAAAGTTTTTTTTTATTTTAATTTTTGATGTATATATTCTCTCAATTCACGACTGCTTTTAGAATCAGCGTGTGAATCATATATCTGTGATATATTTTTATATTTTATAGAGATTAGAATGTAATCCTTATGGTCTAATGCCTAAGACGTCTAACTTCGGAGCAGAAGGTTGCATGTTGGATTCCAGTAGATAACTTGTAGAAATTATTTCTATTTTTGAAAATTACAATAATTGCACCAGACCGACAGAGTAATAAAAGATTTTCGTAATATAGATACAATTTTCAGTCGCTTTTGAGCTACAAATAGTGAGCTTTCAGTATTCTACTTAATAGAAATAGTGCTTCTTTCTTTCTTGAGTCTCTTTTTTTTATTTCCATTGATACTTTACAGTGGTTTTTGAGTTAGAAATAGTGATTGTTTTTGAGTAACAAATAGCGATTTTTCAGTATTCTACCTAATAGAAATAGTGATTATTTTTTTTTCTGTTCTTTTTTATCCAATTCCAATTGATACTTTTCAGTGTTTTTTGAATTACAAATAGTGAAAATTATCTATATCTATTAGCTAGGCCATCAGATTGTTCGATATAGATATTTGAAGAAGAGATTTCAGATGGACGTTAGTTGATATAGATGATAAATGAAGATCATAGCTTGTGTACGAAATTCTTCGCAACAAATTGATTGTGAGTATTCTTTAGAGTGAAGATAACCAAATTCTGTTGAATTGTGACTCAAAGACCTAAAGTTGTATGTGAGTTAAGACAACGTTTTCCAATTATATGGCAACTTTATTTAGAGTTTGTCCTTGAGCTTTATTGATAAATATCGCATAAAAAGGTCTGATCGGAAATTGTTTTCTTGTGAAAGTGAATGGAAGTAGATTACCGCATGGTTCCATAGACATCCTATGGATGAAAACAAAATCTCCTTTGTGAGTTCTGTTATAATTTCGGTTTCTATGAGATCATTATCGAATGAACGGCATTTAAGTTGAGTTCCATTGCAGTATGCAAACTTGGGATTGATGTTTCGCAACAATATTATTGGAGATCCAATCTTCAATGACAAACGATGTTGAGGAATTCCGCTGAGATTCAATGCGTTCAGACACTCGGGCATATAGAGATGTTCGTGTGGTGAATTATCAGAAGTGTCAATTTTATTCGCACTTGTATTGTATGCTCTGTAGTCTCTCCTTGTATTCTTAGACTTATCATTCGATTGATGTTATCGACACTCTCGTTCATCTCGTTTATCCAATTCCAATTGATACTTTTCAGTGGTTTTTAATTTACAAATACTGATTTCTCAGTATTCTACCTAATGACGTACTGCTTCTTTCTTTTTTGACTTTCTTTTTAATTACAATTGTTACTTTTCAGTCAAAGTCAGTTCAGTTTTGACAGATAAGTCAAAAAAGCAATGTGAAAAGAGTTGTAGTTTCCATGGCCTAATGGGTAAGATGTCTGACTTCGGATCAGAAGGTTGCAGGTTCGATTCCTGTCGCGGATGTTTCATTGAAAATATTCTTTCTGTTTTTCATTCTCACAGAAAACTGCGCCGGACAGACACACAGACAGACAGAGAAATAAAAGATTTTAGTAATATAGATTTAATCTCTTTATGCTCAATGATAAATTTAGGATATTTTATTGCTGGAGTTAAATTGATTCAGTTTCAATGTAATTTTATTTGTAAAAAGCAAAACAGGTTTTGATCCACAGCTCACTGATAGTTTAACAATAGAAGGAAATTTTATTATTAAGATTAACAATTGATATCAAATACTTGATTGACGTTGATTTGTTAACGAGGTTAATGAGAGAAGGAAGAATTCTATATCCGATGATTGATGTACATTGCTAACAATCATACAAAAGAAATAGATATTTTAGAATAGAGTCGTTAAGAAACGGGCATAAAATTCTGAAAAAAAATAAATATTGCATTTTTTTCCTAAAATTAAAAAATAATAATAATAATATAGTGCTTCTTAATAATAAATAAACTTGCTAAAGTCAATTAGTAGATATTTTTTTTTTTGGCATTGAAGACAGTGACTTGTATCATAGAAAACCAATGATAAAATAATGAAGCATTTTCTTTGAATTCATTATCAAAAGAACTTAGAGTAGTTTAATAACAATCAAGAAATAAATGATGACTCTGTAGGTCTATTTCAGGTTTTTTCCTTAACTGAATCAATATAATAACACCTAGCATAGTAGACACAATACCGACAGTATCAGGGATGTAAACATAGGATTTTATTTTGAGGAACCGACCAGCAACAACCAAAAAAGAAAAAAATACACCCTTTTCAAAATTTTGAGAGGAAGTGGGGGAGGGGGGCAAGATCCTTCAACTTGTTTTCGAACCAAAAGAAAACGAAAAACAAATAGGGCTGTACTACACATTTTGGGGTTGGGGTGAGGGGTTGCCAGACCCCCATATACTCCCATGACTATTTCACGTAATGCTATTTTTTTTATAGTAATAATAATTACACTTTCATTATTTAGTTATTGTTGAATAATTGTTGTAATACAGCCTTTGTTAGTGCTCATCATAAATGACGATAGCCCAGAATTTAATACTTTTAAAATGCTCCACAAAAGATGGAGTTAAAATTCACATACATGGAATCAAGAAGAGTTAATAAAGTAATGATAAAGTAAAGAAGTCTTCCCTAAACTATAAAATGTCATTTAAAAATATCCTCCATATTTTATTTAAAAGAAAAAAGATAAAAAAAAAAAACATCCCAAAGCCTCAGATCAAATCGAACAAAATTAAAACCTGATCCTTTAGTTAATTTTATTATATTAAAAATGATGATGATGATGATTATTATTATTATTATTATTATTATTATTATTATTTATTCCAACAGATAAAATTGTATGTTTGTAAAATTATTTAAATACAGTACATTTCTATGTAAATTAGTTAATATTAACATTAATCAATGATAAAAATCTCAGAAATAAAGTTTTATTAATTAAAAAAAAATCAAGAATCTTAAGTCTTTGTTAATAATTTTTTTTAACGATTGTTAAGTGACTTTAATTCAAGTTTTATTAAAATTAAATATTTTTAATTGAATTTGCTTTTTTATTGTCATTCGTTATTTTAATTTCTTTTTTTTTTTTCAGTTTTAATATAATAATAATTATTTATCTTTTTTTATTTTTGCTGTTTTTTTTTTCTTCTTTGTTTTCCTGTCTTGCCATTTTTTAGATCACCAAACTAAAGATTGACAGCAATCCATTTGCCAAAGGGTTTCGAGACTCCTCTCGTCTCACTGAATTCGAAAGGTAAGTGTGTTGTTTCTTCCTTTTCCGTCTCTACCGACAGCATCACCACCTGCGAATTATATGCAGATTCCATTGGGCGACTTTTTTGTGCGTTCGAGGGGGGAAGCCCGTAATGAGGCGATTCTCCGGCGCCCCAGGCCACTCGCTGGGTGGTACGACCCTAATGACAGGGCAGCCAACCAAAATAACATTATACGCGTAATTTGCAAACTTGAAGTGTGAGAATAATAGTGTTGTTGCCACAACTTGTTTTCAATAACGTCATTAAAACAATGTAATATCGTGCCGCCCTGTAATTAGATAAATTACGGTCTCTAATCCAGCGGCAGGGGATAATCGCTGTGTGAGGATTGCAACACGCCAAACAACGATGAATAATTTATCGGGTCGGTTCCCTTTCATCTGGCGTCCACCTTTTCGGACGAGATCAATTAGTAACAATAGCATATCACTCCGTCTTCAAGATGGGATGCAATTGAAGCGTAACTTTTTGGATTCAGAGGACCTCCCACCGAGGGAGGCTATAAATAAAAAGGGAAACGGGGGTGGCAATCATTCTCACGTGTTTTCCTTAAAATAAAAGCCATTTAACATCGAATGCACATGCAACCAATTCCGACAAGTAGGTGGTGTGTGTTGTGGGGTAGAGGCAGTCTCATTACTGACGCCCACTTCTTCTCCTGATCCCGGGTTCATTTGAATGACACAGGGAGACCATGGGGATGGTGCTAACTCACACCTCGTCTCTTCTTAGCGATTCCGAAGCAGCGGATTTCTTGTTGGACAAGGCTCTGCTGCCCAGAGCCCCCCTCTTCTGGCGACCCCCCCTTCCTACAGACGTGTTCGCCCAGAGCCCTTTCTACAGATCCCCTTTGCCGCTGCCTGCTCACCTGTGGAGCCAATGGACTGCCCTACATGGACTCAGTCTCCTCACACCCCCTCATCTGCCACGTCCAGTGTTCCCCCTTGGTCGCTACGCCCCTTACTTTCACCCAAAGAGGTCCCCCTCCCCCAGGGGAGAACTCATGACCGATTCAGCCAGTTAACTGTTCCTATGCGGGACTTCCCGTCATGCCTTAAGCCCAGTTCCACGTGACTCTTAGTGCCGTGACGTCTCGGAAGAAAAACGACGTCATCATCTCCTGTTGTACAGTCTGTGTCGTGTTCCTTCAACATCAGTGTTGGACATTGGTTACCATGGAAACCGAAAAAAAAAAAAGGGGACTATTCATTCGGATCTCGTTGTGTTTATGTGAACTCTTAATAAACGCAGATCCATGTATTTGTTATAATTTTCAATCTTGGTGTTTAAATCAGCGATCTTCAAGATCTCATAACAGTATTTTCTTGAGGTTTCAACCATACATTGGCCAAACAAGGAATTCAACGTTTAATTTTATTTACTATTCCGTTTAATAGCGTACAGGCCTCATTAACCTTCGTATAATTCAAAACTGACTTTTCTTTTGTGCTATAATATTAATAAACTTTGATTTTTGATGAGGTGTTGTTCTTCATCAACCAATTCATTCAGATTTGTTACAAAGACTGAAAGAAATATAATCATGATTCAAGAACTTGTTGGAATTTTTTTTTTCTTGTGTTGTTTTTGGGATTTTTTTGTTTTTGTTGAAATAAAGTAGCCTTTGAACATGGCCTTCTTCAGTGTATTTTATTACAATATAAATCATCCCAGTTCCAAGTTAATTTTTTTTATATTTTGTGAGTGTGTGATGATGTCCAAATAAGAAGTTACTATAAATTACTAGAGGGTAAGTATTTGATAAAAAGTGTCTTGAAGATCAACTCATCAAAGTAATCCAGAATGGCTTCCTTCTCTAAAAAGTTGTCTTTCTCTTTCAAAGTAATTTTATTTTCTGATATCAGTTTATAAAAGTGTTATTTAAAATTGATTGGACAAATGCAGACAAGATGTTAATGAGTTATGGTAGCGAAAAAAAAAAAGAAGGAATAGACGATTCTGGAAAATAAAAAAAATTGGATGAAACATGTTATCTTACTGGCTCTGTGATGGCGTCTTTCTAATTTTGGAGAAAAACAAAATTCCCACCCGAAATAAAATTGATTTTTGGTAAACAATAACTTTTAACATAAATTTTGAGTGGGAATATTTTTTTTTTCCAAAATTATAAATATTTCATCACAGAATCAGTAAGATGTCATGTTAACGAGCTTTTCCAATTTCTTTTTTTCTTTTCCATAATCGTTTATTATTGTTTTTCATTATTAATCTTTTAATTTTTTAAAAATAATGCCTTCGTCAAATGCCTTTTTTGTAAACTGATGAATATGAAATTGCCTTGAAAGAGAAAGACTTCATTTTCCTGACAAAATCCACATTAGAAAAACCATAGCTGCATCTTCAGTTTATTCCATATAAACAAAAAACAATCTACATCTAAATCTTTTTAATTAGTAATTATTATGTACTTCGATTATAATGAATATCATGGAAATAAAATAAGCTTCTAGTAATTTCCTTTCAATAATTTTATTAACAATTTTGCTGCGAAATGCTTGAATACAGGAAGAGCAAATCGAAGACTGATAATCTGATATTTTATGAATAAAACATTACAGAAATATTACAGAAATTGGTTTAATTTCCTTAATATTACAAGTAAATGAAACCTCTGCTAAGTTTGAAATGTTTTTTTTTTTATTGAAAATAATAAAGAATTACTTCTATTTCTATATCTTAAATATGTATTATAGTAATTAAATGTTATCATAACTTTTACTTCGTAACTTCTTTAGATTTTCGTAATTCCCAATATTTTATCAAACTGGAAAATTAAAGTTGTTGTTTCTTGGGCTCCTTATCAGTGTCATTCTGTATCAAAATGTACCCATCGATAAGTTTCCTTTTGGTAGGATTAAAAATAACGTGATTTTAATAATAACAGGTTTATACTTTGACTTACTAGTGGTGATTAAGATTAAAATTTCTACAAGACAAACCCAAGAAAGATTACAAATATAAGACTGAACACAAAACCCTTCGGAATCTACGCTTAACAATTCTAGGAATTAAATATTTATTAAAAAAATGAACTATTTGAATTACATTAAGATGCTTAATCCTGCAACTTGGGTCTGATTTTCTTTAACTTCTATTATTAACCAACGCTTTCAGTGTAGATCTATGATTTCTTGTTAAGAATGTTTAATTTTGTTTCAGGTTTGTTCACATAATTATCTCTACTTCATAAAACTTACCATCCAGTCTCAAATTAAATAGTTCACTAAATAACAGAAATCCTTGTCTTTAATATTTTTGCAATATATTCTTGAATAAACCGATTATTAGTAAAAAATATAAAATTGTTTTATATAAAATATAAAAATAATCAGTATAGACAGCAGATATTTCACGTGTTGCTTTCAGTTTTCCAATGGTTTTAAAAATAAATAAAATTAAAATAAAAAAAAAAATCAGTTTTTATTGGATTTGAAACATAGACGTAGCAGTGACATTTTCTGGTGGCCATTTCGGTAAGTAAGGTTTTTTTGGTAATTTTTATTTGAAATTAAGTCTATTTAGTTTTTTAAAATGCCTCTCAAAGATGATCGAAAATTCGCCTCTTTTACTATTCAGTTATTATTGTACCTTGCAATTTATATATTTTCTTGAATATATTTCATTGTATCTATAATTATTTTCCCTTTCCATTTTTGTTTTCGATCCACTTTTTGGATTGTATTTTGAATTTATTTTCGTTATTTAATAAATGCAATAAAAGCAATCTAAAGAAACTTAGGAAGATTCCTATTTAATAATTATCTTCAGTGAAATGTTTAAAGCCATTTAAAGAAATGACATATTTCTATTAGAAAAAAGTAATTTTTTTTACCACAATAACAATTATTAAAACCAGCATTTGTTCTTCTGTAAATGGAAAGAAAATTCATGTAGGAATAAAAACAAAAGATTAGGCAGACATACTTTTATATATATCTAGAGCTCATCTACATGTAATTTATGCCGTAAGCTTAATATGAAGCATTTGTTTAATATAAAAGATATCTGAATGGTCACAGATGTTCTTACTAATTCTGTGTTTTTTTAAATAACATTTTGTTGAATTTTTCAGAATCCAATTTTAGTGTTTTAGTTAATCTTTTAAGATGATTTTGTGTTGGAATGACGTTACTTAGTTAAAACTAAATATAAAGTAAGTATATTCAATGCAATGGCAAGAAGTCGAACTTAATACAAGTGTTGAGACAGTCCACTTTTTAAGACAGTCTCTTGTGATTGAAGGACTTTTGACTTAACTTTTCAACTCGAAAAAAAAAAAAAAAACTGGGAAAGAAAACAATTATTATTTCAAGTGTTTCTAACGAGAATCTATATAAAAACCCGTCTAATTTCAACTACAGTTTCACATTTCATTAATGAGCGCAGGTACACAATCAAGTTTTATTATAAATGTAAATTATCTTTTTTTTTTTTTTTTTTATTCTATATGAGAATCATCTGCTGTCATCATTTTGAAGATTCGCTTTGCCAACCTCTGATATCTATTTAGTTTTAATCTGAAACCTTCGAAAATGATAGAAATAACTGATATAAATTAATACAAGAACGAATTTAGTATCTTGCATTGTTTCTAAATATGTTAATGATAT
>JAFIDM010000007.1:29803173-29850006 GCA_023159025.1 Thereuonema tuberculata | reverse complement strand
AGAACGAATTTAGTATCTTGCATTGTTTCTAAATATGTTAATGATATCTATATATATGTATATCAGAAATGATGTAAGATACTACATTAGATCTTATATTATTATGTTATTACTATTATTTTCTATATTAAATATTTTATATTTCTACATAATACATGGATTTTCGTTAACTGATGCGAAATATTTGATTTGAATTCGTGAGTTGTATTCTATTTCTATCTTAAAATACAAGTTTTCTAATTTGTAATAATAAAGAAGTGACTGTTGGAAGTAATGATATAAGGTGTTAATGTTGCACTCCCACTCACTGAGGTGTTTTAATCCCACTCCAGTGCAAATAGTCACTTGGAGGTTTTAATACCGGAAAGAAAGAAGATAAATAGTAGTTGGTGAAAACCAATTCGTTCTTTGCAGCTGCCGTTACTGTAATTACAGCAGACACCGTATCATTTGTATAATTATCGAATTTATTCCCTATAATTATCATCGATATAATATTATTATGTAAATTTTATTATAATAATAGAGATTTTACTTAGAAAGCGGTATTTTTTAAATATTAATTTCCGCTTATAATAATCGTAGCATCGTCCTTGATTCAACATCAACAATTAAAAGAACATAAACGGAGGAACGTTTTGAAATTCAAATGTCTACGGAAGAACTCCATGCAGTTAATAATGTTTTAGAAAATAGAAACGAAGTAGGTTTATTTTTTTTCTCCCCCTTTTAATTCTAGGCTCTTAAGAGCTCATTGAACAGATGCCTAATTGATGTTAATGTATGTATTAAGAGTTAATGCACTAACTACAATCATTCGACAAGTGACATTAGATAGTAGTTTTAGAGATGTAATTTACAACCGGCACACCTAAAAATGTAATCGGTCGGATTCCCAGAAAAAGAAAAGTATTTTTTGTCTTCTTCTTTTTCTTTTCGGATGATGGAAACAGAGGATAGGAGGAAAAAAAAAAAAAAAAAACACTTGCTGATTTTTTTTTAACTGTTTAATTTCTTTCTTTCTTAAAATTGTAGCTAATTTTTTTTTCTTTTTTCTTGGGTATGATTTGCTTATCGGTAGCACAAGTGGTATTGCACTTGACTGACGACTGGAGGAGCAGTGTTCTACCCCGGAAGTGAAATGGGAGAATTTTCCCTTGATGTTTTTACTTTGTACCAGACTGGTACTAGAGTGAACCTAACTTAATTGAGTACCAGGTTTCTTTTCCGGCGGTTAAAGATGGTCGAGGCAAACTAATAATCTACCTGACCTTATTTCAGACCCACGGAACACCTGATCCTCTCTCCATCTAAGTAGAGAAATACTTTCGATTTTTTTTATTTTTTTTTTGAAAGGAGACAATTGAAAAAATATTTATTTAATTTATTCATTTATTTACTTAAATTTCTTTGAAGATAAGTTAAAAATATGAAGTTTGTATTTGTAAAAATATACAAGTTGTTAAGAATGTTGTTCTGTTCCGTGTTTAAGAACTAGGAAAAAAAAGATTATCAATCTAACTTGAAAATTATCGTTGTTGCAGGTTTCTAACTTTCTTATCTAAACATCACTGGAAATATTGGAATTATTGGGAGTGAAAGTTTTACACAAACAATATCGTTTCTTTTTCTGTTTGGTAATTTCAAATAATCCAACCTACTCCTATTGGAAGCTATTGGATAAAAATCTCGTTTAGTTTTAAAAAATAAAATATACCAGTGGATCTTAATTCGGAATATAATTAGATGGTATTAGTTATAATTATGTAATTAGAAAGTAAATTCTTCAAAATATAAAATTAACCATAAAAGAATAACTATTTTGTTTAATAATAATAAATAATAACATATTTCTTCATTTTACAGTTTTAGGAATAAAATATATGTTACGATTTCCCTGTAGATTTTGTATCTATGTTTGAACAGTTTTATTTTAATTTGCACTGGTGTAACAAAAGAAAGTAGTTCCGTTGATAATGTTTTAGCGATGATCAACTTCGATAATTCTTAGTTTTCTTGGGTCTCTCGCACGTCTTCGTCCTCAAGAGACATAGAAATGTTTAATATTTTTAAGTTCGATTTTCAAGAATCTGCAAATTGAAAATGAGTAAGAAAATCATAAGAATGTTCTTACAGGATTACGTGAGATACGGGATACGACACAAAAAGGTGAAGGGATGTCATAGAACGATTTATTTGCTGTCTTAAAAATCGAATTCGGAATTTCCTTTTTCACTGTCCAATGGAACAATGATTAACAGTAATTTAAGTAAATGCATTTTGAAGATTGTACAAAAAAAAAAAAAAAAACACCTAACGAAAAAAACAGTTCATCAAAGTATATATTGTTTCTATTTGACCCTAGCAAATCACATTCTTTTGAAGACACTAACTATTGTGGATATTTTAATTTTGAGTTGTTAGATCATTCTATCTTTCAGTTAATATTAATTTTCTACTAGTCAAATAAAAGACATTTTCTTTATCTTACAATTTCAGTAATTAATTGCATTTTTTTGTTTCATTTTTATCTTCTTTTTTTTTAATTGTGTAAAATATTTTCGTTGGCGCATGAATAGACTAACTCATCCTATAGAGTATGATTACTTCTTGATTTATTAACATCGAATCTACTCTATAGAGGATCGATAAACCATTTCACAAAGACAGAATCATTCCTTCAAACAATGAGAATGGAGACAATATAGAGCAGATTTGGTTATGCGTCCCGTATAAGAGGTCTCGATATAGGAATAAGCCATCTTGAAAGTATGTCGTATTGATATTAAATTGTTTATGATTTAATCATTGCTATTGCGGTCACAGTATGTAACTATAGCTTGCATGGAAAGGTTGCATAAACTGTATCATTTTTCGTAATTGATTTTTTTTAAATTTTAATTTTGAAATCTTGTAAAATCTTAATCTCTATTAAGTTGGAAAAAAGTTTGGAGTAAGATCTACACGATAAGTTTTTTGGAAGTTTGCAATTGGTTCTAGGTTATACCGGTTGGTTCCTAAATTGTACCATATATATATTGTTTCTCAGGCTGCAGGACTTGCTTCTGAGTACTTTCACTTACAATAGGCTTAATAGAACCTTTTTAATGATTTTCTCACTCCTGCGCATTTTAAATGAACCCATATTTTAGAATTCAAACAACTAATCATCTGTTCTACATTCATTACAGATTTCACCAGTGATTGAGTTGTATCTTCGATCTTTTCTCAGTCAAATGAATCATCTTCTTTTTTGTTGTTGAAACTGTAGACTTGGTTTTACTCTTAGCGATCAAGAGAGCGTTTCTGGCACAATCATTTAGTCCACAATCTCCATTCAAATAAACTGAACTCAGCTGATCCTGGGTCTAGTATCTTTATTAGCTTTTTTTCTGCCATACTGAAATTAAATGACTAATTAATTAGACTACTGTGAAAAAAATCTGAAATTCTAGTGACAAAAAGACTTCTAGACTATGACTTTTATCTTTAATTTATTTTCAATGGGTTTGAAACCTTATGGCGAAATTAACATAAATGTGAAAGTGAAATTGACAGCAAAAAATTAGTTTTTTGGCTATCAATTTGACTTTCACATTTATTTATTTATTTATTTAAAAAAACAAAAACAAAGATAGAATTCTGCCCAATTTTTATTTCAATTGTGCCGACTTCTGTTGCCTAAAATGTACCAATACAATTTTAGGTAACAGAAGTCGGCACAATAAAAGCAACTTCGTCATTTTTTCTCTGTCAGATCTTTGAAGTCAAACGAATACAAATTCATGTCAGGAACTTTGTGAGAATTAGCACATGCTAATGCAAATATTATGAGTAAAATGTGTTGTTTTTAGCAATGCAATGAACCAATCTTCATTTAACATGTTAATGCAGTTTCAAGTTATATATAGCACGATTTGTTTTCATTTTCTTTTCGAGTTTTCTTCTCTTCTCTATGAAATGAAAAAACTTACATTGCAGTGATGAAAAACCAACTTCTTTCCGCCAATTCGTCACACGCCTTGACACGACCATGACCACTCATTGACTTTTGAAAACTCGTACTTCACAATATGCAAGCTGGGTGGTGTCATCTGTAGAGGTTGTATTTTTTACGAAGTTGGTACCATTTAGGCTCCGGTGTAATTTACGCTACTTTCCCTTACTGTATGATACAATATCAATCAGTATAAAACCAAGTGACTAATTCCATTATCATGGTAACTTTAGAACTGATTGTCTCTGCAAACAAAAAAAGAAATATAAAATCCGAAGGAGAGCTTGGTTCAGCTGAACTAAAAGAATTTATGAAGACGTTAAGTTAGAACTGAAAATATTTAACGATTATGTTCCATTTATGATTCAAAAAGAACTACATTCCAGGAAACCCAAGTCTTTCTATAGCTATACTCGTGGCAACAAAGGATTAACATGGATAAGAACCATTGGAAATGAACGGTAAATTAGTAAAAATGTTTACTTTCTTCATTCGAGTCATGATTTTTATTAAAAACTGAATTTTCGATGCCAGAGAGATGCATAATCGTCCCTCTATTTTATTGGAAGTGGTTCTTTGGAGTTGAAAAGTAATGATGAAAGTAGTTACTGTGATTGATGGTCGACACGTGTCTTCGATAGAAAAACAGCATTTAGAAATCGAGATCTCGTGAGATGTGTGATCCAGAAGAGATTTTTTTTCGAGTTGCTGTTTAATCAGTATTTGTTTTCATGGATGGTAATGTTTCTCCATACATGACAAACCCTACAGATGAATATCCGGAAATAAAGATGATATCGAAAGATTTAAACTTTACGATGCTTAGCAAGGTTGTGTAGAATCAACGCTCTTCGATAACAAAACTGAGATGCAATCTACTGTAAATAGGAATTAGAATGTGTCCCCGTTGATCCTCCTCAACTACCTTGTTGATAACATGAGGGTTTATTGTGTATAGCAGGTAGTTAGTGTTGTCACTGAACCTAATGTTTAAAATTGATTAAAATATTTAAATTAAACGTTCGTCGTTATTTTTACGACAGTGCCGGAGATTTAGTTAAGCTTTGATGCACTTTACTGCCGTTATCTTAAAAGCACTTCTTTTTCCACTGAAAATGGACGAAGTAAGAAGATGTAAGTCATTCTTGAAGTTGAAAAATCTATATCTTGAAAAATCATGTAGGGATTGGACTGTCTCCTGAGGGCATTCCTTAGATCACTGTTAGCTTTACTTTTTGAATCGTAGAAGGAGAATGGTGTGAAAATAATTATACAAGCATTCCTTTGTATACAATTTCATGGAGAAATCATACAGATATTCTAATAGGAATCACTTGAATTGCCGTTAATCTAGAGAGAACAAAGGCCTGGACATTTGTTGGTTTTCTTATTCGTTATTTTTCGTTGATGCTATCGATCAATGACATGTGTACATTCCATAACTGATCCTTCGATTCTTAAAAAATCTTGATCAGAGAACTAATGAAAATATATCCCAAAACACACTTAAGTTTGTTGTTAAACGATTTGTGACGATTTCCCAGGATCAGAAAGTACATTAACAGATACATTAGAGATTGAGAAAAATTGTTGACTTATCCATAAGAAAAATTGAATGAGCAGTTCTATAATATAGTCCGAGGTGGCTATGTTAGCGCTCCAGGGGACCACTCCTTGGAGGGACAGTACCTATAAAAATACTAGAACTAGAAGATACAACTGTCTTGGCGAGAAGACGCTCCTTCTGCCACTTTACAGGAAGGACCTGGATCTCCAAAGCCTAGAAGAGATACATTTGGTAGAAAATAGGGTTAGTCTAAGGGTAAATGTAGTGTTTTGATGCCGCAACAGAAATGCCTGAGACATGTACCCGTTGTAGGGGAGAGTTCTTGTTAGTATATTATATCAGTTAATCCGGCTAATATTGTGGCTGCTATGGACTGCAATCGCTCGCTGCTTCCCGAGAAGGGGTTTTTGCCGAACGGCTTTTCATTAATTCAGTAACCTAAGCATTATATTCTTGCCCAGCAGTGAAGTCTTTTCAAATCAGAAAGCATTCACTTGGTTTATTAAGCAACTATGAATTGAATACAGGAATAAAATAAAATATGAATTGAATAAAGGAATAAAAAGCAATAAACTCAAATACACTGAAGCTCGGTTATAATGCGGTTGTTTATATCGCGAATTCGGATATAACGCGATTTGGTCTTGGACCCCTTCTATTTTGGAAAAGGTGTATAATTGTAAAATTGCAAAATTTACCGTTTTTTCGCCTAAAATCAAATCAAAAGTGTAAATTAATATGCTTGTTTCCTTATTATTTACAGTAATTGAGACTCTTTATCCATCCTAATGTCACGAAAATGCGTCAAATACAATATATTTTTTAAAAAAATACCAGAATCGCGGACTTTTTCGTTTAACCAAAATGAATATCGAGATCTATTTTTCTGCCAATGACAACCAGTAAAGAGGCCCATGTAATCTAATAATACGCCTATTAGATCGAAATACCTAGTTTCGATCCACGTGACTCGTCGTTTGTACAAGATGCCAAGATGGCGGCGCCAAATCGATTTTGGCTAATATAACCCATCAAAGTGTTGAAAAAGTAATGATTTATGTATTTATAAATATAAAACTCTCTCACATAGCTCTGAATGATATGGGTAACCGCGAAATGACCATTTTAAATCGATTTGGAATCGTGTGGGCGATAATAGGGTGCGATATACAACATTTGACGTCGCGAAGTAATAAAAGTTCGGTTATATCTTGGATCCGAAAGATCGCGTTATAACCGAGCTTCTGTGTATTATAAAAACAAAAACAAAACTTATATAATAAGTATATCGATTTTTGTTATTTATATTTGAGTATTGTTAAGTATATCAAATTTGTTCTGCTGTAATATTTGATTATTTTATTTTTTTTTTATCTTTTTATTTACTCTCTTGTCATCAACGAAATTAAGGAATTCTTAATTTGAAAATTATTTCAGAAATACAATTTTTATACATACTTATTACATATTAAGTAGAAGAATTACAATTACTTATAGGTTTACTAATTAATAATTAGAATTTAATTTAGTTAAATTCGGAAAATCTCATAATGATCTTCCACGTTGAAATAATACATTCTTAATTTTCAGAAAAACTTCATGTGAAGAAAATGTTTTTTTGAAACTTCCTTATTTTTTTGTTGTCAAAATAGTTCGCTTTGTTGTTGTTGTTTTTTGTTTTGTTTTTTACTCTTTTTTTTTATTCATAATTTTTTATTCATTAACTTATACAAGTATAAAGTAATTAGAGATATGGACACAAACTAACTGACAATGAATATTTTCAGCTAGAATCGGAGGGAAAAAAATGAGAAATATCCGCACCTTCACAGCCACACTAAATTTGTATGATTTTTAAAGTGAAAAACATCTTACAATGTTATTCCGTATTTGAACTATTGTTTATTCGAAAGTCTAACAGGAACTAAAAGAAATATACTATTAAGACCTTGATAAAGGAAAAAACCGAAAAACAAACCGAGAATAAATTAACTAATGCCTATTATAAATTAAATTTATCCTATAGTAATCATTAACACTACAAAATGAAGTTATGATTATAATAAATCATGATTTTGCTCACTTTCTGAAAAATTATAATTTACAAAGAATATACAATTAGCTATAAACCTGGTTATATTTGGAAAGCGATTGAATTACTGAGACACAATTTGAGTTTGATTAACAAATCTTGAATTTGTATTTTATTTTTTATTTCATTATATTACATGAATTTTCTAAAGTACAGTAGAACCCTCTCGTCCGCCCTCGGCTAGTCCGCCACTCCGGTTGATCCGACCGTGCTCGAGCCGGCCGAACTTGTCCCCGACTCGTCGGTGACTCACCACACGTCGCGCCATTGTATTGTTTACTTGCATTTACAGTGACGGTAGATGGTGAAAACGCTCTTAGGAATCGCAAAACATTAAAAAGGCTAAACTTGAACTATTTGACAACGCAGTAAATCCGCATATTTTACTGTAAATCCGTATTTTTCTGTACATTCTGATAATCCGACCTTTTTTGCGTTCCGACAATAACCCCAGTCCGAAAGGTGACGGATTAGAGGAGTTCTACTGTAAATAAATTTAGAAATTTGTTGGATGATTTGCTCTAATATTAATTTCACTCTTCTAATATTTTTACCACATATTTCCATTACTTTTGTTTTGGACACAAATATCTTCAGATCAAATTCTAGTGTTATACTACTTAATTTCTATGCAGCTAATTATAAATTATCCTCAGATGTAATCATTACCACTTGAGCATCGGCAAACAAAATTGTTTGAATATATATTTGTTTTCTGTTTGTGATCTGGATTCCAACTTTCTAACTATTGGGCAACGTTCTTCGTTCTTTTATTATTTTATTAATGGAAATACAAAACAATTAGGGAAGGAAGAGTTATTATAAGGAAAATCATAAGTGACTCACATGTTCGTCGTAAAAATTTTATTATTTTTATGAAAGATACAGTAGAATGCTCAGCAATACTGGTAAGAAAAAGCAGATTAGCATATTTTTTGCAATATTATCATTTAATGCATCTGTTATGCGATACGGTAAGAACAATATGCATACCTGTACAACACGAAAATTTTAAATTTCGAGGGTTGTAACCAATAGGGTGTGTGTTGACCCCTCGAATGGCTAAGACCGCTGCACACTTGTAAGGTATGGAATTGATGAGATTATTGAGGAAGGTTTGGGGGTCCTTAATCAGCATAAAGACTACCTTGATGAAGGCGATTGCAGATAGTTTGAGTTGAGAAGCCACGAGAAGCTGAATAGCGTTTTGCCACTTGTTCCAACAATAGATAACGGTCGTCCCTAGCTGTAGTTGCCCGTGGATGACCTTGACTTCTTCGAACACGTCCCTTATCGTGGAATCGATTCCACAGTCAGGAAACGATACTTCGTGATACTCCACTGTATCTGATCTGCTTCCAGTCTGTCAATAGCTCTCTATGCCAAGAAATCATGCTGCTGAGACATCGTTCGAATCGAAGACGTCAAGAAACGAAATGTCACGATAAACACTGCAGAATAAGGAAGCTCCTGGAAAACCTTCATTTTTAATCTAATCTGTGATTTATGAACTCTTACGCTAATCTGCTTATGGATATGCATGATTCTGCTGTCTACGTCACACTGGACTTGTGTTTTCACGTTTCGGCAACATATCACGCGCTTGCACAATGTCGCAAAGTTCCATGCTCTCCTAAGTCACATGCTTGTTTTGACCTGTCTATTAAAGAGTGTTGATGATAAACCACATCCCTGTCGAAAACTGTTAATATTTGTAGTAACAGATTTCTATGGACTATTGATAGACACGAAGACAAAAGGTCTAGTTGCAAGATGTTGCAACATAGCCTAGGCCTTAAGTGGGAATCTGATATCGAAAAGAGAATTATTAGCTAATGATCCGCAATACTAAAGTTTTCAATGATTACTGAAAACTGAAGTGAGAGAAACCGGCCAAATCTTTCTAGAATGGCCTTCGATCTTTAAAATAATATAACTGATGGCTTTTCGAATGTATGTAACCTTAATGAGAAAAGGGAAAACATGGAGAGAGATTAAGGGGTTGGTTTTAAGAGCGAGAAAAACTTCATGGATAGCAAATGTACAAGCTTAGGAGCAAAAGGATTTCTTACAACTACTGTACATCCATTGAAGAAGCTATTATTTTATTACTTCATTCTGTATGTTCTTGACAATTTTTCAAGTTCGGACGTGTGTTACAACGTAAAGGAACAGATGTTGTTCTCATTTCTTCTAATATTTATAATATTGTAGTCTATTAGATATCTCTATTGATAGGTCATTAACAATGACATTCTTTCTTTTACATCATCTTGCCAATGAATAATGCAAGTGTTTTTAACATCTCATCTGAACAAAGAGAGCAAACAATGATTTCCACAGAAATCGAAGCCAGATTTAGATTCTATCATGTTTCTATTGTTGTTTTGGTTCCCAAATTCTGGAAGTTTTATTTTTATTCCGATTTGTTCACTTCTTTAAAGAATGTAGCAAATTTAAAGAAAACTCATGCCTTTGATGCTTGCACTTCCTGGCAGCGATAACAAATTGAAGATTTTCATTTTAAAAAGCATTAAAATGTCAAGAAACATCTCATATTTACTTACAATTTACTGAAAGGAAATTTTGATTCTATAGCCTACATTCACATATCTTCATTTTAGATTTTCCTTTAGATTCCCCGCGAAACAAAAATTTTTTGCACAAATTGAGATTTGAGAAGAATTTAGGAACGTGAAAACTGTCAAACTCTTTTCTTAATCTCGAAACTTAGAATTGTTGCTCCTAACAAGGAAAAGAAAAAGGAACTAAATCATCCCATTTCCTAGTAGTTCGTTAGCCTCGAAATCAGTCTTTACAAAAAAAGTCAGTTTTTATGTCTATTCTTTCTATCTCAAATCATGGACTACACATTATGACTTTATCCGTTTATCTGCAGTTTTGATTTGTGAACAATTTAAAATAATGGTGGTAGTTTTCAAAGCCTCAGTGATTCCTTCTGTTCTCTCCTAAAAAGGAGGGGCGGGTCAAGATTATATTTTTTTCTCTCTCTCTCTCTGAAACTTACGGAATCATTTGTCCTTCACGTAATTATTTTCTTGTTGTCGAGTTCTCAGTAACTCGAATTGGGTGAATCTGACTGATGAGTTTTGAGAAAATGTGAAACAGCTGTTCGAAGCTTTGTCCTGGCAATGATTCAAAGTTTCAGGGATTATTCTTAAACATTTTAGTTTCTTTTTTTTTTTTTTTGTTTCCTTGATGTTTGATACTTTTCCGTTTTCTTGTTTTCCATACAATAAATTAGCCGAAATTTTGACTTTTGTGGATAGAGATAAATAGGATCAGTCACTTATTAGCTCTACATTTCTTTAATTTCTGCCTAAGCATATATAAATTAACAATTTTGCGAACGTAAATGATCTCTGTAAGTGTTATGATCAACTTACATCTTTCGCAGATGACACAGAACTGAAATCTTCTTCGATAAAATCAAACGAAGGAATTAACGAAGTAATAAAATATCTAGAAAAAACGTTCTGTTAACTTCGAATACAGTGAAGTCTCACTTACACGAATAGGAGGGGGAATCAAAAATTATTCATATAAATGAATATTTCGTGTAAGTGAATTACATATAGTATTATGGGGGTTTCGCCGGGGAATGAGAAATTCTTCGTATAATTGAATGTTTCGTATAAGTGAGACTTCACTGTATTGATAAAACAAAAGACTCTAAAAATAACAAAAACAACTGAATCTAGATATTAATTATCTAGTATTATTACTTATCGCAGCATTACAATGTTTCTTAGCATTAAAAAAAATCACAGGAAATCACGTGACAGCGTCAACGCCACGAATAAAGGGAACAATAAAAAAGAAAGGACATTAGAAAGATTAAAAAGTAAACTCGCCTGCGAAGAAAGGAAAAGAAAAAAGAGACTTAAGAACATCAGTGACCACTTCTTCAAATGTTAAAAGAGTCCAACGACATTCAGAAATGAAGCCTGGCTTCATATAAGAATTTCCTAAGAATAGTATTTTTATCTTTGAATAATGCAGATTTAAAAAGCTATCTTCATTACTATTCAATTCAATTTCCTACAAGAGAACAAGGGTGTCTTTTAGTGCAAATACGAAGGCTCTCAGCTATTGTCACAATCACCAATTGATTAAAACAAACAATTACATTGGCAATAATTAAAAACTCTTATCAGAAAGAATCAATTTAAAATTAATTTAGAAGCACGGAAGAAGATAATGAATTAAAAGATGCATTGTAGAATGCTATGAAGGATAGCAACCATTTCGAAAGATCACATTCTATAAAGTAATAAATGTTGTACACGTATTTATATTTCAGTATAACAAAAAAATCTACAAATTGTTTTCAACTAATGTCCAATCAGAAGTCTGCTTCTAAAAAAGGTAATCATCAACTCACTAAAGAATTACTCGAAAGCCTAGGACAAAAATACTAGCCCATTTTCCTTGTTCTTTGCAAAATCTTTGATACGGTAGCACAAACTCAAGTCACAGAGAAAGTAAAAGAATATTATGGAGTATATGGAACTAATCTAAAGCTAATTAAAAAATAGAAAATAATTCGTGAATGTTATCCGAAGCAATCAAAAAATAGTTAAAACAGACGTCCATCAATTGAACAATCCTTGAACCAACATTTTAACTCATAATATCTATAAGTAAATGATTTCTCAAAGCTCTGTCTTTACTGGCTCAGTACAATAGTGTACGTTTTTGGTTGCCAGGACACAGTGGTTATGAAGACAAGGAGAAAACCGACTCTCTTGATAAGATGGGAGCGGAGATAGGTCCAGAGCCTGTTATTGGTTTATCAAATAACATGGTTTTTGAAGAAAATGAGAGCTTTGCAGCTTAAGCTGAGGCACAGACTTGATGATCAAAGGCAAGTCAAGATGCTTATCAAAGGACCAAGCAACAAGCATGCTTCCAAGCGTTTAAAGCTACGAAAAAAAGAATTGGGCATTGTTGTTGGTCTGTGGTTGATGAACCTTAAAGGCAGCTCTATTTGTAGAAGTTGTCATTCTGAGGAAGAAACTTCCTCACATGTCCTGTGTGATTGTGAGAATTTCACTGCCTTTAGACGTAATATCCTAGATTCTGTTTTCTTAGAACTAAAGGATCTTTTTACGATTCCTAAAAGTAAACTACTGGCGTTTACCATAGCTACAGGACTTTTTGGGGATTAAGGTCACGGTGCTAGGTATATTTACCATCCATATTCTACATTAACATTAACTTTGAACACTAATATCTCTAACAGAACAGTCAAATCTACAGAAGAAATTTGCTTAATCCCTTACTCGAACCTATTTAGTTTAAAAGTTAACTCATTTTGCGCTTGAATTTGCGTTTGTCTTGATTTGAATGGCAATTCAAATCAAGATTGCCATTATTTCGAAAAGGAATACCTGACATTATTTACGTCAAGAAATGAGATAGAGAGCAGAAAGACAAAATTAATCAGTCGATAGCGAGATTGTAATGTGAATCGTAGTTTCATAAGCCTCCATTTTGGAGTCGATATCAAATAAACCTTACATTCTTCCTAAATGTCTTATAGCTGCAATCGCGGAGGAAGACCATTATTTGCTTCTCACTGCAAGATTTCTTAGGACACACTGCACAGCGACTAGTTGTGGAATTCTCTACGTCCATAGGACGAGCAGGCAAACTGAGTCGCAAAGTTTTCATGAGGGTCATCTTTATGCAAAAAGATTAGCAGTAACGTCTCAGAAATACGAACTCGATTGAATTAGTCTCTAGAGCACTGGATTCAAAAGAAAATGGACCAATATGTTCATCTCTTATGAGTCCCTATTCAGTCTCTATTAAGTTTTTACCTACGGAGAGCATTAATAGGGAGAGAACTAGCTATCACTCCCAATGTCTCAGAACCTTCCAGAAAGAGTGGTAGTGATGGTTTGATGATGCGGATTACCGTAACAATCCATAACAATAAATCATAATACCACTGATCTTTAGGTCGTCTCAGACGGTAACCTTAACTGTTGTCTCCTATCGTGATGACATCCTGACCAAATGTTCGTAGTCATGAATCCTAATTCCATGTTGACAGACGCTAAATGCCTTCCTTATAGAGCTCGTGTGGTCCTTCCATGCCTACAAAGGCAACAGTGATTCCTATGGACGGTCATTCAGATCACCAATGTAACATGTCTGGGCCATTGTCAATAGTCGGATTACAAGACTCAGTAAACCTACTGGTAATTTCCAAGATCTGTTCTTTTGTAAGAATGACGATTAATCTCCCAGAATCTCACAGCCTCTATTTGAGCCCGAGGATATCAAACACCTTATTAACAAAATATCATAGAACAATTGATGAAATCTTGATGATATATAAAATATACCAAATCCATTGTAGACTTCATGAGATTGTCTCTTGTATCAGTTTGTTATTGCGTTGTATCATAACTGGAATGAAACTTACATTCATTGAAGAATTATTATTTTTTTCGCGATTTGTTATTCACTACTTAAGTGTTATGATACTATAATTATATCGCATGTAGTATAATTCAATAGTAAAATTATCGGAACAACTTTCTTTTTTAGTTTCATAATTACGTCACTTGTAAACGGTACCCAAAACCACTACGAAATATTATTAATTTTTTTTTCCCAATTCCATCAACGCCTCCCCCAACCAATCAGTGCAATTTCTCAAAAATGGTTTCGACACAACTCACAAAGCCACCAAGAAATATCAAGAACACGTAGCAATCAAACACCTGTGACACTAAATCTGAATTACATTGAATTCCCTTATATTAAGGTAAAGTCGCCAAATACCGCACCCGGCCCTATTTCCGTATCCCTTGGTTTCTTGAAAACAGGCAGTGCCCTATGAAATCCAGTTGCGAAACCAATTAACAGGTCACGTGATTCGGCCATTTTGACTTGTAAAGGAAGGAGCTACAGAAATTGTCGCCAGCAGAAGAAAAATAAAATTATATCGAAAATGTAATTTTTTTCCAAAATCTTTGCAGTAACATATAGTGAAAGGGTTTGTCTATGATACAATATAGTTACCTACATTTTTAGAACGTTTTTGTCAAAGATTTAAACGGATTCATCAAAATTTTAGGTTACATTTTGTAAACTTTTTTTTTTTTGGTTGGTCAAGGAAAAATGTCAAACAGCCTAATATCGTACCCAGTGGTGTCCCTAATATCGCCCCGGGTGCGGTATTAGGTACAACATTAGGAATGATTCATGTGTTTTCAATGACACATTTTTTTTTTCCCTTTCTGTGAGAAGAACTTTTCGGAAGATCGAGGTGGAGAAAATAGGATAAGATGCACGAAATGTTTTACTTGATGCCATGAAGACTGTGCAGAAGAAGGCGAAAATCCTATGTTCATTTGTGCTACATGCTTGGAGAATTAATATTGAAGAATAAAACTTTACTTTGTGATAAAACATGATTTTGTAACTTTAATATAGAAAATAATTAAAAACATTTGCAGTACAAAATTTGTTCTTAGTACATTACTTATGTGTTCCTAATACCGTACCCGGGGCGACATTAGGAACACACAATTATAAATTTGAGAAAACTATTATTTAGGTTTCGAGCTCATCGTTCAATTATTTGCTTAAAAAGCGTAATATTGTTTCTTTTTATTAATACACTAATAAATAAGTAATCAAATGGGGTTTTTTTTGAAGCTTTATATGAAAATTTAGAAAAATTACGATGAAAAAACAAAGTGGGGTGCGGTATTTGGCGACTTTACCTTATTACTCTTAATCCTTTAATTTAAACATGGATTTTTACTTATTAGATGCTATATTAATTAATGTTAATTTAATGCATATAAGAGCTGTGATCGTGGATGTATCTTTTTACTTTAAAAACATGTCAAAATGGTTCTCTTATTGAGAAATTATTTATAAGACGATGTTAATATTTGCAGCAGAGAATAGAAATTGCAGTTGGTTTATGTTTACGTTAATAAAAATTTAAAGAATTTGCTATCAGATATATGTGTATTGAATGCAAAGAGAACTGTCCTCCGCCATTCAAATAATACTTTTCCTAATTTAAAAAAAAAAAAAGAAATCAATTTTACATTGAGCAATCCAACGACCACGCATTAATGATATAGGATAGTAACGATAAGAAGGGGGTATATTATTATTAAATGTTAATTTTATTTTCAATTTTAAATAATATCTTTAAGAAAGAATGATCGATTTTGATTTTTAATAGAAATTTTATTCGATTTAAAATTGTCAATACAGAAAGTTATGAAGAAATCCTAAAGTTTTTTGTTTTTGGAAACGGACTTAAGTTAAAAGTTTTCATTTTCCCTTAACATAGGCGTAAGTCTTCATTTACGATTACGGGTTTTTCATTTATTTATTTTTTTCCTCGTGTATTTTGCTTATTTTTTTTAGCTAACTTTTTTTTCGTTATCTTTGTAATATTTGAGACTTTTTTTTTATCTTTTCTTTGTTTTCTTTTCTTTATTTTTCCATCTGTTAAATGACTATTATTAAAATGAGAAAACAATTAATAGATTCTGAATCAAAAAGACAAAGATATTAAAAGATTGTGTATGAGTTGGTCGTTCTTTCCCCGATTGTAAACATTTGGTAGATTCCCAATATGGAGAAGAAATCATTCCATTCACTAACAAGTATTAGAAAAACACCTTAAAGGGTCTATGTATTCGAAATAATTTTAATCAAGAGACATCAGTGATACGTCAATGATTTAAGTAACACATTTAGAAATTGAGGATATTGGATCGAAGAATTTACAATTAAAAGAATAATTATCTCAACATAAACAAACGAACTGACTGGGTTTGGATGTCGTTATCAGAAAACTTTCACTCTTTCATCAAAATTAGTTTTAATGGAAATAAAAAGTTTAACGTGCACCTTAAAAGTTTTGATAAAAAAATTTCTAAAAGTACACATAAATAATCAAAGGTTCTCGCACCCTGAGCTACCATGTCGGGAATCTGAGACAGCTGTTTCAGCCTTATTAGGCTTCTTCAGTCAGATTTACCCTTGATGATTACCTCTTCTTTGTCTCGCACTTTGAGCTACCATCAATCTGATTGAAGTAAATCTGATTGAAGAAGCCTAATAAGGCTGAAACAGCTGTCTCAGATTCCCGACATGGTAGATCAGGATGCGAGAACCTTTGATTATTTATGTGCACTTTCAGAAATGTTTTAATGGATATTTATTATATAGTTTATATTGTTAAAAAAAAATCCTCTTTTAAAGTATTGTAACATTCTTCTTGTTTGTTGTTTTTTTATGTTTTAATTTAGATATGATGTTGGTGGTTTCATTATAAAATAAAAAGCACATAAAACCTAGGGTTCTACTCTGTTTGATTTAATTATACGCAAAATTAAAAACTTATTTGAAACGAAGAAGATCGCAGCTCAAGTCTCCTTCACAAATGTCCTTTTGATTTCTGCAGTAAAAAACATAACAACATTTCATTTCTTCAATTTAGAAATAACTTTGAATGCAGAGCTAGCTTATAAAACTGATTTTACCTTACAAAACTGACTTTAATAGTATTTAGATATTTATTATCTTTTAGAAAATAATTTTATAAAAACTTAAAAATAATTGGAGTTAATAAACAAATGTAACAAAACGTTGACATTATGATTCTTTTATTGTATTCCTGAAAATGTCCTAAATGTCATCAAAGTAAAAACAAAGCGAAAGAAAGAAAAGCAGAAAAATTACCTTCTTTGGATATTCTTAAGTATTAATCCTATAAATGATTTAGTTTAATTTTATGTTTAATCCAAACGAGTGTCAATGGGCATCAAAAAAAAAAAAAAATCGTTTCGAGAGAGGGAAAATGTTAACTATATTGACAATGCAAAAAAAAAAAAAAGAAGTAAAATTGTAGTTCATATTATAAAATTAAATGAAATAAAATTTAAGTAAAATAAAACAATATCGTAAATTTGTTAAATTGTTAAATTTTTGAATCTCTTAATCCTCTTGCGAGAAAGAAATTATATGAATTATATTAAAATTGAAAATTGCAGGGAGGGGTTAAGTGTTCCTTTCTTGTCTTAAGCATGTTAATGACCAAATCTGAGCTATTTTTAACATTTAGTATTTCTATTTTAAAAATTATTATTTTGCGATAATCTTCATTTGTATTATTACTTGACGTTGAGTAATTTTGAGGTTCCTTCTGTTTCATTTCATGTTTCCTGTTTAATTATTATAATTCTCTATGTAATAACCTTCCTTCTCAATCTCATCATAGAAGCCCATTATCGCTTCCTCTTCCTATATATCCTATTGTCCTGTTCTTCCTTCGATTCAATTTCTCCTGTTGTTCATCCCTCTAATGAAAGCTTTTCAATATCCTTCCCAGGGTGATTTCTTCTTTGTTGGAATTCATTAATAATTATGTTTTCCTATTTATTCTTCCTGTGTATTTCAAGATTATTTTAGATTCTATGTATTTTTCTTTTTAGCTTCTCTTATTCATTGAACTCGTAGATTATATTTGAAAGAAATCATTAAAAATTTATAAAATAAAAACTTATTACCACAAAAATTGTTATTTTGTGATATATAAAAATAAAATATTGGAATTTCTTATAACACGGCAATATTTCTCTAGGATTTACATCATGTAATAAATTATTAATAAAAGAACTCACTAATTTTTCTTCAGAAATATAAATAACTTTTTTCTTTATTATTTTTTTAACATTCAATTCCTATTAAGATTCAAAAGAATTCCAACGGATATGACAAGTTTTTATACAACATTAATATTAATTAATCCTTAATTAATCAGGGATGCCAAATCAGGAGAAAAAGGGGGATTTGGAAGACACTGTATGCGGAGGGATTTGATGGGCCGTGTGTGGTCTGGCGTTATCGTGCTGAAGGAGGACACCGGTTGAAAGGATTCCACGACGTTTCGTGCAAATCGCAGGTTTCAGCAAATCAGTTAGGAATGACCTGTACATGATCCCGGTCACGGTCGTCCTTTTGATCAATGTAATGTTCTACAATTGGTCCACGGTGGTCCCAGAAAAGGGTAAGCGTAAACCTTACCCTATGATGGGTGTGAGCGGAATTTCTTCTGCTTGGAAGAAGATGAGTTCCTCTTTCATTCCTTATCTTGCCCTCTGGGTCTCCGGTTGGTAATGGTTACCCAAGACTCGTCGCCGGTGACTATTCACTTTAAAACCCCTTTACCCTCAGCCTCGTACTGCCGCATCAGCTCCATACAGACATCCATCGTCGCACTTTAATGTCTGGTGTGAGTTGGCGAGGGACTCATCTCGCAGCCACTTTCCTGTAGCGAAGTTCGTCGTGTACGATGTGGTGGACAGACCCAACGCTCAACAGAAGTGAAGATGCAATATCTTTAAAGGGGACGCGCCGTTCCTCTTGAGTAGTCGCGTCTACAGTGGAGATTGTGTGTAATTAGCCTGGCTCGGCGCGTCATCCAGATCTGAATGGCCTGCCTCGAACCACCATTCGTACACACGCGCCTAGGACATACAGGCGGCGCTATACTTTGCCAACATCTGTTAATGAATGTCGATGGGTTTTGTACCCTCAGATACCAAAAATCGTACCATGCTGTTCCTCTTTGGTGCACTGCTCAAAGGGGGGGGGGGGGGCACCGTTTTTAAAGTGCCACTAACGCCATTCAGTGAAGTCAAAATTCATCTTCATGACGGCAGACGTATAGATTGTATGCGTTTGGCGCTGCATCGCTCTGCGTACAATCCCCGATTTTTAATGACACTTTATCGTTTTCATTTGAATCGCCCTCATAATATAAATTTCATTCTCTGCCAATAAAATCACCTGTCAAATCCTCAGTCAGAAATTAAAAAAGGGATACTATTTACTGACTAATTTCTCAGATTAATAATGAAATTCTATTAAACCACTGTGGAAGAAAAAGAAGAGGAATAGGGAGTGGGGGAGGCTTGTTTGTGGATATTTATCCACCTTCACTTCAGTAGAACAGCTGTTTCACGCTAATATGGCGATCATCAGCTAGAGTCAGTCACCTGAAAATCAAAAAGAGAAAATAGTTTCGCAAATCGAGGAGAAATTTAAGACGTACAACTTTTCAGGCAAATTACGTTGTTAAATAAAGTAATTATTTCAAAATTCGAAGTCAGCTTAATGTTAAAGAGAAGAACAAAAAAAAATTCTTTATTAAGAATCAACTGTATTTTCTAGAAATGAATTTAGCAATAAATAAACAAAAGATTTCAGACAATTGAATACATTATACATTGTAATAATACTTACAGAATGTATTATACATATATGAACACAAATTAAAACCTTTCTTGTTCTTATCTGCCCTTCTTATTTGTCTTTTTTAAACTATGAACAATTTATTTATATGAATACAATGAAAAATCTAAAGTAAATCTAAAGATTATTCAGAAATTTGAAAATGACCTTTTTTTTTTTTATTTAATTTTTCTGGTTTTTCTGGTTGATGCCCTCACTCAGTTTCCGGCCCTATCCTAAGTACGCCCCTTCTGTGTATATAATATAAAAAAATAAAGAAATGAAATATTTCCAATAACATTTATGAAACTACTTCCAAACCAAATAGATCCATACCAAAATACAACTGTGTTCCCTGAATATATGTATCCAGAGTTATTGTCTATTTCTATCTCAGATGAATCGCTTGTCGTTCACAGCATTCTAGTAAAGACAGATGCCTGAAGCAACAGCCTATTTACGATCTTCTTCTTAGGGGGAGGAGGGTATGTACTAATTCTTTTTTTGAGTTTATTTTTTAAAATTACATTATCGCTAAAATTGTTGTATAAATTTCCTTTGCTCAGTTTAGTATCTTAGTAAAATAAAATAGAACACTGTTAAATTAAAATGAGAACATTTTGAGAGGGGTTTCAGCCTCCCCCTTTTGGTCTTAAATTACTAACAACAGTTTTGATTCGTTGATTCAAAAATTGTTTTGAGGTTCTCTTACGTTGTGATTGATTTTATTGAAATACAGTCGGACCTCTATTTAACGAAGTCGCTAAATCCCGAAAAAAAGTTCGTTATATGGAAAATTCGTTAAATAGAGGTTCACCATTAAAATTACTTTAAAATACATAAACAATAAATATTATTAAAAAAGTAATAATTTTAATGACATAAAGCATACATTGCCGTGCTGTCGTAGCCGTGCGGTCTCGGCGACGGTCTGCCGTGGCGGCCAGTGCGCCAGTACCTGGGTTCGAATCTCGGCAGTGGCATGGCTGTTTCAATTTCCTTTCCTGTGTTGTCCAGCCTCTTCTTCACTTTCTCTTCGGTCTGACGTCATTCCTTAATGGCGTCCTGAGGAAGGCCACGGGAAAGCACCCCAGTATTTTTCCCTTGAAATTCTAGGGAGTCTCCTAGGGGTTCGCTATCTTGGGAACACTATCGCTCCCTGGAATACGGAGGCTTCGGATACGAAGCTCGCACTTCGGTGCGTACCGGCCATACAAAGCATACATTATTACTTTGGTACTTAAATTTTACTAATAAAAGTCTCTTAATTTTGTATGAGTTTGTTTTTTTTTGAAGAAGTGTTTTCGCTCATAGTATGTCTCGCATCTTTGCAATGCACCAAGAAACCCCTTCAGGAGTATTTTCTTCAAATTGTAATCCGCGTCGGATTGTTTCAAATGATTTTAGCATTTCATCATACGAAGGTTTTTTGATTTCTGCATCATGATCATTTTCATTTTCATCATCTTCATCTTCATCGCAATTCATAGTTATATTGTTTTTATTTTTCACACTGTCCAAAATATCCGAATGTTTCCGAGGTCTTCAAAATCAAGTGAAAGATAATCATCAATCAGCTCATCATCGTTAATTTCTTCTTTTTCCCTCAGCTGTATCCACATTTCTTTCATTTCCTCTAAGGGAATATTAATAATAAAAACATTTCAAGGAGAAAGAAAAAATAGATACCACGAAAAAGTTCGTTAAATAGAAAATGCACTTCGCTATATGGAGGTTATTTTACGAACAAATTATCAAAATGTTCTTGGTTCCAAAGAAAAGTTCGCAAAATAGAGGTTCGTTAAATAGAGGTCCGACTGTAATTTGAAATTGTTTTTCTTAAATTAATTTACTCCCTCTGAATTAAGTAGTGAATGTCTTCCATTCAATCGAACTCTTAATTTATCTGAATTGAGCGATAGAAGGAGCTTAGTATTATTAAGTTGTATTAATAGAGTCATTAATAAAGATACAATGTTACATTTAATCATAAAAAAACCCACTACTAATCCAATATCAAATGTCCGTGAATAATGGTTGTTTCCAGGGAATATTGATGATTTTGCGTGATATTATTATTATCTTCCTTAAAAACAAACATCAATTATTAAAATGGTTTCATTATTTTGATTCTTTTATTGATTGTCTGTCATAAAATCAAGAAGATTTCATGGATCAACACCAGACGCAACAACCCATTTCATCAACTCATACAATCAACTACTCATGCTTTAATTAAAAAAAAAAATCGATGTAAATTATATGTATTTATAACTTCTTCTTCTTCTAATTATTTTTAAAATAAAAAAATGTTAATGTTAATGTTAATGTAGTGAATGTGGGTGGCAGAGAAGCCAAGCACTGCGACCGGAGGTCTATTGTACTAACCCACGGAAAGAAGGACAGATGGAGAGAAAGACTGAGAAACTATGGTGGGAGAAGTGCAGGGGAAACGGGAGAACCCCGAGAAAACCTGCCCAGCGCGGATCGTCCACCATCACGAAACCCACATGAGAACCGAACCCGGTACTCAGAGGTGAGAGGCCGATGTCATAGCGACAACGCCAACCGCGCGGCCAAAATAAAAAAAAGTAAAAAGTTGCTTTCGAAACGTTGGATTAATTTTCCATTTTAACACACATATATATTTGGAAGCTTTAAGCGTTCGAAGTCTTCTTCTTCCATTGGAATAGTTTCTGTTTGTGGAATTACTTTAAAATGGATGAATGGATTATTATAAAATTTGCTACGTAGTTTATTTAATGTTCAATTTAAAACGTAGACACATTTTTTAGTCTCTTTTCATTTCTCGTAAATGAATCCCAAAATCCCTCTCGTACAACGGCTAAACGGATTTTCATAACATTAGTTGCGATGCTTCGTTTTTGGTCCAGCTTAGAATAAAAACACGATTAATTTAAATTTCCCCTTCCTCCTCTGAAAACTGAACTCTCCCATCATGTTTACTCCCCACTATGTGATGAATACCTATTTTATGATAAATATGCCTTTCCATCATAGTCTTTTGGTCAAAACGGCGGCCTTACCTGAGACAGATGTTTGTGAACCTGGTTCGAATCCCGGCGTCGGCATGGACGTAACTTTCTTCTATGTTTTGTCCGCTTCCTTTGGTGTAAAGCTAGTTCGCCCCCTCCTCCCCCCACGTGGTGCACCCTAAAGTGTAATTCACATTGATCTCCTTTAATGCCATAAGATAAAGAAAAAAAATGGTAAACAGTGATTTATAAATAGAAGTTTTTTGACATTTATTTTTTTTTTTTAATTAACAATGAAGAACAAGATAGCTTTGAATCTAGCTTTTCGTAACGGATAAAACGAAACAAAACTCAAAGAAAATAAATAATTATTCAGCTTATCAGAATAATTAGTGGGTACGTTAATGAAGTTCGAGGTAAAAAAACCCAAACTTATGAAAACAAGTAGAGTTGTTTATAATGAAGAGTCTTAAATTTCATGAATATTTCGCTGAATTCTGGAAACAAAATTTCTTTTGACCTTACGATATTTATAATAACTTTATAGGATTTTATTTCGGGGTGAGTGAAAATTCGGAAACCGACCTCTAACATCCTCCCCCCCCCCCCCCCCAAAAAAAAGTTGGTCTTTTTGAGGGGGCGGCCAAAGTTCTATCAACTGTCATCCAATCTAAAGAAATTAGGGCCTATTCTAACATTTCGGGTAGTGGAGGTGGGGTTTGTGATAGATCTCATGGAAATTTAAATAGGCTTCTTTTCATTAGATTCTCTAGTATTTATATCCATGGATTTCCTTAATTCTTAAGACTCTACGTAAATCTAACAACATTAAAAATTCAATTCTTCGTAATATTTTTAGAGTCAATTTAACTTTCTTCTCTCCAAAAGGATATTAATTAGGACCATCAAAAAAAAAAAGCGATTGGAATCACCCAACCAAAAGAAAATCATTATTTTTATGATGGGAAAAGCTAACCCCCATCTACCCCCTTCATACTTTCTTATTCAATAAATTATCGCAATGATCACCTCTTGCCAGTCCTCGATGTGCTACTATTTATCCACAACAAACTCCTATTACATATATATATTAGGTTTAAAATTAATATTAATTATTCCCAATTAATTTGCTTAAAAATTAAGCATTTTAGTCCCAATATTAGATTACAGAACGGGAGAAGAACGAGTCTAACTGTAATTAATTAAACATTTAAGAGGGCGGAGGGAAGTTGGCAAAAAAAGTTATAATTAAAAAAATAATAAAAAATAATTGAGCAAAGGAATATGAAAATGGTAAATCAAGATTGGATACGTAATAATCCTAAATGAATTCTTTCATTCAATATCATTTCAAACTGGGAGGGGAGGGGAAGGAAACAATTTCTAATCGGCCACGAACCTACCCTCTCCCTTTGATTATTGCAAAATGCCCTATGACGTCATACGTAAATTAAATAAGTTAGGTCTATCTGATGAAAAAAAAGGCAGAAAAAAATTAAAAAGATAAAATTTTACTTAGAAATATGTAAAAAAAAATATATATATATATTATTAAATGTAAGATTTAATATTAAGACAGAAGCAAAAGTGACAATGTTATGACCAAATATGGTAATTAACGAGATGGCGGCAAATGGAACACACGTGTAGTGGATTGTTTTACGCTGTGCTTACATTTCTATTAAAAAGTGATTGATAGTTGAAGTTTAACCTTTGTTTTCTTAATCCTTTCGTCAGACGCTTCAATGGCAACAAGTAAAAGGTAAGATATAATTTCTAACTTTCTTAGAAGAATAAGAGTGTGTTAAGGAAATGGCTAAGAACCAGAACTAGATTTAATTGACATTCATTGATTGGAAACAGACCCGAGTTCAGTATTTAATATCTAGTTGTTAATTAATTTATTCATTAGTGTTTTAAGATCACAAATAGATATCTTATAAGTAATAATATAAATGAAATCTTATCAGCTAAGCTTTCATCAATGTTACGTTCCAATATTAAACAAAAAGCCATATTTATTTCATTGCGAATGTCGTAACTAATACAAAAATTGCCCTGCTTTTATTCGGTTATCATTTCAAAAAATATAAATTGTAATTAAAATAAAATACGATAAGGTATAATTAATAGTAGTAAAAAGATAATAAGCTCTATTGACGGTTGACACCTATCGAGATCATAGTTCTTTATATCTCTATATTTAAAAGCTTGATTAATTCACTGAAAATCCTTGTTATTACATTTCCTTTATTTTATTTTCATTGAAATGTTTTTCATTTTAATTTGATGCTTACGTGTTTAGATTTGTTGTTGGTTTTTCTTTATATTGTTGAAATGTATTTTAATTAAACTACAGTAGAACCTCATTATAACGGACCCCGCTTAAAGCGTACAGTTTTTAAAAAAAATGGCAGCCTACAGGTGAGCGAAGTGAAAGATCATTTAAATTTAGTTATTCAATATGTTGAATAATTGGCAAATGAAAATATGTTTGCATATTATGAAAACTTACGGCACTTCCGTCAGTTATTAACTGAAGAAATAAGCAGCAAACAAACCCAGCAGAAAATAAATTATTTTTTCAAACCAATGAATGTAAGCAATCAACATGAACCAGGACCTTCTTGTTCTAAAGATTAATGCAGTGTATACGTTCACATCGTTTTCAATTCAACCTACTATGTTCAAGACTGTTTTTTATTTGATATATAATAAATACTTTTTATAGCTAACTATTGTACTTCCATTGATATACACCCTGCTGCATTACACCGCTATAAGAATTATTTGTTATAAACCAGACTTTCATTAAAACGGACAACCTTCAGCCCCTATTAGTCCGTTATAATGAGGTTCTACTGTACATTACTTCGTCAGATGAAAATAATAGAACTACTATAAACATCACCGGATGCTTTGTTAGTCATTTGAGATTCCAATATTTTTTTAATTTCTTCTAAAGCAGGAGGGAACTGTTTATTTTTTATCTATTTTATTAATCGATGAGAATTCAGATTGACTGAAAATACTTTTTACTGAATTAATTAGTAGAACGCGGCTGCGAAATTACATCGTTGAGGACAGGGTTGACCAAGCAACAATACTGCTGTTGCCCGGCAACGCTCGTGCGAATTGTTGTGAAATTCAATAGTTGGTGGACGTACGCACGCAGGCAGGGTCCACAATTGTTTTTTTAATAATACGGATTTATTGTTTTGTTTTTAAAAATCGTTATTCATTATTGCAGCTTTTGAGAAGTTGATGATTGTCATTGAACGATTAGAAGATAGAACTATATACCAAACTAACATCACATTCACTACATACCAATAATAACCCATTAAAGGAAACCATATGTATTTAATTTTTTATTTTGAATACTAAATGTAATATGGTAGTGACGAAAAAAAAAATCTAAAAAAATCATTTCATGAAACCAGAATAAACATTGTTAAGAGGGAGATTATGAAATTAACATAGAAATGGTACTAACTGACAACTAATTTAGGATCTAAGAATTCTTTCTAAGAATATTTTCATTAATAGATTAAATTCAAGAAAATAAACAAATAACAAATTCCTTTTCAATTGGAAAAAGAGAAATTTAAGTTTTACGTTGGAGAATACAAATAATGTAGCTTGTCAACGAAAAGAACGCTATAATATTACCTTATTTTCTTCTACAGTTTTTTGATAGATAAGACTTACATGGATTTTTAGAAAAAAAAAAATCAATTTTCTCTGGATTTCCTGACTTTTGATTTATTGTTCGATTTTGACTTAAGTACATAGACGTTGTATTATTCTAATTAAGACGATTTACATTTAAAACTGTAATTAGGGTGTTTTTAGAATTTAATTAAATTCTTTCTTTTAGCGTCGTATTTTTCATTTGGGTGTCAATGATATTTTTTTTTTACTTCTTGTGTTATTATCGAATAATGCTTTAATAAAACCCGGTGTCTTTCAATTCCATGTTTGTTCCGTTGACTGTGTAATTTGAAAAAGTAATGGGGCATTGAATGTGATTGATTGACTTGTGAACCATGAAATGGCGTCTGTTTTGCTGAACCACGTTCTCCACAACCCCACCACATCAATCACTCAGTCACGTCTCAGAAGGGACTACTTCAATTTCCCAAATATATTACTATTAAGAAAGGAAGGAAGGTTTTTTTATTCTTTTCTTTTCCTTTTAAAATAGAAGCATTTGAAATCATACTTAAATCATTTGATTCTTTTTGGTCATCGTCAATGAGAAATAATTTTATGAAATTTCTAAAAAGATTTTTTTTTTCCCTGTCATTGATATGTTTATTTATTTATTTATTTATTTATTTATTTATTTATTTATTTATTTATTTTATTTTTCAGTAGTTATAATTTTTTTTTCTAGAAATATGATATTTGTGGATATTGAATAATAGATGTCGTCATAAAAGATAAAAATTTAAAGAAGTTTATTGGAAAATACGAAAAAGCCTAATCAGAGCCAAGATTACAGAAGAAAGAACGTTTCCTTTATGCATTATAATAAACTATTGTTTAACAATATATATCATAGAAAGAAAGGCCAGGTATAAAGTTTATAGCAGTGGTTCAAACATATGGTCCGCGAATAGGTTTTTGTGGATCATCATGTATTTTGGGATGTAAGAAAGAAAGAATTTTGGTGTAACTTATTTCTTAGTTGAACTGTCAGAATTCTTATCAAGTTGTTAGATACTTACTTTTTTTATTTTTTTATTAAATGTTTTGATACTCTTTAAGATAAACGAAACTTGTTTTTCTTAAGTTCTTTCTGGAACTTTATTTGTCTCCTTTTTTGACACAGCAGAGACTGTTTATTGGTCTTGCGCAAAGAAACTCAACTACGTTGGTTTTTATTAAGTCGGGAAAAAACAAATCGCGATAACCAAAAAATACGTAATTATTTTATATTAAAGTCGATGAAAGCCTGTTGTAAGTTAGGAAACGAACCAAAAAACATTTTGTAAGAAACACTGATTTATTGAGTATAAACAGAACCGAATGAAAATACGGCGTCTAAATTATCAAAATATTTCATCCCTTACATCAATACAGCCTTCACAGCGATATTTCATATTACTGAACTTGAAATAAGATAGAAGTTCATAGCAACGATCGTTGTTTGTTTTTTAAAACTCAGTTATAAGTCTCTCTTTGGGAAAGAGGTTTAGGGCAGCAACACGTCTCCAGAGAGCGTCTTAAACATAGGATTGTGATGGGAGATGCAGTCGGAAGATACCAGCCTAAGTCCGGGTGAACGTGCATTTTTGTCTGATAATTACCTATTGCATCTGTGTGAAGGCAAACGTAGAGGTTCCGGACCTCATCCCAAGATCCTTTAGCATTGATGTTTCCGTTAGGAAGCATATATATATACACACGGGTCTGTGAATCCACCTACTCAGATATCTTCCCAAACCCATCACTCTTAGCTCCACCATCAACGTTTTTCATGGATAGTAGGTGAATGATATCCTGTCCCTCGTTCTCCTCAGATCAGAATCTCTCTGAAAAGCAAATCTGGTTATGAATAGTACTGACCTCTATTAGTCTTCAGCCCAAAAGACATGAAGTGTTGCCCATTTCTGATGACGGAAGCCAGACTGATCACTAGCGCAAAGACCTTCGTCTGCACACGATAGAAATAAAGGCAGATTGCAGCTGACTCACATAAACGAAGATAGCAATTATCACAGAAGTTATAGCCTTAGACATTACTTTGCTGTAAAGCTACTTGTGTATTTTGAAATTGGTTCTATAGTCTGTGGACTCACATTCAGCCATCTTACTATTTCTATTTAACTTCATCTGTTATATAACGACGAAGCCATTGTAACACATCTATCTCAAACTGTTTTCTTAACAATCCAAACAAGAAAACTTTATTTTATTTTAATTTTGATTTGGGATGGAGGGAAATAGTTCCCGTGGTGTTAGTAAGTAGGCTTGAAAAAGTAAGACGATCAGTCTTACGAAATATTGCCGTTTGTGGAGGTTGTGGAGATTATGGGTTTTTGTAGTAATTGAAGTTAATAAAAGGCGTTTATGAAGAATCCAAACAAGAATTTAAAAACAAACAAAAAAAAACCACCTCCCAAACATCCTCTTTTATGCTGAGTTTCATTTGCATAACCGAGCCACTCATACGACATCCTAACTTATTACTTTCCATGTTTCGTGCATTTCCATCAACTCATTTCTCTCATATAATCGCGATTTTTCTGTTTTTCCTTATGTAATGGAAACTAGTGTAATTCACAGCCATTTCAAACCAAATCACGGAGTTTCTTTTATTCACATTATGATTTGTTCTTTTCTGAAGAGGAAACAAAGGACTCAGAATGGACATTTTACTCAAGTGATTCAGGAAATGGGTCTAAAAATATAAAATTAAATCAGATCGAGATGAGATTAAACCGGAAGGTGAATTTTGCTACAGCTCAAATTCCTTTTGAATATCTTTCTTTTTTTTTTTTGTTATCGTGACCTCATGTGTTCAATAACAGATATCTATATACAGGGCCGTAGCTACCACCGGGGCAGCAGGGGCAGTGCCTCGGGGCCCCCGAGCAAAAGGGGCCCCCAAACGAAGGGGATTTTTTTTTTCGAAACCATAATCATTTGTTGCCCCGGGGCCCCCATTCCTCTAGCTACGGCACTGTCTATATATCTGTTAATGATTAAAACAAATCGTTAAACGATCAAAATCCAAGGGTATTATTTTGCAATTACAAAAAAAAAAAAAAAAAAAACCAATTAAAAAAAAAAAAAATGAAACAGCATGACCCTATTTTGCCGTTTCAAGATTAATGTCTTCCAACATCTCAGTTGGGTGTCTTTGAAGGAAATCAAGATACACTTTGCTGTTTAACGGAGAACTAAGACTAATCCAAATAGCCCCTATGTTCAATATGGATGTTTAGAAAACGACGTATTTCCGATCCTCTGTCCATTATTTACTTACGTTTACGGTAGCTTTAAAAACATAAGTTATGTACCTTCATGATTATCTTTAGGTAAATCCTTTTTGTTGTATTTTCCTACAATAGTGATGAAAAATTCAGAGAAAATTTACTTTTAAAAAGTATTACTTCAGTACAAAGTTTCATTTCAACTATTGTTAGTTTAATTCTATTCTTTATTGTCAAAACGTATTGAAATAACTTGAAATGTAGAATTATAATTTTTTCTGTGATAATAATGTGAAAAGTATTTGATTAAATAAACAATATAGTTTTTTTCCCTCTGAAATTGCTTTCTTCTATAGTAACTGAATTAAACATTAATGGGTTCCAATGATCAACTACGGATTGATTCTGAAAAGGATTGAACAAGTCACTGTAATAATAAGTTAATAAGATAGACTATTATAAGATAGTCTATTAACTGTTAGGAAACTTACCTTATTAGTTAATAGTAACAGATGCTCAGTAGTAATTGCTCAAAATATTCTTTAAAATAGCGAAAATTAATGATCAGTTGACGGGAAAGAAGTGTCGTGTCAGCTTGCTTGGATTGAATGATCACGATTTTACTAGTAATTTTAAACCGAGGTTAGTACATAACGCCATTTTGTTACCATTACGTTGCAAATATTACTCAATTCAGTCTGATATCTTTCTCCTACGAGAGAAATAACGCTAATAAGTGTTTTTTTTTTTTTTTTTTAAAGGCAAATGCTAATATTATTTTAGAAATTTATCAACGCTAACTTTTAATAATAGACAGAAATCGTAGTTTTATTTATTTTTAGGCTCTTCATCTGCTAAAATATTTCTTGAAAGTAATTGATAATCCATTTTTATATACATTTAGAAATTGATTTAGTAATGCTATGCAAGATAATAGTGGAAGAATTCAGTCCAAGGGATTCTATTGCCCAAATTGACAATCTTTGATTATACCCCCCCCCCCAAAAAAAAAAAATACTGAAGTTTTATAAATATTTCTTGGATTATGATGGATCAAGTGAGTGAAACCTCCCAAAAATATCAGATAAAAGGAAATTCACTATAAGAATGAAGAGAACTAGTTTAATTTTCGACGGCCACAAACAAATGAAAAGGAAAACTATTTATCAATACATTAAGCGAGTCTGTGGAAATATACAGCAGATACATGCTGTATATCACAGATTGAATCGCCCTTTTATAAATATGAAATGATCGACAATTTATCTTAATTTCCTTCAATTTCTTTGCACTGTAGTGTTGTTAATTAAAATTTTTATTTCAATGATTAAAAGAATTTATAGTTATGTCTTTTATTTGCATAAAATAAAAACTCAATTCATCTGCTTCATTTATTTTTGTCCAGTTAATCTCCGCCCACTCTTTCTTGTTGAGTCCCACACATCTCCGGTTGCTGAGGGTGTCAGTGTTAACCAATGAACCCTAACGCTTCCTCTCTTTCCTTATGGAAGGAATTCAAATCAACCATTCATTTCCTTTGCATTTCCATTGGCTCTCTTACTGTTTCTTTGATGTATCAACGGACTCCTTCTTTGAGGTCTTCCACTTAATCGGTTCTTAAAATTGCCTTTTTTTTTTTTTTTTTTTTTTAGAATATCGAAATAATGTGTTTAGTTAATTATGTAAATTAAAAAATTAAGAAGAAATAAAAAAAAAAAAGTACCAAACCAAATTCCTAAAATCTAAGCACCCTTAATAAATATGCCTAAATATCAAAAAGAAATGTACATCCTATTATTATTCTTAATGTGCTATAAAATATATCTGGGACCTTAAGAAAGTGGATTTTAAATCAAAGTGATTTTTTAATCACCAATTAGGATCTAGACAGTGAAGTTAAATAGAAATTCGATATAAATTACGGAATTATTTTTATAGTTATTTCAGAACACAGTATTTGGCTGTTACTATGGAATGCTTATGATTAAAACATCAAATTTGAATTTGGTTAATTATATTTAACTATAATATATAAACTTTTATTTCGATTAGATGCATTAAATTATTTACACAAGAGCCAAAACAGAGAAATATAAAGTGGACGATATATTCCAAAATCTAGCAGATCATAATTACATTGAACTTAAATTTGATGGAGATGCGTTAATTATTTTTCGAGTTTTCGCGCCCAAAAAGTTTCCTATAACATCTTCACAAACCTATCACTCAAAAAACAAGTTGAAATTTGTTCTAGGAGCAACTGGTTGGGATTTGCCTCAAAATCTAGACGTCGATGATTAGTGGGATGATTCTATTTTCTTTTTAAGTTTTCAAAAGTTACAATGATTAACTTAGATGGATCAGAAAAAAATTTAGATTTAGATTTTGTATTTGCATGATTATTATATTGCTTTCTTATAGAGAAAGTAAAAAAAATATTTAATAAAAAAAAATAAATTCAAGTCAGTGTATTTAAAAAAAAATCATATTGTTATTCCTATTTTTTAAATTTTTTCACGCAAAGTGTTATAATGATGTTACCTCTAGATCTAGTAATTATAGTATTTCCTCTCTACATTATTTTGAATAATATGAATCAATCATTAGAGTTTAAAGAAGAAATAATTCCTCACTTAGCATCAACCATTTATTTTGGCAGAATAAAGATAGGGTGGAAAATGTCAAGAGTGGTTTAACCAACTTGTAAGGAAATTGAAGTAAATAGTATTTCCAATGGAAGAAGGATAGATTCCATTACTAGCTCAGTTATTTGTTTATGATTGGAAGATTTTCTTTAATTGTCACAAGAAATCAAACTGTTGAAAAAAATTGTGCGCATTGACATAAAATGAATTCCTTTTCTTCTTTCCAATTGCATTTCAGTTTAAGATGAGGAAAGAAAAAGAATAATGAAAGGATGAGATGAAGTTAGAACCTGATATTTCGTAATAATCAATAAGATCTGATGGAAATGAACATCATAAATTAATCAATGTTTTCTTCATCTAGGGTCAGTGTAAATTGGTTTGAGGTTTTTCTGTTGACAGCCAATGTAATTCAGTTCAGATGTTAGTAATTGTGTTTACTCTAGAAAATGTCTTCTAAATTTCTTATAAGGATTTTTTTTTTTTATCCGAAGCAGGTGACTTTTTTTTTTACCTTTAGAATGTAGGAGTCATTGGCACTCTTTAAGAAAAGTGAATAAATAATTCCTACATGTGGTAAAAGAAAATGTACGACATTTGAACTGTCCATTGGAATTGGGCGACAGTAGACAAAATATTTTGAAGTGAAGAAACTTTATTGAAATACCAAAAAAATATTTTATCCTTTCATTTATAACTTTATAGTTATAAATGAGTTTTATTCTTATAAGTAAAACAACAACCATTAAAAGGAATGAAATAATCTTTTAAATACTTTATATCATTCCTGCCAATGAATAGCTGAAAACTGCATTGTATGTGAACTCACAAGGGAGGTAACAGAGAAAGGGGGGCATAAAAAGGAATATTTATGTCCGTCATTCGATATCTCTAGTTCTAAACATTTATCTATTTCCATTGACTTCACGGAGATATAAGGAAAAAACGCAATTGTCTATTTCCCATTAATATCGGCTGAAAACAGCTGCGAACATCAAATCCTAACCTAGAATTTGAATAGTTCAATGGGATCTAGAGTTGTTCACGAAAAATGACTGGAATTGCATGATCCTAAAAGAAGATTTCGAAGTTGAAGTTTTTGAAATCAATTTCTATGTGAGAGAGGCGAAGTGACGATACTATTTGCTTGGTATCATCATCATCAGCATTTACATGGTGGAGCATTGGAGAGTAATTTTAAATATTGACGTGCGTTGAGATAGGAACACAGTTCATGTAGTAGTAGTGATTAGCTTATGTAGTCGCCTAATGACAAATGCCTAGTATATGTATCCGATATAATGGAAAAGAGACAAATCCATTTTTTCGTTATGCTTCGTGAGGTCGATCACAGTAGGTAAATGTCTGAGCGTTTAGGGTAGAATTAGAGGAGCCACGGAATGATGCACCTAAATGTCCCTTTTTATACGTTACCTCCCTTGTTAGAGTATAACTCTAAGATATATAAAGGTAGATCAAGAGATGAAAAAGTATTAAATTTAGAGTTCATACAAGAAATTGTAAAAGAAGATTACAAAATTATAATTGTAAGACCAGAAAAGTGGATTATTATCTGAGACTTACAAAAGATAATAGAAACATCTACGGAAGAAGACGCGATTTGTAGTGGATGCTGTAGATAGTTAATTATTCTTTATTAAAACTATACACGGGCGGATCCAGGATTTTCAAAGGGGGGGGGGGGCTAACTTTTCTGAAGGACTGTGTGTCTGAAACTCATGCTAGTAGACAGCTTTTTATTAGCAATTGAAATCGTCATCATGGCAATATGAATGTCTATCAGGCAGCAGCCTTTGGATACCACATTTTATCCAATCTATATTCACAGCTAAAGGTAGGGGCTATAGCCCCACTAGCACCCCCCCCCCTGAATCCGCCTATGAAACTACAATCAGTTCAACTATTGTAAATGTTAATGAAACTAGTTTATACGCCCCGTCAACAATGACGGGATTACAGTGTGATGGCTTTTAGTTGAGATAGAGTATTTGCCTGTTGTTTGTAATTTCTTCATTCATGTCGAGAAACGTCTGATAGTTGTTCGCTGAGGGCGAGCTTCTGCATCTAATGCTCGTCTGGTCTGCGCTTGTGGTATAAGCGCAAAACATTAATGAGTTATTTTTTTTTATCCTGACGTCACATAGAGGGAGTGATACGAGATATTTAATAATTAGAATGTATTTCCCGTGGCCAAATAGATAAGACGTCTGACTTCCGATCAGAAGGTTGCAGGTCCGATTCCTGTCGTGACGGTTTCGTTATATAAATTATTTCTGTTTTTACAGGAAATTAAAATTATTTTTCAAACACAGAAAAAGTGAATTAGACAGAGACAGATCTGGAAAACTACATGAGATATGTCAGACCTCATTGGTTTTTATATATAAAAAAAACAACAACTTTTTATGGGCATCTGACAGGAGGGCTTCTATAACTAGAATGGCTGAAATCATAGTTTTTGAAAGAGGAACAGTGTAAGATTCTAGCTGCCTATCGACCACAAAAGGCTGTTGCTTCTAAACGTGGAAGCTGTGAATGGAAGATGATGTCACACTGAGTATGATCAGGAGTCAATATACAACCATGGCAAAGCAGAGTTAAATAACGATAGAGAATATTTCAAGCAGAATAGTTCGTCAGAAAGACAGATTTCTGGTGGCGTTTGCAAACTCAAGTCTCTCATCACTGATATCATTGCCAAAAAAAACGCGTAGAATTGTGCAGAGAAAAATCAAAACTTAATAAGTTTGTCATTTAGTCTGATTTGTTGTTTTTCAGTTTATTCCAAACCACTGTCTATACTGTAGCATCCGACAGAAGTAACCATCTGACTTCTGTATGGAGGTGGGTAGCGATCGTTCATCGATGGAACTCTTTAGTACTTAGTCGTTCTTCAGGGCCAAGTAAATGCAGTAGTTCCGATAATCTTCCTTAATGTCTGTCTCTGTCAATGCTTCCCTCAAATTGCACCACGAGTTGGTTTGAAGTAAAACGACTATCCTCGTGTCCAATAATTACCGACCTTAATATTACATGGAACATCTTGAGCTGACACCACACTTTCCTCCATCTTCATCACTCACAGACTTAGAAGATCTTTTAGGTAAAATCTTAGGTGCGAGACTTGTACACTTCTATACCACATCGAATGCAATATTCAGTGAATATTAATAAAGAAATTTTGCAAATTTTCTTCTATTTCGTTCATTTTCTTGAAAGTTACTTCATCAAATAATTCGGTCTGAGTATATTCTTTTTTATGAATCTTCTTGACACTTGACAGACATATTTAAGAACATTGATGAATGTTTACATAACTTGGATTTTTTTTTTTTTAATCACAGAGTATCATGAAGGAAACGTCCAATTTATGCAACTACCTTCTCATTAAATAGGCAAATGATCAAAATTCAGTTTGAAGAATGTCACTGCTACCCCCTTTGCTCAGTGGTCCACATGAGGGACATCAGAATCTTACTAGACACTTTCTGCTTCGTTGCATTCAAATCAGTTTATCATCGTATAACACCTCGACGACGCTTTCAAAGACCCCACGAGCAATTTGCAGAAATTCAACAGAGGACTTCGCATTGCGAAAAGTCAGCTGATCATGCAGACGAATCGCTCATCGTCATAAAGGTGCTTCTATGGGAAGGGGCTGGAATCGATGGTTGTGTGAGGACAGTCAGTCACTCCACAAGATTCTGGGCTGCCGAACAGTACCACTGCTAGAGACAAACCACAACTGCTTCAACAGCTTCGCTCTCCACCATCCAGAGAGATATGGAATCCTAGTAAGCGGTATCTATCCACACCGTTGCTAGACGAATTGCAACGTTTGTGAGAATGCGACGGATGAGCCTTCTGTTTTGTTTTTCAAACATCATTTCTTAATTAAATAAATTGCAGAACAGTTAGTTATTCGGTTTTCTTCTATACGATCAAAAAAATCAGGAAGAAATAGGAAGATTTTAGAGTAAAGAGGAGTGTGCGAATATAGCATTGACAGTGATTTCTTTTTATTTACACGACCTATGAATTCATTCTATTCAATATTTTATCCGAAGGATGAGACATTGAATAGAATGAATACCTAGGTCATGTAAATAAAAAGAAACCACTGTCAATTAATCTTCATCACTTACTGATGCAGCACTTTGTAGAAGCTTAGAATTACGTTCTCAGAATAACAATGTTCACAGATTATGACATAATCTGTTTTTTAAAAAAATCGGATTAAAATAAAATTATTAAGCAAAACCACTGAAATATGAATGTAGTTAAAAGTTTATTGATGATGTAAATTGACTTTAAGTACAAAATGCGCTAAAACCAACAATAGTGAAGTATTCGTGTACAAAAATGGTTTATGTGACATACAGAATACAAACAGCAGAAATAGTTTGCGGTACATGAAGTCAATTCCAGTGTTTTCTGAGGCATAGCACGTGATCGATATGCTGTCCTTTGAGTTTAAGGCAGTAACGGTTAAGTAGATTCTCAAACATATCCCTGAAGAGAGGGTGCTTCATTCCTCTGACGCATGTCACTTATCTTTTGACGTAAGTCACCACATGAAGCAACTAAAGTGTCTCTCTCACTGTGTGACAAGTGACCCCATCCTGCTGGAACCATTGCGTAAGAAGTGCACAGCAGAATCTAATGAGACCCAGAAACGGTGTGGAACGTTTTCTCTGTATCGCTCATGGTTCAGTCACAGGATTGCCATGATTATCCTCAACAAGATGCCGTTTGCAGACACCCACACCATATTGTTCACGTTCACTACGGAGAGGTTTCTCCATAATGATGTCTGGCCGTTCAAATCCCAGAAAGCGGGTTATCTGTCAATAGATAAATCCATTCAAATGAATATGGCTTTCATCAGAAAACCAGATGTTTGACAGGAAAGCTTCATCATCGTACGCCATCGCTAACATCGTCGATTCTCGTGGCCTTGTTGACATTATCCCGTTCTGTATCTTATAGGCAAGCCCACCAATTTCCTTGAACATTCTTCTCGTAGATCTATGGATAAGATTCATTTTTAAGGATTTAAATTTCTTTTAGGCAACTGCAACACCTGCTCGAGGAACCTTCGTCGATTTGCATTTGTTGTCACTGTAACTGGACATCAGAGCCTTTGCGCTGTGTCAGAACGACGCCTGTCGAATGAATTTTTAATGACCACTAACATAACCATTGTTTGTGGGTGGTGGTTTTTGAAGTCTTTCTCGAAATTCATTTCCAACGTACAGCAAACTTGGTTCATTTGAACGTCCAACTCCGTAAGACCGAAAATAATGCTCCACAATAAAAAGTTTTTCCTCCGTTGTTAACACCATTTGAACATTCTCAAGCTTCAACCAACATAAGCATACTGTTCCATTTTCACGTTTGATGAGGTGATGCGCTTGTGACGTTTAGTATCGTTTGTTTTGGCGCAAACCGTACTTGAATGTTAAATCTTCTACATTTCAGTAATTTTTGCAACCAGTCAATGTGTGTCAACACGAATACTCTTGTGCTCATAAAAATCTGTTTTATTCACTAATTCTAGTATAATTTCTGCCACTTTTTAAAGTGCAAAATGTAGTAAAATACATTTTTAGGAATAGTAAATTGTTTTTTCACAAAGAAAGTAAAATATTACTCGTACTTTTATCACGATGTTTTCGCGAAATTCAAAGTCTTGCCTCCACCAGTGTCATTCATAACATTCGAAAGGAAAATATAACAGTTTTTGAGCATACGATCTATTTATCTTTTTAAAATATTTAGAAATCCATTTAAAATAGCAAAGTCATTTCATTAATATATGTTATTTTCAAATTTACAATTCTTAAAATCGAGGAGTTGTTGAACAAACCCAACAATATAAAAATATTTTTTTCCTGAAACTTGCGAAAAAAATACTGACTTTTCTAAAGCAAAAAGTTTTGCTTTAAAAATAAATATAATGAAAATTTTTTTTTAATGTATTTATCTGCATAATTTTCGTAATTCTCTGGTATTAATAATTTTGCAAAACCGAAAAATAATACGAAGGGAAAACTGTTTTACATATAATAATAGTATAATAGAGTCCCACAATAACAGGTTAGGTTCCAAATCCCGCCGAAAAGATAGGCTAAAAAATGATACAAAAGGGAAATGAAAGGAAAGTGCATATATTGCTTACCTTAAGATGTTTTCATCCCAGCTTTAGTTTCGTCCTAACATTGTAATATGGCTCTCGAACCTTGGTTCGAATCCGGGCATGGGCTTGGATGTTTCTTTTTTTCTTTTGTATAAGCTTATGTTCCTTTCAACGACTTTTGTCAGTTGCATATCTTGTTCCTGGGGCAGGTTAGTCTCTGTCTAATCACTCACTGATATAAGTGGGCGATCAAAAACAAACACTCAACTCTCTGACATCAGATGTTGACCGCGTCTTGACGAAAAATACCTTAAAGAGCAGGACAAGCGCCGAACATAATGAACATTGATCTATTTGAAGCAGAACAGCTGGACCTATTCTAGGAAATTCTCGTACCAGTGCTGTTTAAAATTACACAACACCTTCGCTTATCCTCTTAATAAAAGTAAAAAGTAAGATATATTTTGAAGGTTTCTCTTCTTGGCGCTAACAAAGTAACATCAGCAAATGAAACAATTGGCGTTGGTATGTTGTAGTGAAATGAAAGTGCTGTTAATATTCTTTTAATTTTCTAAGTTCGTCTGCTCAAATCTAAATGTTGCAGCGTGATTATCAAATTTTTTTTTTCAGCTTATGAATTCACTTATGATTTAAATCTTACATCAATATTTTTTTCTATTCCAGACGTCCAATACATAATTCGATAATATGAAGTATATATGACTTTTCTCTATATGAACTCAATAATTTTCTCTACAGTCATGTCTTGCCGTGTTTTGCTTATTTAAGACTGAAAAACAGTCTTTTCTAACCCAAATAATCCCTAAAATTAAGCAAAGTTAAGATAAATCCAGTAAATGTTCGTTACTTTGAACAGTGGCGGATTTACACTTTTGCCGCCAGATTTGCCGCCCTTCCTCCTGACCCTCCTGTCTGAATATATCACTAGTAAACTATACTGATGTTTATGTTTAGTTTTGAGCTAAGTTACTGATAATTTTCGTCTATTCGTTAGAATTTACTTACTCAGAGTATGAAAACAAAAATATATAGGCCCATAATGATGCATTCCTTTCCTTAAGTACACATTTTATAAATAGGTTGTAAAAAGTTGTTTAACAGAAAATTAAACATAAAAGTTAATGTAAATAATTGGAATATATTTCGTACATAAAAGTCGCAGAAGATGTATTAGAAAGCAAATACAGGTATAACATTACTATCAGACAGTCCCCCCGCCGCCTCCCACGCCTGAGCACTCCAAAGCAACGTCCCATCCACTTCAAACCTACGCCCACAGTCATCACTCACCCGATTTCCCGAGATATACACTCAAAGCCAAAATACGCTCTGTTCGCATATACTGTATAGACACATCAAAAAGCCAGGAAATATCTGTTTATTTTTATGTTTCCCTCATTTTCTGCTTGTAATATTGCTACCGAACTTTTGCATAGGTTCGGTGGCGCTAGGAAACTAAGTGCGACTTGAGCAAGAATAAATAAAAATCAGAGAATTTATTCAATGAAAGAAAATACGATAACTACAGATCTCAAATTAACGATTTGATGGCACCCTCTGGTTCTGGCTAACTTGTAGTTTCTCTTTCGTAGCCTTCCGTAACTGGACGGTCCTCTTCAAACTCTCCCGGTACTTGGATCGAGTTGTGTGGCCCAGAGTTGTGTAACGAACTCATCTGTGAGAATAAATAAATCAAAAGTTATACCAAGAACAGCTAGCAATTTAAGTTAATAGGGAAAAATAGTCAGAGATCACAGTGGAACGGTGGATATAAAGTAAATCTATTAAAGAGAACCCAAAAATAAATATATACACATATACAAATCAATACAAGTTTAATAGGAAAAAGTTTTACAAGAGAATAAGCAAGGGAAAAAAAATTAATATAAAAAAAAAATAATGAACTATTAGTTCCAAAAATCCAAAAACAAACACTGAGGAATAAACAGTGATGACTCGGCAATTACCAGAGAGCACACACTATTAATCCCCTTGAAACAACTTGCTGGATCAATAAAAAAAACAAAATTCGGTCGATCGGCCACCAAAATAACCCAAAAACCCTTTGGTTAACTAAATAAAAAAAAATACCAAAAAAAAAAAAAAAAAATACAAAAATAAACTCGTTCGATTCTTTGAACGAGAGGCTACACTAAAACTCAGATCCCAGGATTGCCACTGAGATTACCAAAAAAAAGGGAAAAAAAAACCTCCCTTCTGATGATCATCAGGGGAAAAATTACCTACTAATTCCTAAAGGTTAAATAAGTAAAATAAAAGACAATGTACAATCTATTGACAAATGATTGTAAAATATGCTTGTTAAAATAAGCCTTAATTACAAGAGATCCTCTAGGGAATTATTTTCTTACTAGAAGTTACAAAACAACTGTTGGCTGTTGAAAGAAATAAATTGCATATACCAGATAAAGTTAATATTTAGACATAACCTCTGGCATCAATACTAGCTTATTTAACATTAACATGACATAAATACAAATCATACTGGTCGTACTCAGTTCAGCTAATTACAAAAATTTAATAAAGTTCATAATTAACAGCGCACATGAGATTTTCTTTTATTTATCTCTAGTCAATAGTCGTAGCTAATAAACTCTGAAGCAGCCTAGGCAGTCGAAGAAGATAAACTATCCAAGATTAGCATGAGTTCCAAGCCTCCGTTCACTTCGATGTCTAGTTGAATGAATAGTCTTCACAAGAAATCGAAAAGTATACTCACAGACTTGTCTTGTACAATGATTGAGCTACTCGCCGGGTCTATTGAAGTCGGCTGACTGAATCCCCTAGGTACCTGGTTGGATATACTGGAAGGGAACAGATTTCAATATGGCGTCGTTCCGAACAAGAATACGATAACACTTGTTGTTGTCTTATCGTCGTGAAAATATCGTGATATCGCGGGTAATCGTTGCTATGAATTCGATGAATTTACACTTATATGCCGGCTTTGGCATACTTCTCCTAAATTCGCCTTAGTAATTGGTGAACCATCGCTCACCCAAAAGAACTTAACACTTGGAAGCAATGACCGCTTGCCATGGATATCGCAATCGGAAAAAAAAAATGTCTCACCGTCATCAACAACGGTTGCTATATCTCCTGACAACAATTAACCTTTTTTTTCTTCGCCGGATAGCAGCGACACTTGGTGATACTAAAACCTGGGAAAAGCGCTACAGCCAAGATATTAAAGAAAACAAAACTTTAAATTAGAGAAACAATAAATCAACGTACAGAAGGCTCAAAGAGGAATAAAAAAAAAAAAATAATAAATTAAAAAAAAAAAAAAAAAATGAAATGAAGCAGAACCGCTTCATTACAGGCTCCCCCCCCTGAAAAATAACGAAGTCCCCAAAGATACACCAAAAGGGAAGAAAAAAAAACAGCAAAAAAAAAAACTGTGATCTCTGAAGAAAAACAAAAATAGACTAGCCTATAGATAACTCATCAGATAGAAAAAAATTAATCCCTATCCTTATTTCTGCTACTGACCTTATTATCCGAAACGATAGCCCTCTCTCTAAATTTTTTTAATAGGGCGGCATGTACCCGCTTGAATTGGCCAGGGTGTTTGATATCCTCGACTATGTAAGATACTTTAGTAGTTCGGGACACTATTCTGTAAGGCCCTACGTATCGTTTCCCAAAAGTTTTAGCGATCCTACGAGCTTTGCTCGAAGTTATAGTACATTTTACCAACACTAAATCACCTACTTGAAATTCACAGGCTTTTCTACCTTTATCATAGTAATATTTGTTTACTCTGGCAGATTGTTCTCTAGCCTCCCTCACTATACGCATGATGTCTTTGAATTTGTCCCGAATAACTTTTCTATCTTCAAAAACTCCCACCTCATTCCAATGGTCGGGGAAGATCTCTCTGCCAAACATAATATAAGCTGGGGATAGATCACAAACGGCAGAAGGATTACCCCTGATACAGAATAAGATCTCTTCCAGCTGGGAGTCCCAATTGGCGTGAACCTGACCAACATACATTCTAATGCAGCCTTTGATAGTTTTAATAGCTCTTTCTGCAGGATTGGCTTGAGGATGGTAAATAGAAGTGAAAATATGCTTAATACCATGAGTTTGGCAGAACTTGCCGAAGGCTTTAGAACGGAACTGCACTCCGTTGTCCGACACGATGCTGTCAGGAAACCCAAAACGGAGGAAAAGGCGATACAACGTGTCAATGACTTTCAGAGTGTTAGCATTTCTCAAAGGGAAAGCTTCTACCCATCCGCTGCAGGTGTCAAGAGCGCAAAGGAAAAACCTGTTCTTATTCTTCGATAAGGGCAGAGGCCCTGCTAAGTCGACCGCAATGGTCTGCCACCTGGATGTCTTGGTCACTATCTGTCCTTCCCCCAATGGTTTGGTATTAGTGTGTTTGAACATGAGACACGTAGCGCAGGATTGCACATAGTTCTGACAATCCTTAAACATATTTCTCCAGAAGAAACGCTTTCTCAGTTTAGCATAAGTCTTCGCTAAACCAAAATGACCACCTATCAATGGATCAGCATGCCACAACTCCAATATTTGGTTCTTTAGAGTTTCCGGGACTACTATAACAAGGCGACCTCGGTCGTACCCAAGTTCCTTGACCCTCTTCAGGAGTAATCCTTCGGCGTTAAGTACAAAGTCGTCTAATTTTCCCTCCGTAACTGATTCTTTCAGCCTTTTGCAATAAGCGTCATCCTCCTGATGTTTCTTCCATTCTAAATCAACTACTTTGTATAATTTACAATTAGACCTAGACAGAGCATCAGTTATCACATTTTCCGCACCTTTGCGATGGACGATAGAAAAATCGTACGACTGAAGTTTGAGTGACCAACGCGTCAAACGCTTAGAGAAGTCTTTGTTGTTGTTAAGCCACTTCAAGGCGCTGTGGTCCGAATGTACTAGAAACTTAGTGCCTTCGATAAATTTGCGATAGTACAGAATCCCGAAGACTACAGCCAGGCATTCCAGTTCGGTGACTGTGTAGTTCTTCTCTGATTTATTTAATGGGCGACTCGCATAGTATAAAATCCGTTCAACACCGTCTTGATACTGAACCAAGGTGGCCGCGATAGCCTCAGCAGAAGCGTCTGTGATGATATGAAAAGGCTTCTCAAAATCCGGCTGAGCCAGTATAGGGGGTTTGGACAGCAACTCCTTGATCTTTTCAAATGCTTCTTGTTGAGGAGTGTCCCACCTCCAGGGTGTTCCCTTCTTTAACAAAAATCTCAAAGGGGCGGTAATAGAGCTTAAGTTGGGCACAAATTCTCCATAATAGTTCACCATGCCGATAAACCGCTTGATCCCCCTGGGGTTGATAGGTGCCGGATAATCCGTGATGGGCTTTAATTTGTCAGGAGAGGGCGAAAGTCCATTGGCGTCGACCTTGTACCCTAAGAACTCAATTTCATTCAACCCGAACTTGGACTTATCAAAATTAATCTTCAGGTTGTTCTCTGAAAGTTTAGATAAAACAAAATCAAGGACTTCTAGATGCCTTTCCATGGTACTAGTACTGACTAAAATGTCGTCCATGTAATAATTAATTTCCGGATTCATAGAACCCGATACACCCTGGAATATCGAGTCCATCACCCGATTTAACGCGGCGGAACCATTTTTGAGACCAAAGGCGACCACTTTCATGCGGAAGCTGCCTAATCCAGGAATGATAAAGCTTACCTTTTGGCGTGATTCCTGATCTAAGGGGATTTGCCAATAGGCCTTCTTCAAGTCAATAATAGAAAATATTTTCGCCTCGTTAAGATTCCTTAGGATGTCCTTGATTTTACACGAGTAGTATGTGATAGGAATAGTAACTTTATTAAGCGCCCGAGCGTCTATGATAAACCTGGGTTCCTTATCACGATACTTCTTCAAAAAATATGGAAGACTCCAAGGAGACTCCGATCTTTCTATGATACCGTCTGACAACATCTCCTTCACTATTTCGTGAACCTTCTTGACATCTTCCCTTGATAAGGGAAAAGGTCTCAACCTTACAGGTGGAGCGGATCCAGTATCAATATGATGGACATATCCTTTAAATTTTTGCTTAGCATCTACGACGATGCTCTTATATTTAAGCACTAAGGACTCTAGCTTGGGATTCACAATCGCTAACGGGCGATTTTCCTCAGTCAAACTGAGACATTTCAGGCTCCTAAAGTCAAAAACAATGCCATGATGTACGAAGTCAATAGACACTTGATATCTATACAAAGTGTCAAGCCCCAATAATCCATCGACATCAAGGTTGGGTATCACAATAGCTTCTACTTCAAAATCCTCAACCACCTTCTCATAGGGAGAGTTAATGTTGAATAATAGGCTACCTGATAAAAAATACTTTCTGGAGATATTTGATCTATGGCCATCCGCCATACGTGTGTACATACTAACAGGTTTCCAACGACATCCTAATTTATCCAAAAGTGGGACCATACGGTCGCTAACTGCGTTGGAATCAGCACCAGTGTCAATCATGAATAGGACTTTTCCTCCTTCTCTTAAGCTAAGAAGTGCCTCCGGAAGTACATACTTCTCCTCCATCTGCCTATCCTCACGAGACAATTCCCTTAAACTTAAATCTCCTCTCGTCGGCATGCCACAGAAGTCACGCACTTTCCTCAACCATGCATCCCAGGCTGGTTTGTCATAAGCACCAATGGCCTTCTTGTTGTGGTCCATCACACCACTATCAAGAATGTGATAGGATCGGCCACATCCCATCACACTCGCTCGTTTCCCTGGTTCTGCTGAGTTCTGGAAGAATTGTCCACGGGATGGTTCCTACAATCACAATGAAATACCAGACGTCCTGGTTTTCCACAGCGATAACAAGTTAGTTTATCCGTCTGAGTTCCCACGGAACGCCCGATTCCCAGCCTGCTATTATCCATGGTCTTTGACTTAGTGCCATCAGATTCTAACTTACGAACAGCAGACGCGCAACCTACAGGCTGACCCCCGGATAATCTAACCGCCTCACACCTCTTAGCATATTTTATCAAGTCTACCAGGCTAGCACATTTATCTTTTAATACAAAATAACGATAGCATGGTAGCATACTTCCCATGATTAGTCCTATCAAATCTTCCACTGATACTCCTAGCTGAAGTACTTCAGCCTTCTGCTGAACCCTGGCGACGAACACCTCCATTAATTCGCCTTTGTTTTGCCTCATCTCACTCAAAAGTTTCCACTTGTCTACTACCGATAAAGAGGGTCCAAATGTATCCAGACAACTAGCCCTGAACTCTTCCCATTCTTTACATGTGTCCAGTCTCGACGAAAGCCATGGCAATGTGTCTTTGGGAAAGATGGACGGTATTAATGGTTTTAAAGACACAAAATTTACAGCATGCAGCCGAATGAGCCTGTCCATTTCAAACACTAAGTCAAGTATGGAGCCGTCCGACTTTCCAGAGAAGCCCAAATGGCCGAAAATTAAGTTCATTTCCTTAATTGACAACCCTTTGTTTCTTGGTTCATCATTCTCAACTCTAATCGGGAGACTACTTCCATATACAAGATGCTCCTGAGACTCGCCAGCTACCCCTGCATGTGGGTCGAGCCTAGCCTTCTTGGCTTCTCCATTAAGGTACATAGATTCATCAAACGAGTCTAAATCCAAACAGTCTATCACTTCCCATGACAAAATGCCCTTCAAGGATTCCTCCTCCTCAAGAAAGTTTTCTACTACTTCTTGCACTTTAGATTTTAGAAGGGACTCAGTTCCCGAGTAAGATCGATTGACCTTCCTCAAAATCATGACCAGAGCATTACGGGTAAGGTCGTTGGCCTTCCATTTGCCTAAAACCAAGCCAGCCAATAAATATACCGATTTAGGCAATATTACACTTCTCGGCTTCTCTTCCTCTCCCTCTGAACTAGAACCTACAAGACTCATTTCGTAAACTACAAAATTAACTAGAACCAAACCTTAACAACTACCCCTGACTACATAAATTAGGTAAAAAACTGAAAAGTTACTATACTATAATTAACCACGCTCTGCTACCATTTTTTGTAACGAACTCATCTGTGAGAATAAATAAATCAAAAGTTATACCAA
>JAFIDM010000007.1:29766935-29778173 GCA_023159025.1 Thereuonema tuberculata | reverse complement strand
AAGCTATAGCCGACAACTGAAATGAGATGATTGCATTTCTAACATTTAAGCTAATAGCGAAATCCCAATGAAAACAAACATCTAGAAAATGGGGGGGGGGGCTGAAAATAGTGTTTGGGCCTCTGAACACGTTGGTGAATCCGTTTGTCGATCCGACCTTGCGTTCGGGAGTTGTTAGGGGAGGACAGACAGACGGACGGACAGGACAAACGCAATTAGCTACCGATTTTGGTCGCTATCACAATAGCTCCCCAAAAATGTTTTAATGTATATCACTACACTTTTAGGCAGTGTTAAGGATATAGAAGCAGCGAATCCCACACCACCCAAAAGCCAAGGAATTCTTTCTAACCATTAAAATACATATCAGTGTTTCAATCGAAACACCTCCAAATAGCATCTGGTTAATGAGTTCATCTTTTCGAAGTTGAAATAATTAAACATCGTATTCAGTCAATAGTTTATTATTCATATGAATCGCAATACTTTTAAACAAGAAATGAAACTGGATTAAAAGTAAGTAGCTACAAATTAGAAATCATTTTACAGTAACTAAACATAAATTCCATAATATTTTTTTTATTATTACAGACTACAATATTTCGTTCAATATATTATAGAGTAAAGAAAAAAACTCATTTTTTTCTGCCACTATCAAATATAAAAAAAAATAGCTTTAAATGTCACGAATGTTAAAAAGCTCCAAAAGCATATGAAATTTTTAACTATCTTTACATTCTGAAAGTACAAGAATACTTCACTTGACAGTAACATTTTTTGTGTAAGAGATATAAATCATGAAATCTATTAAGTTTTCTTTAATCGGACAATTATTGTCGCGTGGCTTTTAATCAACCGCATCATCAATAAGAGCAAAAAAAAAAAGTAATTTTCATTTAATGTACGAGACAAAAAAGCTTCATTGCTTGATGTTTCTTTTTAAGTTTAGTTGTTTATCTTAATAATAATCTTTCTCATTAGGCTATAAAAATTACTGCTCCCGATTTGAGAAATAAATAAAGATAAAATTGGTTTATTTTTTTCCTAGAGTAATTACTAACCATGTCTGAAAGGAATAATTACCCTTTTCTAAATACATATCTGCAGATAGATTCGAATAACTCAGAATAAGACTCAATCCAAAAATGACGGAAGGGAATTTCAAAATTCCTCAAAATGCAGCACAAAGTGAAAATTCAAATTAGCTTATTTTCACGTTTTTATTTTCTATCAATTAAGACTGATACTTAAAATGAGATGTTTTTATCCTTATGCGATGATGTAACAAGCAATGTAAGAAGTTACATTTTTTGGCAATCATTCGTTAAAATAACAATTACGAAACATTTCACTATCTTCGATGTAAAATCCAAGTGCTGACTTATTTTAGATAAAAAAAAAAAAAAAAAAAAAAAAAAACCTTCTTTTTCAGTTTAATCAGAGGTTCGTAATATTTAACTTTCTGCGGACAAATAGCTATTAATTGTATATAAGGAAGGAATAAAGTTTTTTGGTTATAGTCATAATAAAACTATTTAAAAACTTTTATTTACTTTTCAGGAACTGTAATAATTTCATAAACGATGTTGTTTTCTCAAATACTTTGATTATTTTTAATAACGAACCTTTTATAGCTGAATTATTAGTTGCGTTATTCAAGAGCTACCGCAGAGTTCCCTGAATTACTAGAAACCTTAAAACAAAAAAATGTTGTAGTAACTGTGTGAAAAATAAATTACTTGCCATTGACTTTTATTTATTTATTATTAAAAAAAACGAGTGGAAGCTGAAGGCGAACAACGTGGAGACAGTGCTAATCTTGTCTTAGGATCAAAAATAGATTACGGGGAATCAATGTCTGAAACAGTTGACTTAATTTGTTATGCATCCGTTTTAGAGTTTAAGTGCGACATGTCGATGACAGATGTTTTCAGGGTTGTCATTCGTTAATAGCTGTTACTTTATCAAAGGCTTTCTTTAGTTCACAAGGATTCCAGGTCGAAAAAAAAGGATTTAACGGATCAGAATGCTTCAGTGAACTATCAAGTAATTATCTTATTAATTTTCAAGGGAAAAAAAAAATAAAGCCTAAAACAGGTAATTAATACAGTTCCTCACCCCCGCCCTCCCAAGGTTCAGATAATGACAAAAAGAATGGAACCACCAAGAAATTAAGGTAAAGAAATAACCCAATAGTGATAAAGAGGAGAACTATTTCCAGAGTAGCTTCAGCCATTTATACTCAAAGAAGAAAAACAATACAGGTATGTCCTTAAATTCTTTCTTTTTCTTCAATTTAAGGGGAACAAGTATCTAGTTAACCAATCAAATATCTTACGCGAATTACTTTCCAGATTAACGTAGTAAGAAAGTGAAAAAAGACATTGCGTCTTAACAACTTCTTTAAAACATCATCCCATCATGGAAACACTTTCCACCATTGATTAATTAATCTACGGAAATAGCTTTTTTTTTTGTTCTTTAGGCCAAGTGTACGAATTGCAAGGTTCGTCTCCCTACTTCAGTCTGCTAGAGTTGAGTCCAAGGGTCAATAATGTATTGAGATTTGGAAAGTAAGAATTCAAGCAATAAGAAATACATTATAAAAAAAAAAAAAATAGGTTTTCTCCATTAACTACATCGATTGCTGTCCTGGAGATCAACCAGAATGTGATTTCTTTCCGAGATCTGGTGATTGAAGTGGCCAAGACACCTACAAGTAATGGCTTCCGTTATTCTATCAGAGCATGATATAGAGACACCCAAACCGATACTGTTTGAGGGATGCGGCAGTAAAATAGCTTTACAAGTAGCTAACGATTTGGCATAAAAATCGTAATCATTGTTCTTTATCGACTGAATAGTACTACAATACTACAGTGAAGTAGTCGACAGTTAACATCCAATAATGGCTTATTTTATAGTGTGTATATCCTCTGCTTCCTTTCCAAATCTCAATTCACTATGAGCTTTCGACTCCACTCCAACGGTCTGTAAATAACAATGCACGGGTGATTCCGTGCAGGATTTTGGATGGAATCTGTGATGGCCATCAGTTTTTAGAATTTGTTTAGGGTGATAGGTTCGATGGCTCACAGCAACTTGGCGGCGAAATAAGACCTAATTTTTTAATTGAAAATTTGCGGTGTTTTCGGGAATTCAGTTCACATTTAATCTCAAAATGACTGAAAGACAATTTACTGATTCATTCAATTACTCCTTGGTTAACGGCTACAAAGAAACATGGTTGGCAACTGCTCTGTCCGCTTGCGATAAATAAAGATCAATAGAAGAGGACAATTCCAATGAAAACGATAAAAATTTTATTAGAGGTATCAAAATGAACACTGCGCTACTTCTCAACGTAGTCAACATTCCCTTAATGTAGGTCTACTTGGCCCACCTTTTTGGCAAGGCTTGTATCCCCGCCAAAAAAAAGTCTTTTGAGCGCGTGCACAGGCAGTCATGCACCGCCTCTTTGACCTCCTCGTCACTTGCAAATTAGCGTCCACTCAGTTCCTCCTTCGTAGCTCTAAAAATAAGGTAATCGGAGGGTGCCAAATCAGGAGAATAAGGAGGATGGGAAGGATTTGATGAGCCGTGTGTGGTCTGGCGTTATCGTGAAGAAGAAGAACACCGATTGAAATTATTACACGGCATTTCGTACGGATCGAAGGTTTCAGCACATCAGTCAGGAATGCCCTGTACGTGTTCCCGTTCACGGTCGTCCCTTTGATTCCATGCTTGCCCTCTGTGTCTCCGGTTGGGTGATGGCTACCCAAGATTCGTCTCCGGCGATTACTCATTTTAAAAATCGTTTACCCTCAGCCACATAATCTCCATACACCAGATATTAAGTATGACGGTGGATGTCTGTAAGTGGCGAGGAACCCATCTCGCAGCCCGTTTCCTGTATCGAAGTTCGTCGAGTATGATGTGGTGACAGATGCAGTATCTTTAATGGTGATGCGCCGGTCCTCTCGAATCTACGGTAGAGACACTGTGTGATTGTCCTTATTCTGCGCATCATCCAGATCTGAATGGCCTGCCTCAAACTGCTGCAGCACCACTCTTACGCATGCGCCTGTGACTTACAGGCGGCGCCGACGAGTTTGGTACCCTCAGACACCAAAAATCGTACCACAGCACGCTGTACCTGTCTAAGGAGGACGCCATTTTTAAAGTGTCACTAACACCATTCAGCGGCAGTTTGCGGCGACAAAACAAACCTCCACGACGGCGTATCTTAAGAGGTATAGATTCGCTCTGCGTAATTCCCCGATTTTTAATGACACTTTTATCATTTGAATCGCCCTCGTACATTTAAACCAACTGGAACAAAATACCTTCAAATAGAAACATTATTTTATCAATGTACATCTACTCACTGCATTAGGATATTCCAAAGAGATTTCTTTCGGTATTGCCGAAACGCATAAGAATTCTGGGTAAATGTTTTCAACAAGTTTCAGGATTGTTTGCTTGTTTTGTTTTGAAGGACATTTATACAAACCGTTTGGACAAAACAATGTTTCTTTTCGAGAATATTAAGAAATCAAAAATTTCTATTTCTATGCGCCAACAACGAAAGTTTGACTTGCTGGGAGACGGATGGCCATGTGAAATACAACATTTGAAGTTAATGACCATCGCTTTTTCACCGGTTTACCATCAAAATCCTGCACTGAACCACTCGTGTAGGGCACTCTAAGGATGCTTTAAATGCGCAAACTCTATTTGGAAGGAAAATATGCTGTCATTTTAGACGAAATTCCAATAAGATTTTGCTAAGTAACAAAATTGTGAAGGATCCCAAAGATAAAATATAAAATAAAAAAAAAGCTCGATCCAGAGAAGAAGAAAAAAAAAATCCTCCGGTGAGCAAATCCTTTGTTAAATAGAGTTTCTATAAGGATCCTGTATAGCATTAATTACGTAATGCAGGAATTCTTTTAATCACGTGGTATCTATTCCATAAATTCTTTTCGACTGACACTTTTTTTCTTTTCCTTTTGATCATTTTTTTAAATCTCCACAATGACATTCACTGTTATATCACTGTTAATAGGTTATTTGGTTACAACACATCATCATTTTAACATTTCTTGCGATAAACATTTTCCAGACTTGTTTAATCGTAAAATGATTGTCGTTCCAAAAGACTTCCTTGTTTGTCTAGTAGCGTTGATTAAAAAACACAAAGGAGTGAAGTTACTTTGAATTAACTTACGAAAATGCCTTTAAAGATTAAAAATACTAATATTTTCTTTGTTAATTTAGAATCTATTGTAAGTTAAATGCTACGAAGACTCAATAAAATTCCTTTTTTATTTTGGCGATAACTGAAATTCATACTAAAATAAGAGAAAATTAAGTAGTAGAAAAAAAGAAACGAGCCTGAATGGTGATTTTTTTTTTTTGTTGTTGACATATTTTAACTAATGATGAAAACAGATTATTAGGACATTCAATTTTATTGTTCCTGAAGGTTCTCCACGATTGACCTGATAACCATCAGCAATTGTCGCAATTACCCTCCAATTAGTCTTGACAAGGAGATGCTGTATTCAGACAAGAAAGTGCTATGGAATTCTAAGTAAATTAAACAAAAAACTCAGAACGAAATTCTTAAAAACTTCCGCTGTACCAGCAAATCAGGTTGAAAACAAATCACACACACAAAAAAATATATTTCTTTCGCGAAAAATACTTATTACACCTAAAATGGCAGTAATCTGTGAAACTTGTCTAATAATTAATTGTTACAAAAGAAAAACTAAGAAGAAGTTTGAAAACTGTTATCTAACAACACAAAGCAAAGAAATGATTACAATAATGAAAGTTTGGAGCTAATGAGGTAAGATAAAATAAAGTATTAACAATAATGTTAAGAACTTTCTCGATATAAGTAAGCTTTAGACTGACAGGTCATATCATATTTTCTCAAAAGTTAAAATTGGAGACTGAAGAAACAACGTTCATCAGAAAGCATTCGCTCCAGTTCTTAATGGGATTGAATCCAAAAAGGGTATTTTGTATGTTTGTCGTAAGTGTGTCTGCACTTGGGCAGCACGGGGGTGGGGAGAGGTTCCCCATTGGAAAACCGAACTTGTCGATTGTTTCCATTGTATCGTTGCTGCTGATCTTCAAACAAAATACTTGAAAGAAGATTCAATGTTTGTTCGAGAACTCTTCACTGATCAGTCGGCAAAAGACGGTCTTTATGAAAAACAAATTGACAATGTATTGAGTGATATCTAATGAAGTAACTTATATTAGATGCTTTCAACTTAAACGAAAGTTATACTTTTGCATTGATAATTGGTTTTCACTTTTTCCTATAGAAACCCTAACTAATAAACATTGCAAAATGCAACGGAACTTACAGGATTATCATGAATTCGATGAAGTAATGTTATCGCACTGTTAATGTATAACTGAAATATCTTCTGACAGTTAAAACAATTATCATGAGAACGAAACTGACATTCGATTGTAAAATTAAAATATTGCTCATTGAATCAAGCAAAATAATTCATCACAACAGATAATTATAGTAAACACTAGCTGTGCCCGCATGCCTGGCAATGCCACTCAAAGAAAGAAAGTGTTTGTGCTTTTGGATATACAATATTTTTTGTTTTTCCGTCTGGTGCAAACACGAATAAATCGGAAGGTTTTCCTATGCGTGAACAGGCCACATGCAGCTGTTCTTGTGTTGTCCCTGTGCTTTGTTGATGGTCATTGCAAATGTGAGTCGCACCGGAAACTGCAAACATTGAAACCGGAAACACTCATTTGTTACAACGACTCGCGCGCCAGATATTATAAGTGGTTCTACTAATTCAGAAACCTTCGCGGGCGTGCGCAAAATAACTCGCCAAAGTTTCATCGCAATGAATGGTTTAGGAACGCCTACTGGACAAACAAACAAAGAAACATTTTTATATATTAACATAACTCACCGTTATCTCCACACTTTTCTGATATCCTCCAAGAAACTAATTTCAATTGTAATTTTTTATTTGGGGAATACAGTTTAATGAAAGAAAGTTATAATGCGATAATCATGGAATGCGGTTAGTTTTAATCTTACAAATAGAATCACTACACATAGAAAAGTGTTTAACATTTTTTTTTTCAATTGAATTTGCCAGTTCAACTCAATTACTGAAAATAGGAAATATGCTTATGTTATTTAGCTGTTGAAAAATTAAAATTTCTCCATACAAAAACAGCAAATAATAACAAATTATGACAATATTTCCTCATTAATGTTAAAAGTCTCGTTCCATTAGGCTACACTTGTGCAAAGGTAATGCCATCCTCATCATTAATCTACTCTGGGGGGAAAAATATAATTTAGTTTCAATTGGAATAATCAAATTGTATTAATCTATTAAACCTAAGGATTACTAACCAATTGATTGTTTATTCTCATCGAAAACACTGACCCCACACACACACACTTAACTGAATAGCTGGCGAACATTATAAATGAGAAGCAGAAAAATCAGCTCAGAGCAACGAAAAAAGAAATAGGAATAACTTAAACAATTTCTGTAACTGGAAGGTCATAGCAGCATTTTGAATCCTAAATTAAGTCCATCCAAAAAGAAATAATTGAAGAAATAATCTAAATGGACACCAACAAGAATTACAACATTTTCATTAATACAAATTTTAGGATTCATTCCACTAAGAAAAATTATAAAACACATAAAAAGATATCAATTATTCAACAAGTCGAATTATGTCACATTTATTCCTCTCGAAATTAAAAAAGTAAAATAAACATTAAACGACACCAATTGATGGGTTATTAAAAATAAAGTTTCAGGAAAACAAAAATTAAACAATTAAATAATTTGTATTTTTTTTAAGAACAACAAAATAAAGATAATGCCATAACAATATCCTGTTTAAAATCCTAATAAATTTGCTCATGGCAGTAAAGGCGATGTAATGTTCTGCATGACTGATATTTACTTCGTCGTTTCTTTGATCTTTTTTTTTTTTTATTGCTTTAATCATATTATTTATGGAAATTACTTGCAGATGTTGTGGTCACTTCCTGCCAATGCTACAAACGGCGGGAAATCTCTCGTCTCGATAAATTCGTGGTGAATGTATTATTGCTTTTTATGCCGGGCGAGAGATTTGGAAGCGCGTCTCCAGGGGTCCTGTCCATTGACGCACAATCAATCAATCAGTTTAGGCTGTGCATACAAACAGCACGACATCAAATAGGGTTGGGTCGTTGAGGTAGGATGGTTTCTTTTTTTTTTCCTTCCACTTGGATTTAATGTCCCAGAGTCAAATAGAAAGGTTTTGAAGGGTTACACAAATATTGACACAAGAAAACAAACCACTCGGAGCGAAAACAAAAGAATGGAATTAGTAAATAACTAAACGAAAAAAAAACTTTTAATTTTCAAACACTTGAAACTTTATAAAAAAAAAGTGAAAATAAATAAATACAACCTAGGTAAAAATTAAATGTTTATTATTAGTTCATTCGCTAATTAGTGGCATTTTTAAATTTCTTAGTTTTTTATCCAGATGATCAAAAATTAAGTGAAAATCAACTGAAAAGGCCACCATTACTATAATTTAGATTTGAAATCTATTATGAAATGAAATTTAACTAAATTATATTGGGACATCTATTCCAACACAACAATTTTCCTTTTAGGATTACAACCGTTGTAATTTTTAATTCATCTGTTGATGTAATTGAACATCTATTTCGTGTCCAGAGGTGGAACAACAAAGATATACAACAATAGCATCAGAATAAATATTCATAGCACACTTCCTTCTCAGAAAACAGGATATTCAATTGGAAACTTCTTTTATTTTGGTCATAAAACGGGAGGAAAAATTAACAAATAAAGCCTTGCTTTCAGTAATTTGTTAATGGAACTCCTTGAATCAAATTCATTAAAAAAAAAAAATGAAGTTTTGCTATTCGAGTAAATAAATAATAAAATAAATATTTTCATAAAATCTGAATCATTTAGCAACAGAAATTAAACCATTTCTTTATAAACATTAATTAGTTCTTTTTAAACGCAAATTCTTAATCTTGTTGGATTTCTATCAAGGTTTTTTTTTTTTTCCTTTGAAAAATGAAATCAAAAACTTATTTATATGGGATTTATATCGAGAAATCAACTAAAATCAAAACTTATCTCTTCATTTATTAATTACTTTTTATAAAATTCTACTTAACGAGAAGAAGAAAAAAAGTAAATAGTATTATTTTAGTACAAAACTGCTTAAAGAATCCAACTTTCATTAAGACGGTTATCATTTTGAAAATCACAATTTGACCATTTAAAATTACTTCTTTCCTTTTGAGATTGATTAAGGAAAGCCATTTGTTCCTCATTAATCCTTTATACTTGTAATTATCCACTTAAAACATTTAATCCAGAAATGGAGTTACTAATCTGAGATAATCCTCAATTAATGAAGCCAATTCATTCAATGGAAATTAAATTACAAAAATATCTCTTAAGTGAATAACAACAAACTAAATGTAAACAATGTTGTTACTTTAGACGTTTAGAGGATACAAGTGTGATAACTAACATTGAAAAAAGTTCCTAAAAGAACTGAAAACCTACTTAAAAAAAACACTACGTTATTTTATTTTTTTTAAGGAAAAATTCCAATATAAGCGGAAAGTGTCTTTTTACATTAATATCCTCAAATATTCCATTTATTGAAAACAGATTAAGCACCGTAAATATTTAATTTTAAATTTAGAATGGATTTACAAAATAGATGACCGTGCACTGCTATTCGACGTCCTCTGGATATTTCCTAATCGCCATCTACGGAAATCTTTGCAATTCTCATATGTAAAAATCTAGGATCCATATGGAGATGTTTCTTGTCCGTAAATATGCAAGCCAAGTGACAAGAAAATCCATTTCCCAGGTTTCAATTCTAGGGTTTATTGATTTTACGAACCTAATTTTATTTATATTTAGCATTTACATTTTCCTTAGGTTAAAAATTCCTATGACCATTTCACTTCCTACAATTGTTATTTCAGTAGTGTTTAGGGAGATACGGGACTAACGAAGTTTTATTATAACTTAAGAAAATTCCAATGATAATAAAAGGCTGAAAAGACACTGAAATTCCCCATACGATGGAGATCAAGGAAGAATTGCAGTCAATGAGTTCACATAGGACTTAAAAAAACAAAACAAATGTTTCTTGGTAATCTAACAATTTTCTAAAAACACTGTTGCTAGAATTGTAAGATTATAAAATCTCACATATAAGAATCTTTAAATATTGAATTTTGATTTTAAATTTTAAAATCTCCCAAGTACTGCAAAATGTAATCTGACATTAAAAATATAAAGTGATCCACCAATGGAAGATTCAAGAATGGGAAGAGATTTTAGGGAATTAAAGTTTAAGGACCAAAGAGTCTTGAATACTATTTAATTAATTTTGTGAAAAATAAAAAAAATATTAGATACTGTTGAAATCTTCCCTGAGCTACAATCTTTCAAGAACAGATGGTGGTAATAAATTAGGGGTTGAAGTATAATAAACTCTGCACGAAAGCCTCCATTGTACTCTGAATACAAATTTCACCGTTTTTAGCTTAAATTTCAAGAGTTAATTATACTTCAAATACGCCGCCGACCCAACGCACTTCGATTGATAATACGTTTCTTATTTTGATAATTATTATTATTTTTTTTTTAAATCAACAGCTTATCCCACAGGGGGTCTTTTTAGAAAAGTACATATTAAATGGCCAGGTGCAAATGGAACTTTATGGCTATAACAAATGTTTCAGACAGAACCGTCATAAAAGTCTACCCGGAATTCGTAATAGGTCTATTAATGACTAGTCATCAACTGATAATATTAATAATTTTGCAATAATCTCTTATTAAGTTAAAAAGTAATGGTTATACTTCAGAAAAAAAAATAAATAAATTAATAATGGAATCTTTTTTAAATGCGATATTTACCAAGTGTTGGAATAACTGACCACAAACGCACTGGTTGTTAAAGAAAATATATTCACAATTTAAAACCAATTTGAATTGTGAATATATTTTCTTTAACAACCAGTGCGTCTGTGGTCAGTTATTTCAACACTTGGTAAATATCGCATTTAAAAAAGATTCCATTATTAATTTATTTATTTTTTTTTCTGAAGTATAACCATTACTTTTTAACTTAATAAGAGATTATGGC
>JAFIDM010000007.1:29725092-29766835 GCA_023159025.1 Thereuonema tuberculata | reverse complement strand
GGTCAGTTATTTCAAAACAATTATAGATTTTTTATTACAGTCAAATAATTATTTACGATTCCATGAACATTATCAAATTCAAGTAAAAATTCTAATATATTTATCAATTAATGATTTTCCTATCATATCTTAATATTGGCTTAATTATTTATTTACTATTTTTCGCAGATAGTGTCACATCCACGTTTACGATGTGACTCAACATTCCATTCTGATTTATCAATAGATGCTACCGATGGAATTATGTTATTAAGTTGTACCTAAGAGTATCAAATAAAATAAGAAACTCAAGTGTCGCGTTATTCACTGAACCATCAGGGAAGAAATATTCGTGAATGATCACACATCAGAGACAATGGATGGCAGCATCTCCTATTCTCATTTTCTCAATACAAATCATTTCTCTCTCTTATTAAACATAAGATTAGTTACTGTGACAGACAATGTAGTATTCAATGAAAAAAAAAATCGAACAAGAACTGTACAAGCAGATGAGTGTTTGAAAATGAAGGACTTTAATTTCACATTACTCTATAGTTAAAGATACAAAATAATATTTCCAAAAGATAAAATAGCAAAACTTATTTATTCCCATGCGAAGTTTTGACATTTTAAATAAGTGTGCTAGGAATCTCCTTGATTATTACATTTTAAATAAAGAAGGTAACAATGTCTTCAGCATCCTTCAACAACAAGAATAAAATGTGACGGTAAGTTAAAGAATGTGTCAACAAAGACAAACGTATCGCACCTGAGTCATTCAAAATAATAACTTCTAAAATCTCTTACAGGAACAGTAGCAGGAGTAGAGAGAAAGAAGAGTAGGAGAAGAATCAACAAAGCTAGATTCCCAAGAAAGAAATCTGTATTTCAGTTATTACTATTAACTTGTTTCATTTCACTGAGTAGTTATTAGTAAAATCAATGCGAATCAAATGGCTTAGATTTGAAAAGACATTATTAATATTAATCTCAATAAATCTGGAAAGTTATTCCACCCCTGCCATCAGCGTCAATTATCAAAAGGGAGCTTTTCTTCCACCCCCTCGCAGTGCACGTGTCTTTGGAATTGGCAAATAATGGATTACAATGATGACTGGTGAATCAAGTGCTTTGGGAAATCTATATTACTCAGAGGGAAAACGATATACAATAAATAAAATTAAATTTGGAAAGAAAAAAAAAACTCCACTCGTATCAATGACAACAGGGAACTAAGGCAGTGGAAAACAAGATAAAAAATTTAAAAAATACTAAGTCATAATATTTTCTATTAGACTATATGTATTTCATTACTTAAATATTGAATTCTATCTTATTAACTGGTCTGGTGGTTTAAGTCCCTCTACCAATCTATCATTGAACTTATACAACTGAACTGGACTGATTCTACGATAATTAACTTTTATAAGTAAAGCACAACTCTTCTCGTTTATGAAATAAAGTTACAAACATTTGAAATTTCACTGTCTTGGTCAAGTATTTCAGTTTACTATCAATGTTTGGGCAGAAATGAAACAAATAAAAAACTGTCTCTTAAATGGGGAAGATTCAAATAACTTAGTTTTTGTAAAAAGGAAGCTTTGTTTTAAAAAAAAAAGGGTTAACATTACTAGTGAAAAAAAAAAAGCAAAAACATATTTGACCATTGAAAGTCAGCAAAACATACAAACCATAAATCGTTCATTATTTTAGGCTTAAGTTCTTTTTCAGGGAGAATAGTTTTAAAAAAATATACAGTTTTACAGATCAGGGAAATCTATAAAAATCTTGTGATAAAAATCTCAGTTATTTTGATTTCAATTCGAAAGTAAAATCAACTAAGATTTAAATAAAATATTTAAAACGACAACAAAATTAGTCTTATAAAATTTGGAAAAAGGAGTATTTAATTGTCGAAAATCTTTGTAATTCAAAAATCAATGAAGAGAAACTTTAAGATGTGATAAAGTTTCGAGACTTAATTCGATAAAATTCGAATATCATTGATTTTGGTTGATGCCTTTTCCATGTAAGAGTGATTTCGCTGAATGATTTAGTGAAAAGGTCCCTAACAGACTATGATATTATTTTTTTACACATTTAGTCTTTCAGAGTCTCCTAAGAAAACAATACAATCAATAAAAAACCTTTTAAAATTGTTGTGAATTTGTATGTACTTACCAGTTGGTTCTGGTAGGCGGTGACTGCAGTGAACACTGTTTCTGGGAATACGAATGTCCTGTAATCTTGGTCGTTGAGTGTCGTCATTGGATTCGACGTCCACGGCTCCTTCACTTGCACTAAGTGCACCCGAGGCTGATATTTATGCATCGAGTTTAGGACAATCTAAAAACAAACAAACAAACAACATTGTACAAAGAGAACTAATCAAATGTTTCTAAATATATATAAACTAACCTTTTTTTCTCAAAACATAAGTGTGGTGGATACGAAGATTAAAATAAATAACAAAGACATTCTCTGTTAATTCCCTAAGCTTTTTACAAATGGCTAAAGTAAATCAACTTTATTTTAATAAAAATAAAATTAGGAAATCAATTTTATATTTTTCAAAACTTTAAGTTTTTCTTTGATCTAAAATTTATCAGATCAAAATACGAATAAGGTTTGTACTGAATTATATGATCTTTAAATAATTCCTAAAAAGAATATTAATAAAGCTAAGCACAGAGAAAAAAATAGAAACAACAATTTAATATATAAGATATCCTTGTTTCTAGAATACAATATAGATAAATAATATTGTAATATTAAAATGCAATACAGTGAATTTTTATAATAAGCATCAATGTTTATTAAACTCTTTTAATTTCTTGCACCCACACACACCCTCCCTGTAGACTAATGAATGAGTGTCTGTTACTTACATGTCCGTGTTTGTCCATTTCGTTGTTGGTCAGTTTGACCTTTTCGAATGAGACAACTTGTTTCTTGAGTTGTTCTCCCGTAAACGGTGAGTCGGGATGCATGTAGAGACGGGAGGGAGCCGGCGGATCCGCTTTGCCCGCTACTAACCACGACGACCGGTGATAAGCATAGCGGTACCGTTTGTTGTCGACGGGAACGATGTCGAGAAGAACGGCATAACGAGTCTTGGCTTCGACACCGGCAAATGACACTCGCACTGTTGGGAACATCCTCCTGTAAAAAAAGAAAAAGGAAACAATTGTCTCTTAGCTATTGTCACTTCATATCGACGGACTTTAATTACCAACCAATCGGTGTCGAGGGAACTGTGACGTCATTCGCAAATTTATTTCATCTCTTATCAGTAAAATTAAAGTCAATAGTTTACGACAAACAATAGCTTTCGTTGCCAAACCCAGCCTCGCAGTCTCCGAAAACAAAACAAACACGACGTTTCAATTGCACTCATAGATAGACTACAATCCATTCACAAACCATTTCATCACATTTGCAAAGGAAAATTGTCGTAATGGCCTTTGAAGTTAGTTGAAGATTTACTGATTTACAGTGAAGTTTGGTTTATCTAAGGATTTAAAACTATCAAAGTTTCAACTTGACTCTTCACTTTTAACAAACTCTACTATTTCTAAATTTAAAGTAAAAATCTATAAACCAAACAAAATAATCTCATTCTCGGCTCCAAATTACTATTCTTCAATTTCTACTGTAAACAAATTTAGAGATTTTTTTTAATTTGTAGAGATTCACAACTTTACCTTTTGTATTAATAAAAAGAGAAAGACAAAATAGAAATAACATTAAAATACAATTTTTTTTCTGAAATTGAAGACATTTTGAAATATGTTAATATTTTTATATAAAGCTGATATAATAATAAAAATTCAAATTTTAAGAATTAGCCAAATATTTTCTTATGGATACAATTTAGAAATTATTCCGTTTCCAAAACTAACACAGACTGTCATTTAATATTATTTCTGATTTTAAATAGTTAAATTTAAATTCAAATAAGATTGACTTCAAAATAATAACTTATTTTCAACGAATGAAATTTCCTGGAAACTGAAAAATGAAACGTTGCAAATATTTGTGCAGGATTCGCAGAAAACAGTTCCAATGTAAGAAAAAAACTGCCTTTTTTCAAACATAGAACTTATTTAGAATAGGATACGAATTCCCTAGCTTATCTTATTAAAAAGCTTTTTTTATAATTAAGTTTTTAAGAAATAATTCAGAAATATTTAACAAAAAATTTAAAAAGAAAAACATACTTATAACTTATGTAAAAATATGCAAAATACATTTCAGTTTTATAGAAGATTATATAATATATTTTTATGAAGATGATGACAAAAATAATTTTAAAAAAGTTTTAGAAATTAAGAGTTTTAAAATGACATAAATTCCAATTCTTATTTTTCCGTGAAATCTTGTCAATTACGAAAATTGGATTACTTGAAAGTCCCGATTAATAATTATTGTAAATAAACCAAAAACATTATTTAAAGCTAAACCAAGAACTGTCTTTTGGCTAGAAAACAGTTAGCGCTAAATAGAAATTAAAACTTACACGAATTTTGTAACGGAAAAATGAAGATTACATTTATATTTAATATAATCTAAATTCAGAGAATAAATTAATTACAAAACGTTCCAAATTCATTAAAAATAATTTAGTTTTGAAAAAAGACCAAAAAATTTTTTTTTTAAATAATAATAATAAAAAATAAAAAATAATTTGGAGAAAATGGAGGCGCAATTGTACAGAAGGTGTATCTTGGGTGTACGAGTCGAGAGTAATTTCCGGGTTCGATTGCTGATAGACGAGGGGGTGGTTTAAGGTTAAGTGTTGGTTGGCAGAAGGAGATCGATTCACTGCTGGTCTTTGATTTGTGACATTAATAAGTGTTTCCCATGCCTATTTCATTTCGTGGCACTCACCTAATCACGCAGATTGTTCCAACATTTAATCTCTAATGGAAAACATTGAATGACACCAAACCCTCCCACTAAATAGATTGCAATCACACAATTAAATACTCAGTCCCCCATTTCAGTTTTTAAATTCACTTGCTAGGGTTAAAATAAAAAATCAGTAAGCGCTTCCTTCATTTATTTACTTTATAGAAGCAGAGAGACAGAAAGAGAGCATTAAGAGAGAGTTCAATTAAAATTTCAAAATGGTTCATAATTATTATAGTTTCATCTTTCTTTATTTGCAAAGAGCATTTTTTTTTTTAATTCTAAAACGGATTTGTAGATTTTGCTGTAAAAGAAAAAAATGGTTCAATAAAAAAACAACATCGAAAGATAAAAATATTAAATTTTAATGGATGTTTAAAATTTACAAACTATTTCTTATAATCTATAGCATTAACTTTCAATTCTCAAGTATTAGTGAATAAAACAATAAAGATCTTTTTGTTTTGTTTTAAAGGAAAATCTATTTTAGTTCAACGCTTTAAAACTGAGTTTCTCATTTGAATGTTGTAATAAATAAATAAATATATATATATATATATATAAAAGTTAGGCCTAAATAATTTTAAAAAGGCCAGCTAAAATATCTTATCCAATATTCCTAGAATCATTAAATCTAAATCACTTAAATTTACTTTCATAAATATTAAATAATTTTCGAATTTTTTTTATATATACATACACTCTTATTTTATTATTTAATTGAAGTTAAAAAAAATACAAACAATCTTTTATTATAAAAATAACAAAGAATGGTTCGTTTCTTTTTAATTATTATCAATTGAAATAAATCTGAGGGAATTGAATCAAATTATAAGAAATTTGAAAACTCGCAATTTTTCTTTCAAGAGAAATTAAAAACTGCAAATAATCTTTGTAGATTTCAGCATTTAATAAAAGAAAGAGAATCAGAACGTTTTGAAAATTATAATCAATCAATTTGGAGGAAGAAAAAAAATCATTGATGGTTAATTATTAAAATATTAAGTCTATTTTAGAAATTAATAAAAAAAATTAAAACAAAGAACTTCAGAATAAGATTCCGATTTATTTTCAGAAATAAACAGAAAATAAAATAAATAATTTTCATTTACCAAATTCAATTCAATATCATTGAAAAATATTGTCATCACTAACTTCGGTTATTGGAATAGCGAAAGTATTTGCATGGAATTGATTGTTTCTAATTAATTCAAATAAACAAATTAAACAAAAATATTCACAAGGAAACAGTCGCCTCTACCCACAGAACTCAGTTGTATATAATTATATAGACACTGATAGAAGGGATTCTTACGATAAGCAGTTTTATTTCTTAATTCAGATTTACATCGCATAGGATTATCATTACTATAACCTTTTATGATTAAAAAGAAAAGAATTCCTATTTCTTTGTCTATTTTTCCTGATTTGACTGACAAAGGGAAAGGAATCCATTGCTTTCACATCGGGAGCTGATTAGAGCCAATGGCTGTCAAATGGATCACAAAGACAAAGTTCTATCCTCAAAATCAAATAGTTTCTGTTAATTCATTTTATTGAATTACTAATAAAAATCACAAATACTCTTTTCTTTGTTATTTTTCTTGGAAGAGTAACATTATGTTTTTAATCAGTCAGAAATAGGCTGATATCCCTTCAATTTTCTTCCCAATCCAGGCAAAATCTTCACTGTTTTCTGTCTTAGATAATCAGTCAATGTTTTTTTTTTTTTTATTAGAAACTTCGTTGTTGTAGAGCAATTTATAAAACTTTTTTAAATCTGATCTAACTGATATATATACCGCTAAAAAATATTACAACTTTAAAAAATTAAGTCTAAATTTCACCTTATAATTCTCAGCATATGAAAACAAACAAAAAATAGAATAAAATGAAACTACTTTATAAACTTTTTTCTATTTTCAGTTTTCTTTATAAATAATGAATTAAAAAATAAATTATCCTACATTATATCCTAAAAAATCCCAAATTCAGTTGAATTTCAATAAAGGAAAAAAAAAACATTAATAACAACAATTTCCTAATGATATCATTACTAAACTAAACAAAACTGTTAATTACAAGTTTAATCCTATCCAAATGTTATAATTTTGTCTTCTGTTCTTCCTATTTAATTATTATCTACGTTTAATTCTTATAAATTTTATAAAACTTTTGTATTTATTATATAAATATAATAAAATCACAGAAATCTTTGCAATAATTTTTCTGATTAATATGAACTTAATGTTAATTATTTGAAATTTGATAAAATATAATATTTACGGTATTAAAAGTCAAATCTTTGTAAAATTCGGAAATTGTTTAATTTTTCCTTCATGTCTCTCAGTCATTGAATAAAACATTTTATAATTTTAATCAACATTAAAAATCAACTGTTGTTTATTCTTATTAATGATTATTTAGGAAGAGTATTATTACTAGAGTAGAAAAATTCATCATTTATAGACTTAGTTAACCTCATAACTATTTGGTGTCTAACAAGATGTAAGTAACTACAGAAAAGCCACTTGGTAACAGAAGCAGCAATGAGAGAAGTGAACTCGTGGGTGGTCAAGAGAAGGTAACGAAGCATTTCTACCCCTGACAGACAAACCTGGTTATGAAAAGAAAAAGGAAATCGGAGAACCACGAGGAAAAAAAAAATATAGGAGGATCACGAACGTTCACAATTGGTAAAACTATCCGATTTGGAATTGAAATGAACGGTAGTGGCTGTACCTTTTGAAATCTGGTGGTGGTAAAATTACAGACAGGTAATTGTGTTGATTGAATCATAAAAGCTCACCAGACGATCACTTCTGTTAAATGTACAAGATATTATACCTGATTATACAAACCTAGATTTTTCTATCTAGTGGGTGGTCGTTAAGGAACAATCATTTCTTTTACTACAATTCTCAGATGGAAAGTTATTGCCATCGAAATCATAAACAAAATTATAACGTTTTGAGGTAGCATTCAGAATGGATGAAAGAAGATGAAGCTACAAAGGAACTAGCCTTAATATTTTAACAATATTCTACATCAAGACACTTTCGGCAGAAACATTCAAAGACCAGGGAAAAAAACAAACCGCCAAAGACGTTGAAATCTTAGCACTACCTTATTTTGACTTCAGATTGAAACTCTTCGGTATAATCAATGTCTTCACACAACAGTTTAATAAAACTATCAAACTAATATTCTTACATATAAATATATATATATATATATTTACAGGAATGTTAAATTTGATAATATTTTCTCTCTAACGCAATACAAACTGATAAAAGGAATTATAATTATTATTATTTATTATCATCTATATTAAAAAGAACTCTTTATTTCAGAATATCTGCATTATTTTTCTTTGAGTCGATAGTTGATCTAAAATTATGAATAAATAAATTATATATTTAATTTTAAATTGTAGAAATGAAGTTGAAATCGGGGCGGGGTTTTTTCTTTGTTGGATTTTTATATTAATATACTTTTGAATGGACCTTGCGGCTTCTGAGAGAGAAAAGAAAGACTCAAATAAAACCCACCCACTTCAAAACACAAACAGGAACAACTGAATGAAAGGTTTTATTTCGAATGGAAGAAAAATACAAGAGAAAATAAAAGAACTATGCTTTAAAACCATCCAAGTCAAATATTTAGAATAAAATCAAATGATTATTTTATGATAAGAAAAGGGGAGAAAATAATAATTCAAAGAAACTTTTAATAAATGTATTTCTTTCTATAACATCTTCGAAGTTTCACGCAACTGTGAAATCTGAATTCTATTACATTTCATCAAATTCACAGTTAAATTTTTCATTAAACTTTAGGTTTTTCTTCTAACAAGTTCATATCAGTCAAGAATAATTGCAGAATTTGTTATATTGCATTTTAAGAATATATTGTAAAGCTAAATTTAGAATTACAAAAAAAAGTAAAAGGATTTTTAGAAAATGAAGTTAATAATAACTAAACAAAGCCCTGTTTGTATTTCATTATTTTAGAATCTTACTTTATTTTTTGAGTGAACCTTATTACAAATCAATATTTTTGAAAAATGTGAAAAATGTGGTTATATTTAAAATCAGTTTTGTTTCAGAAATGCAACTCACTGATGATGTATTATTAAGCAATAAAATCTTGTCTCGTGTGTAAATCGGATTGACATCAAATTAGACGATAAGCACTTTGTCTCTAATGTTTACCAACAAAATTTATGATTAATTCGATGGAGTTCACCAACAGAAAATAAGAAATCTGACAGTGACGTAATGATTCCAGATCAATAAACAATTTGTTCTTATAATAAAGGACTTCTTTCATTTCAAATATTTAAATTTCCTTGTTTGGTATGCCAAAGCGAAGCCGAAACATATTCTTGTTTGATAAATATGAGAAAGATTCAGAAATCATTTCAAAGCAAACTAGAGCCATTTGATTACGAATCTCAAACCTTATTTCTTATTATTGGTCTTTGAAACCTCGCATTTGAATTTCAGAGTTTGGAAATTCTGTTTGTTGTATATCATGATCTTTTAATAACTTATATAAATTCTGTTTTTCTTCAGTTAACCATAACCATAATAGTCTAACAAAGCCTATTATTATAAGCAATTTCTAATTAGAAAAGAAGAACTAACTGTTGGCATTAACTAACTATATATAACAGTCCCACATTTTATTTTCAAAGAACGTTAATGAAATTAGACCCTATTATTTTTAGAATTCAATTTATCCGTAATGTCTTTCTAATATTTTTCAAATACGAATGTACACAAAAGCCGACAATGGAATTATGGCTCCAACCCCTACTTTAATAAAAAAACGTTCCTCTTCTGCTTCCACTAATAACACCTGAACATATGTAATAGACTCAGTAATTAGTTGGTGAAATTTGTAACCCAAGACATCTGCTGTCATTTTGTCAGTAAATCTCTAACTACGAAAGGAGATCTAAAGTCCTCCTGTTTCTAAACGATCGTCTAAGGCCGATAGAAATCTTAAAAAGATATCTTTGTCACAAGTTTTTAGGAAACCGTTAGGAGTTCGTTGCAAAGCTCCTCTGAAACGCGTCCATCTTCTTCAAGCTTCAGTTGAACAAAAAAAACAAATTACTTTCATTTCTTTCTTTAAAATACGCCTGAGTTTTTAAACATATTAGAATTCTCCATTATCCATTTTGAAATTATGCGGATTTCAAATAGGCCCAATGGATAATCCAAAAATGATCTAAATTAGGCTTCAGAATTTCTTTTTTTACGTTTTCAGATAAAAATGTACGGAAGTATTTCGAGTATTTTATTTCATTTTTGTTTTTTCAAAGTCTTTCTTCCTTTGTTAATTTAATTCGACTTCCTCTAATCATTTTTGTCGAAATTTCTTTTTTTTTGGTCAATAGAAAACAATGTTAATGATTCTTTATCTAAAATATAATCATCAAGGAATCACTCATATTCTCTTTTCTTTTTGAATTTTTTTTTTTCTCTCGTTTTGGCAATTATGTAAATTGACTTTTAACTTTGTAATTCGACTAATCTTTCAAATTGATGAAGTAGTTGTAGTAGGTCTTAAGAAATAGATTCATCTAATCAAAAGTCTTCTCTTGGATTCAGAATTGGAAATCTACAAAATACAGGCAGTGGAAAAATGTATCAAAAACACTTCATTAAGGAAGGTCAGGTTGTGTGGCTTTCAAAATAAAACAATGTAAATGTCAAGTTTTCAAGAAATATTATAAGGACCTTTTGGAGTAATTGAGGTCAAATCCATAAAGAAAGCTTTAATCGTAGTCAAGTACACAATAAACGACGTTTTAAGAGTTTTTTCTTTTCTAAGTTGACCTCTCATGATCCAAACTTCTTAATAAAAGCAAACACCTTCAAAATCAAATCTTTTAAATTTAGTCAGAATTATTATCTTTTTCCCAATTCCATTCTTTCTGGTTCAGTCTTTGAGAAAAAGAATGTAAACTTGTCGACAACTGACAGTGGAATTTAAATGTTGTTTTTTTTTCTTTTCCTCTCAACTTTTTACGGCGCTTTAATAGTCTAATTTCTAAATCTCTTGGGTGCGAATTTCGCAGAGGTGTTGTGTCTTCGCTGGAGGCCCAAACTGCGTGAAAAACCGCCCGGGGCCACGTCGCAACCAGCCATTTTAAATTTCGCACGAAAAGGTTCAAAAGCTTATTTACTATGTTATTAAGGTCTATTTTATTACTGCTTTTTGTCGTCGAATGCCCTTTGATGTCGTGCGAATGACAAATCAACGAATTATCAATGCATGTTTATTATATTTAATGTTGCCTGAATGTTTATACCTTTCACAATATCTGCGAATGACAGGTAGGAACGAAGACTCTGATTACTGTCATTCCTTCTACTGGTGTTTGCTGTTTATGTCGGCGGCGTTGTTGCCTCCACAAGTCTTTTGTGAATGGAAGGAAATGGAAAAAATACTTCTATTTCTGCCTCCATCAATTCAACATTTCAAAATGCTGTCAAAATTTCAAGACAATTAAAATTTTCCATATGAAAGCAATTCTGGAACCAAAGGTACCTGAAGGAAGAAGCCCAAGAGACAGACTAAAATTTGCATCTAATTAGTTGTAGGTTCTCATATAATTAGCATTGAAATCCAAAGCTCTAAATGTTCCACATGTTTCAGGAATATGGATTTTGACAGGAGATACGAATGTGGTCGAACAGGAAGAGATCAACAGGAAAGTCCGCTAGAAAATTCAAATCCAAAATTTCGTAATTTTTATCATCAACCTTCGTTTTAGTCCTTTCTAAAATATCTACAATTTCAAAAATACTGAAATTCCTAAATACTTAAAAAAATAAATAAACAGCTTATAAAAGTCAATGATTAAAAAAAAAGCTAAAATTTGAATGAAATGAAACTTAAGACTTTGTACGGTATTGGTTTTAAGAATTTTGCTAAATTATTTAAAATACTTTCTTTTTAAAAATAAAAAAGTACTGAGGTTGGAAATAATTTTTATTTTTTTATTTATTTTTTTTTTTTTTTACATAAAGCTTATTATTTTAAATGTTTCCTTTTTTTCAACTTCAACAGGTAATAATACCATGCGAAGTTGAATTAATTCAGTTTAGAAAAACAACGAAATGAACGAGTAACAAGCAGTATCCGAAGCATAGTTAGCATCTAATAAAAACCGCAGATAGACTCAGACAGTGCATCATTATAAATAGTAATATGCGAATTACTAAACCATTACACATTATTCATTGTATTTTTATAGATGTACTACTCGAGAGCTGAATTTTAAACTCTCGGATAGTACATCCATTTGAAAAAGATTTTAATTGTTGAATCTCATTCAGAGGAAACAATTCAAGCCGTAATTCAAAAACATTAACTAAATTCTTAAGATATTTTCAAGTCCGAATGATAAAGCAAATGTGGAAATTGATTATCAAAGACAAAATTTAAATCTATTCAGCTTCATTATTAGTTATTATAAAAACATTAAATAGGCTTTTTATTTAATAGAAAAACAAAAGACTTTTTACATTTAGAACGATAATAGTATATAAATAATAAATTGAGATGTCGACGAGATTCATAACACTTTTATTTCATTCTCCGTTGTATTTGGCAAAGAAACCACTCGTGTTTATCTCAGTGTCTTATCAGTTACAGAAAAGATAAAATTATTAATTAAATTACGCCTAAAATTTATTTAAAAGTATTTCCGTTAAACATCTTTCAAAGAAATAAAAAAATCAGTTGAGATCTATTATAAAAAATATTTTTCTTTCAGAATTATAATATTCTTATTTTATATATTGCATTAATATTTCCATATTTCACTGTGAATTTTTAAGGAATGCCACAGTTAATGTTTGTTTCATTTCAGACAGGTTAAGACATTTGTTCAATTGTAAGCTTTTGTTTGCAATATACGGATTCTGAATTTAAGGGAGAATTTCTCAGATCAAAGACAGCCAAAGTGGTTGAGAATATTTGAAATAGGAATAACTGGTCCTTGTCTCATCTCAAAATTATTCAACGTAAAAAGAATTGGAATTAAAACAAGTAAATAATCAAACAAAAGCTAAGGAAGTGTTTTCAATCATTAACACCGATCAAGGAAAGGATTACAAAGGCAATGCATTTTTAAGTGTTTCTTTTTTAATTAAACCTAACATAACATGCTTTTAGAAATTGCAATTAGATATAATGTACGCTTCTTAAATACATTTCCAAATCTTATAATAAGTTTATTTTTACAGGACTTTATTTTTCCTATTTTATTCATTATTAGAAAAGAAAAAAATTCCACAAGAAATGCGAAAGAGTCAATGGGAAATTTTTGCAATTTTACACTTTACTCTTAATTGTTTTATAATAATTATTTCCTAAAGTCTACAAAGAATTTCTTATTAATTTTATTCGAAATGTAAGAGAAGATTCACTGTCTGTGAATTCATTCATTGTTGTTTATCAGAAAACTTATTTCTGGCAAACTTTCGAAATTTCATTTATTATTATTATTTTTAATTAAATACATTTTTTTTTTATTCTTCTTAATACCGTTTTTCTTTTCAGAAATCCACTGAACATAAGCATCAAATTTCGCACTATTAATTTAATTGTTTTAATTTTATTTTTAAATTTGCAAGACGTTTTATAAGAAACACAATTATTAACAGATTGGTTTTTACGTGCGCTAATCATAGTTTTAATCCAATAAATGAAGCCGACGCACAGATGTATAAGAATAAAAAAGGTCTCTTATTAAAATAGTTTTTTATTCTTATACATCTGTGCGTCGGCTTCATTTATTGGATTAAAACACAATTATTACTCAAACCTCTTTTATACGTATATATAAAAATAATAATAAAATAAAAAAACCAAGTGCCAAATTCAGAACAAAATCGATCAAATATGTGTAAAAGATCGACATAGATTTGCAAGCCCTTAACTGTTTCATGTTTTAAAATTTAGTATTTTTATGTAGAAAAAATAAATCAACAATCACTATTCTTTGCTATTTTTAATTCCTTTAATATACAACAATAGTAAATCCATTATTCTATTATGAACGACACCAATTCCATTGCCAGTATTTGAAGTCCAATCAAATGTTTTACTTTCTTACAATAATTAACAGTTTAGAGGTAATAATATTTAATTCCAAAGTATTTTTCAAAAAGTGTTTAATAGGCCTACTTTAAGTAAGTTTAAATTTAAAAGAATTAATGCTTTTTTTTTTTAATTTTATAAGAAATATTTAATAGCTATAATTTACTTTAGTAATTTTTATCAACAAATAATCTGAGTTTTAGGCTTCCGATGTATTGATTAATCTATTCCTTTGAATTACGGGTGCAAGATACTGAGAAAGGATCAAAGCTACTAAGGTTTAACTTTTCATCAAACTATTCTTTGATTAAAAAGGAATTTTACGTGAGTTAAAACAATTTTTACATTAAAAGAAAACAGTTATATGCGTTCTTTGTTTTCTTTTAATGTCTTTGATTCAACTCATTCAGAATGTTATTCCAAATAAACAACTCTTACTATTTTCTATTAATATCAGTATCAACATTTTAATAAACGAACTGAAAATGAAACCGGTTTATTGAGAGAAATCTCCAACACAAGACGATGATGGTATTTATTTACGATAAAACATATGTTCAAAAAATACAATTTTATGTTTGTAAAGTTATTTTTGCTCTTTTATCGAAACTACCACTATTTCCATTTCTTCGATTTCCAATAACTGCTGTTTAGGATTCGATCTCTTTAAATAAATAGTAGTATTAGCTCCTGTCACAACTCTATTGGATCCAATTGGACTTAATTCACAAGTACCGTACGACTATTTGGATGAACCGACCGTAAAAATACTAAACCATTAAAAATGCTAATACTATTTTATTCAACAATAATTAAAACACGATTACTAACAATATACAAGTTAAAAATAAATTTTCTTTTCAAAAATTACAATAATTCCTAACCATTAAATCAAAGTGGTTTTAATATTTACTTTCCAAATCAAAATACAAACAAGAAAAATTTGTCCACAATTAAGTTATTTTCTAAGGATTGTTGTATCGCATTACCCCCTGCTACTGAAGTCGTAATTCCAATATTTGATCTACCTTACATAAATCAACAATCGTATCGACAAGTAATAATACTTACTAAAAAATAGCGCCCACTGCAAACACGATATTTCCAAAGGAAGGAAACGGACTATTTCTAACTTGGAGATATTTCCATTAACAGAGGTTGGTAACATATTAATTAGGGATCGGATGAAAAAACATCATTTACCGAAAACCTCCATCTTCCTTACATTTCTTGGGTCTTTCCTCCCTCAATTCTCAGACAATAGTCAATAAAACAGTTTTCTTTTTTTTTTATCTTCTCTTTTTTTCTTTGTGTATCAATAAATAGAATCAGTTCTTAATTGCCTTATTTACAAATTCACAAGTTTTTCTTTAAACCCACGGAAAAAAACAAATATCAGTGAAAGTAATTATTTCATGGTTTATTGTTTGGAATTTCGTATCTCCATGAGAAACCTGTAAATTTCGTTAAAATATTCGTTCTTTCGAAAGGAATCAATTTATAGATGAATGTGATCTGACTTTTCTGATCACCAATTACAAAACTTCGTTGCTAAACATCAAATTATGGAAGAAAAACAAAACCAAACCATCATCTTTAATTTCTAAAACGAAACTATTCCAAAGCAGCAGCTAATTTCAATTCCCTCTAATCTGTCAAAAGAACAGAAACTACAAACAATGCAACGATGGATTGTTATCTATTCCGTCTCCAAAAAACAATAAATAATGCAGAAACCAATTGCAGACATTTTTCAATTAACAACAACCTTCTGTTAACCACATTAAAACCAGATTTATTTTTACTGAAAGACAAAAAAGAAATCAAGGCATGAAACTACAGTTGTTTTATGTAGATGTATGCTTTGTAAGTAATCAATATGTAATATAATAGCAGCAAAGTATATTTTTATTGGCAAAATCCTGTAGAATCCAAACGCAAATCATTTAACTCTATACGAAACATATATTTATTTCTATGCTTCGTCAATCTCTCTCTTATACTCTTGAAACAGTCTTGCTTTTCATGTCACAGTATCTTATATTTCTTTTTCAGCTATTATTATTTGTATTATTTTCATTTTTGTTTTTGGATTTTATCGTTCGCTGGCGGTTGTTTGGGGATTCTGCAGTTCCCGCTAAGGCCTGATTCTCAAATCCCGCATTAAATATGGATGTTTCTTTCATTTTTCTTGTTTACCTGAACTAGGCAACTATCAATAAAAAAAAAACCTCGACATTATTTCATACAATTTTGTCACTCTTTGTCCCTCCTGAAACAGATTTCATGATTATTGATTTAGGGTAACTTTTGCTGTGCTCTCTTATTCTTTTGTCTGTAACATTGTGCAAAACAATAGCACATCACCACAACGTTCTTTTTTGATGGCCACGAAGTGAGTGATCGTCTAAGCCCCAGTTCAGGTCAAAAAATACTAATCTTCACCTTCTAAGTTAGTTTTCTTTTTTTATTTGTTGAATACAAAGCATTAATTACATTGTTAATCATCCATCATTGTGAAACTTCTAAACAACAATAAGCAATAAATGCATTTTTTGTTCTTTAATTAGAATAGAACATACACATGTCGGATGAATTTGACAGCAGTTTTCCTCTTCCTGTTGAAATCCCACCTACATTATTTGTACAACATCTGATTCTTGAAATACAGAGCTCTGCAGCTAAGAAAATGTTAGAACCAATTTTCATTACTGATCTTGATACACTGTGACGGCCATCTCTAGAGTTTGAATATTTTCCTAAAGTTGTTTTCTTGTAAAGTTAAAGAAAACAAACATGAGGTTTCTCCAAAACTTCTTTTGAAGCTACTTTTGCTAAATAAAACAAGATTCCAAAGATTTACAAGGTAACGTAATCAAACATTTCGATTTATACTCAAGTATGTATTAAGTTAGCCTCAGTTGCTGACGATTTTATGATCAAATTTTTGGTGAAATTGTTTTCAAGTTTAATGTCAACAAAAATAAGTAAATAAATAAATCTAGACTACATAAAAGTGCTTTGGTTCCTTCCATTTATTGCTTCAGTGTTCCTTATTAACGCCATGTGAGGCAGATGGGGAAATTTATTGTTTGAAGATATCTCAATCTTTCCTTTAAAGCCAGACCTCAGTGAGGCAAGGCTCTTCTATTTCCATTACAACTGAAATTCCAATCTGCTCGTAGGTTGATTGAGTCCGTCTTGTAATGATTAAGTCGGAGTGCAAAGTTACTAAGAATAACGTCAACCCATCTGTTTGGGTTCGCCAGAGTATCCCAAGTGGAATTCCCTTCGGGGGAGGCCATCCCACCTGCCTTAATTCCTTGTGGAATGCCCAACCGTCTTGACGAAAAATTCTTTATTTTCCGTCCATTAGACAAAGTGATGTTTCTTCTCCCTGCCCCGTCCTCAATGTGTTGTTGCGACCTACGCTCGCTCGGGGAGGTGTGAGCCCCGTCACGCATTCCCTCCCCGCTGTGGCCGTGTCGTTCCGCCCGCTGCCTTCCCATCTGTCTCCCCATCTGGCCGCTATAACACCTCCAACAACGGACAATTCAGCCGCCACGTTTCACACAAACTTTAATTAAGCCCATCAACTTCAAATACCATTTTCTTAAGATTTCTTGCAGGTTTTTGTTACCTGACACCCATAGTTGCACGGGAAACAAGTAAATTTACCAGCGTTTTTCCAAATGGCTTTTGTTTTCCGTCTAATGTCTATTAAGCAGAAACAAAATTAACAAGGTTTTTTTTTTTTTACTAATCACCCAAATAGGCCTAACTGAGGTATTAAATTAAAACAAAACACTATTCAATTTACATTAATTTTTTAAGCAAAAACAAAATGATAAAAACAATAATAATTGTGAATGTATTTTGGAAGCAGGTAATTTTCTCGTATTGAATAGATTTTTAATTAAGACGATGATAAGAACAAATAAACTAACTGGAAATAATAATTAAACCGTACTTAGACCGTATTTAAACCATATAGGGTTCTGATTTTTAAAGTTTCAATTAATAAGAAACTTATATTTTATTGTTCGATCTTTAATGTAATATGGAAATTTTGTAAGCTTTTATAAATAAATTTAAATTTCATTAACTAAAACAAAACAAAAACAGAAAAAAAACCCAGTGAACATTTTCATAAAAAAAGAAAGAAAGAAAACGTGTTTCTTACCTTCCGGATTTTGTGATGATCATTTCTGTACCTAATTCATGGAATTTGTCCCATAAATCTTTTGTTTCTAAGTGACAATCGACAGTTAATAGGTCGTCACAAGTACACGGAGCGGCAACGTTTGATGTCCGTTCATTGGCGCGAGGCTCGGGACTGGAAGTGGTGGCCGGTGTGCCGCTATCGGCGGCGGCGGCAGCGGCAGGGGAGCAAGCGGGCGGCGAGCACGACTCTTCTTCCCGGGTGCTAGTGGACAGGTCCTCCGGTTGCCCTAAGATGAGAAACAGACGTGAACAAATTTTTCCAACCAAACTAATTTCGTTGAATGCAATTAACAGATGCAGACACCGAATAAAAGCTTTCGCCAACTGGACTTAATCTAATCAACCTGTTTCAAATTAGCCTTTGCGTTATTACAACTTTCTTCAAACGCCGCTTTCGCAGTTTAAGACTACGCTGCTTCACACCACTGTTAATTTACCAGTGAAAAATTACAGCGTTGGCAACGAAGGAATAATGCTAGATTAAAGCTAAATAGCAAGATATTAAAATCTCAAAAGCATCTTTTAAATTATTATTTGTAAATTCATAAAGAAAGGTTTGAAATAGCTCTAATTCTTATAAATAATGATAACAATAAATTATGAAGATGTACATTATAAAAGTAAGTATATATATTATAACAGAAAGGACGGTAAGCCAATGAGAGTAAGGTTCAGTTGGAATAATCCAAGATATTAAATATTTAATACAACATGAGAAAATATAAACAAACTCCGTAAAACATCATCTTAATCTATAAAGATGTTAATTATAGATAAAAAAAATATAATTATTTCCAAACAGTATTTAATGGAAACCTTTTTCTTAAATAAACATAACCTGAGGAGACAAATGTGAAATATCTGATGCGTCTGAAAAATGTATGTTAACTTTGGTAAATTTAAGAAAATAACTATATTATAAAATATATAGCAATCAGATAAACAATGTAAAAAATAGTCAGTTTTTTAATATTTCAATATAAGGTTTCCGATATAATCTCTTTTTTAATTACGAAGAAAAATTCTGTTAACTGAATAAAGTTAATAACGTAGTTGCAAGCTTAATAATTTCCAATTCCTATAAACACATAATTAAAATAATTAACATTTCAAATCAAAATGTTGATTACCTTACATTTGCATTTCGAAATGCCAAGAAACATCCAACTTCAATTATTCATTTTCTCAATATTTCATCACAAATGTAAACAATACTACAAAGAAATTAGATGTTCATATAATTTACTTTCTCAGATAAACTTACGACACTAACAAATGTGTTATTGTTTAGTGTCTTATTCACGGAGTAACAATTGCCAGCAATCTTACAATTAAATGCGATTTTACTTTTTTTTTTTTTAAAAAAAGGGATCCAATTTTTTTTTTTTTTTATTGACTTTCAAGAGTTCATAATAAATTTTATAATAATTTGTTTTAGCATTTTCCCAGCAACTAATAGTAACTATTTTCAGATATGATTTAATATAGTAGACTTGATCATATAGGCCTAATTTATACATCGGCCTATATACATATGTATGTATATATATAAACTTATATTAAAATTACAATACTTTTTAGCCAACAGAATCCTAATCCCTTCACAGGTTTTATTCTTGATTCTAACTGAATTTTCAATTCAACTGAGTAAGACTCCTAACAATATGAAGTAAACTCAAGGAAGAATATATCACAAGACTGTCAAGCACCATATCACTAATATCCATCCTGCGGAAATACTTTCTGGGACCTCTGTACACCCTTGTTCATGAACACAATCTGTATTTATAGAATCAAGATCAAATGTCTATATTTTAGTTAATATTTCATAAGTCAACATTCCAAAGACACTGAATAAGATACAACGTTGTTTGATATAATAAAACGCCAAGTGATCAACATTGTTGTCCTTTTTAACAGATGAATAAACAAAACGTTAAGTTTTATTGGATTTAGGGCTAAATAGTGTGTTATCTTGACAACCGATGAATTTTATAAAGCAAATAGGAACATGTCATCAAATTTAATTTGTTTTGTTTTTGTTTTCAAAGATTACGAGATGGTTAGAGGTTATGCAACAGGTGAAAAGTTGACATTTCAAAAAGATTCACTATCAAGGAACAGTCTTTGGACTTCAAAAATGTAAAACACCTTTCCTGTAAAGGCAATTTTTATATCTATTTGATGTTCTCTTTAATATGTCGACGAACTTTACGATCTACGTCAAAAATTACTACGACAACTTAACTTTCTAACTACACTTTTTTTTTCCGCCGATGAGAAATATCCTGAATTCAAACTAAATTCATTAGATTCCTCTAGTATTCAAAGTACAAAAGGGAAGAAGAGAGAGAAGTTCAAGGAACAAGTGTAGGAAGAGGGTTCAGGCCTGAGCGGCCGGGCAGCGCTCAGACCACCGTGCGAGCACTAAGCCTAACTGATGGGGACGTACCTGGGGGGTCCGGTCGTGGTTTGGGGCCTTCTTTGGACATTATGGCAGCGATGGAAAAATCGGTGGCCCTGCTTTTAAGTAAGGGCGAAATACGGTCCATAGTTGTCGGAAAGTGCATCGTCTCCTGGCCACCGACAAAACTTGAGTCTACCACGACAAACAGTTCGTCCGACACACAGCGTCTGGCGGTGGCAGTGAGTGCGTGGCTTCACCCTAGAGGGCGCTGCACGCGAATACTCAAGTAGTTCTGGGCGGGGCTTCCTACACCATCGAATAAATAATTGCCCTTCGCCAATAATACGAAACATTCTATAATTTTATATAGGTATTTTTTTTATCTCATTCCAGCAAAATGTGAATACAGGCATTTGAGGAGTTAAAAAGAAGTTACAGAAAAAAAAAAAAAAAATTAATCGTCGACATCAAAAATGCCGCAAACCTTTAATTTAATCTTTGCCCGCGTAAATTATTTGCTAAGATCTGGTATTAGTAAATAAAAACAGAAATTCAATTTACCGTTTTGCTCGTCCTTAGTTTCAATTCACTGAATAATACTTCTCAATTATTCTTAATTCTTCTGAATTAATAAGAAACGACTATAAAAATCTTTTAAACGACACCCTTTTTTTTTTTAAGAACTGAAATAAAGATTTATTTAATACAAGAAGTAAAATAACTCGATTGAAATGATATTAATAAACTCTATCACAAATGATATATATAATGATATATATATATATATGTGTGTGTGTGTGTGTGTGTGTGTGTGTATTTGCATAAAATCTATTAACAGTTATTACTTTTCATTCATTTTTTGTAAGAAATTATCCTTTATAATAAGCCTCTAAAAAGAAAAAAAAATTAGAATTGGCAATTTTTTTATAGAAAGGAAAGTATATTAAAATGAATCGACGCTGAAAGAAACTACTAAAAAAAATAAGTAGAAAATCAATTTATGCTTTTTCATTTTAATAGTTATCTTCAATAACTTTTAAAAGTTAAAAGTAACAAAAGGACGTCACTTGTCCTTTAGTAGACTTCATCGTGAAAGACAGTTGTGACTCCTAAGCCGTGAACTGTATTTGATTACGGGTATCTGAGCGAAGAATATCATCAACACTATTTCAAAAATTATTCCATCACTGAAACCAATAATTAATAGTCTATAATAAGTTACATGGACCAATAAGTTACAACGCAAAGATATTCTTAGTTCTTTGCTAGATACGTGTTTCGCTCATTTGCCATTGTTATTGAATTATCCAAGTAATAATACCAAGGGGGAAACAATTCATGACGGAATGTATCAATCGGAGAAAAATCTTTTAATTATTTAATTAATTTTAATCAGAAATTTAGACTAAATCCAAAATAAGTGGAATGCTTCTAATAAGAATTATTATTCTTTATATTGAATTGCTTGTGATGCTTTATGTTTATAACCAAAGTATCTTTTACAGAAACGAAAGCCTTAATCTTTAAAAAAAATTCGGGAAATTAATAATCATTTGATTTGAAAAGACGACTATCAGGAAATATAAATAACTTATAAAGATTAATACTCAGTTGGGGGAAAAATCTATAGAAGCTAAAAAGTTTTAAATAATCGAAAAATTAAGTTCCGATTAAATAATGTAAAACTCTCAATTCATTATTATTTTAGTCTATCTTTAACTTATAATTATGTTTTGTTTTTATTTTAAACACATCAATTGAATCAAACTTTCATTAGAACGACGGTAAAATTTATATGTATCTTCAATTTATCTTAATTTTTAAAAATATGAAAATAAGAAAAAATTAAAATAATCAATATTTTAACTCGAAAACAAGAAAATTAACATAAAAATAAATAATCCGGTTAAAACAATTAATATACATCATATCAATCACTGAAAAGCAATATTCAGCACAAATAAATGTTTATAGTATAACAAATGCAGCACAAATAAATCAAATGCAAAATATATCAACCAATCAGCGACGTATATAGAATTTTATTTCGTGGAGGGCCACGTTACGAAGCCCACCATCAACAATCAGCAAAAAAAAAAATCATTTAAAATATGTTTGGTTTGCATTAAGATACCCTCACTCAACAGACCATCCAACAACAACAAAAATAAATAAAATAAAATAGATCCTACTCTGTACAGGTTGATTCCTCCTTATCCAGATGCTTTTCCTATAAACTCCTGAGTCCTATCTTTACAAATATGAACATAAAAAAAAAAAAAACTTAGAATTTTTCTTTTTATTATTTAATATCTCAGTTACAATATGAAGAATAGAATTTAAAAAAGGCTTCTTGATAATTCCTTATAAAGTCTTTACGAGTAATAAATTTAGCTTTCATTTCGTTAATCTAATAAAACCTTATATTTTTTTGTATGTTTTTATAATATAATTTCTCATTTTCCAGAAACTTCTACTGAAGATGCTTTGATTTCGAGTTATTTTAGCGCCTGTTTTTGTTAAAGAACTTTCTCGATTCCTACAGCGATGAACAATTCATGTGCAATTAAATTTAGAATTTAATTTTCATATGTAATTAAGTTTAGAAATTCACTCCAGTAATGTACCCAGGGAAGAGAAGATATATTCATTCCTCCTATCTTTCATCAGCAAATAAAGAAGACAATAATCATATTATGCTTTTTTTTTTTTTTCCAAGTTAATGTGATTTTTTTTTTAAAAAAAAGAAAATAATTTGGCATATTTGGTTAAAACTTTATAAAAAGTCGTATAACAATTTTTTACGTTTTCAATTAATAAAACTATTTTGACTTTGTATTTTTTAATAATATATTTTTAGGCACATTTACTTAATTCTTGACTCTCTTCCTAAACAGAAACTTTTAATTTCACTTTCCTGCTTCTTTCTTGAACATTTATTAAAGCAATAGAAAACATTATTATTATTGTAAGGATATTTGAGCTCCTTTTAAGTTCTAAGACGATAAAAAAGTGCTAAAACTAAGAGCAGATACTTGGCTATTTACAAAACGCTTTCTGAAAACGAGGCAGAAATAATTATTGTTGATTAATTTCCAATCAAAGTCGCTTTCCATGAGCCACTGTTTCTAAAACTGTTTTTTGATTTCAAATAGAACTGTTATTGATTTCAATGAAACTCTACAGAAGTAAGTGGTTATTAACCAAGTTGTTACAATAACTCAACAGAAAGTTATCATTAGTTTAAATATTATCATTTCACTAGTTCTCTAATAATTATTTTTAACAAATTATCTTAATAGCAATGATTATCTGAAGAAAGTATAATTAAACTTTTGATTGCTATTACAGAAACAATGAAACTTCTCGGTTTTCTTTCATCAACTTATTTTTTTCGTCAAGGTTGGGAAAAGCCATAAAGAATGAAGAAGATGTTTCCTGTGTTGAGGTGATGATGGTTTCTTAATTGTTTTCTTAATGGGAAGAACTTTGCTTTTATGGATTCCATTTCAAAATATTGTGAAGATAATTTCACATTTATACAAATACTAAACTATTAAAATTATAAATATAAAAGGAAATAAAGAGTTGAATGTCAACTTAGCCTCACTCAAAATTTATTCTACAAAAAACAAAGTCAATTATTAGAAAGAATTGGAATTTTATTTTTAATAGTTTGAAATTCATTCGTCTTACAAAAATACTTATATTATATAAAGGCGTTAAATATATTCCAAAAAAAGTAAATAAATGTATATAGTTTTCTAAACAGAGAAATGATTTATAGTGTAAGGGTTCACTTAGCAAAACAAATGCTTTATATACTACATATACTATTATATATAAATTTAACTAAATGTCAGCTCTCAAGTAGTTATTAATGAATTATTAGTTGTATTTAAGAGAACAGGTAAGAAAATCATTTTTAGTTTAAAAAAAATTGAAAATGTAAATATGCTTTGACGTATTTAAAAAAAAAAAAAAATGCACTGGAATGAATACCTCGTTTTTTTAGGTCACCACAGTTTTTCCTTCCCAAATGTACTATTTTGAATATTTTATTAAAAGATGTCATTTTGCTTCCACTTAGCAGATGGAAATGATAAATATTGTTTGTGCTCTGAATATAATAGCTGCTTACTTTTGGCATTGTTCTGTAGATTAAGGTACATAGATACAACATAAATGATGGATCTAAATTAAAATATATTTTTTTTCCGAGTTTCTCTTTGCTGACAGACATCAAATGACGCTTATACCATATTTCTACGATACTTTGTATTTCAAATGATATCGGATGAATATTTCTAATCGTTTTTAAAGTTTAACGTGCAGTCTCAGATTCCCGACATGATAGCTCAGGGTGCGAGAACCTTTTGTTTGACTCAGGTGCAGTATTGTATTTCTTCACTTTTTATTATTTCTAATCGTGTTTCAAAAATTTGAAAAGGTGTTTTTTTTTTTTTTTTATCAAATTTTAAATAAAACAATTGCTACAAAATTTCGAAAATTGAATATATTTAATAACTTTTCATATCTTTGCTGACGATTTGGGCAATTTCAAATTAGCCAAAAGATGAAGTTTAAAATAAGTTTTTTGAAAATAATTCTTTTTAATAAAATTTTGATTTGATTTTGATATGGAAATATGAAAAATCCACTTATAGACTGAAGGTGAAATTAGAATAAATACTTGAAATAAACTAAATTCCTTAAGTTCTTAAAGTCCCTATTATCTTTAATGGAGCCAAATGATAACAATAAAACAGCTCATTAAAGTATATTATAACCTCAGGAAGCCTTTCGTTACAATTAGGGTTGAGGGTCTTTTCGAATCCTACGATTGATCAAAAACATAAGAACAAACAGCGGGTTTCAAGTTTTTCTGTAATAGACAGCGAGAAGAAAGTTTCCTCAAATCCTTTATTAAGATTTTTATCAAATATATTTTAATGAGCAGTCATTAAAATACATTTTAATAATTTAATTTTTATAAATTTAAAATTGTAATTTTTTTTTTTTATTATTTTAAATTTATTTGATGCTTCTCATGATTTCTTTACTTTTAAGAAATAAAATAAAATACTTTAAGTAGAAATAATCCATCTTACAACTTAAAATTTTCTTCCTTCTAAAATAAATTTTTTTTCTAATTTTCCTTATTTTCGAATTCTTAAAGACTTATTAGACGAGTCTCTCCATTCCCATCCAGACCACATTTTGTGAACCGTTTTATTACAGTAGTTAGAAATATGAAATTTTGCATGCCCACGTAGAAACCCATAGAAGTATACAATCATATTTAAATTTTATAAGAATTTATTGTTTTTAAAAACTTGGAAAAAGCCGTAATAAAAGTGCCATTAGTTCTTAAACCGAAACAAAACTTTGTCATTTCTAGTAATCTTACAGCGTCATAGCATTAGTAACTTTTACATATCTTCATGGGCATACAATAGTTATTATGCAAATTTTCCGAAGTGATTTTAGCAGTGGGCGAGACTACTCAAAGTCCGGCTTTTTGCTACTTTGTATTAATTTTATTTTGGCTAAATCAATTCAATTTGATTTAATAATTACTTAACACAAATGTTATTATTGGAGTGTATGGTAAAATTAACAAAGCACTTATTATTTTCATTGATATTTTTTACCTGAAAGTCTTAAAGGACTTGTACTATAAATATTTTTTTAGCAAAATATATTACATAACAATTTTTTTGGTCGATGTTAGATCAAAAATGATTTAAAAACAAATCCTCATTGTATTATTTTATTATTCACATAAAGAAGACGATATCTTCTGTGATTGTTTGTTTATATATATATATCATTTATCAAGTGTAACGATAATTAACAATGTTATATCGAATTAATTGTAAACAAATGCAATCAAATTCATACATCATTCAAACAGAACGGAATGGGATTTCAAAATCTACATTAAAGTTAAATTCAGTTCAACAAAATCTATATTAAAGTCATTACCAAACTATCATTCATAAATTTAATAACAGACAGACATCAAAAAAGAAAAAGAATGAAGTCCTTTAAACATTATGAGGAATATTTTGGATTAATTACTCAAAAAAAGAAAGGAAAAAAGAAAGAAAAAAATACAAAGCAATTAAAAATATTAAAAAAAAAATATTTGAAGATTAGTTATAAACCAAGTTTAAATGAGAGAATTTGGTAAAACATCTTTAATTAAATTCAGTTTCTAATGAACCGAAATCCCTGTCAGGAAATAACAGTTTTGTTAATTTAACTGAACGATAATTTTACGGGAATGAATGAAATATATTGAAAATCTTACGTTAAATTGAAATATTTGCAGGAAACAAATATTTCTTTATTCCCACTCTATTTTTCGACTGCTTTAAATTATCTGAAAAGCTACGTTGAATCAAAGGGAAATTTCAGTGACTAACTTATTATAAATACAGGAACAGGAAAAAAAAAAAAGAAATAAAAAATCGAAAAAATCATTAAATACATAGCAATAGAAATGATGATAGTAAGTCTCTCATTTCAACATTTAAATACAAGGGTGTCCGTTTTCTGACGCGTCGGAGCGATTCTGCCAGTCTATTTCTTTACATAAACTTATCTACAACAACTCTTTCAAACTTATTTAAATGATTTTACGCGAATTATAACCTTTTTATTTATTAACCATGGTTAATTATAAATTGGGATGATAGTTCTGCTTCTCTAGAGAAAACCTCATAACATTATTAATCTAACGAGAGCTTTTACTTTAATGGCAGTATTGTAAAATGGAATAAATATTAGAGGAAGGCTGCAGTAGCCCATCTAGCATTGATTCGTTACAAATTTCTCCGTCATCTGCCACTTGTGCGTCGTCTAATAGAGTAAGTAACTTCATTCTTATATCAAAAGCAAACTCAAAACTATGAAAAGGCCTTGGATTAACTCAGTTTGTTTTAATATTCAATTTGAGCTTCACAAAGGCATTATTTATTCGAAGATAAAATTACTGAGGATAAAAACAAAAGGATTATGAGAAATTATTATTAGGTTATTATTTATTAAGAATTGCGGCATAATATAGAGCTTATTCCATTCGAAATAATAAATTAATCCTTTTGTAAAAGGAGCAGTCTATTATCTTAGAACAATATATAAATTTTATCAATTTAAAATAAATTTACAGATGAAAGAAACGATGATGTTAAGCGATCCACAATTACCATAACCTTTATCATTTTCCAACAATTTCTAGCTACTAAAACCAAGTCTCTTTTTTTAATAGAAATATTTATTATATTTATCAAATTCAGAAGATTTTTTGATATTATCCATTCGTATATCGTATAGAGGTTTTCTTGGTTTTTCTTAATCCTACAAACCCAGTCCAAAATCTCTAAGATTATCTTCTTACTAATGTTTTCCAACTAAAACCATTTCCGTCTCTGTGTAGAGAATCTGAAATTAACCATCCAGATCTAATGCTCTGTTTATCAATTATAAGAAAAGACGACAATCATTTAATTCTTGATACGAAGACATGGAGTAAGACCTTGAAATTAAGTAAATCCAAAAATTAAATCCATCAAATATAGATAAATCAAATAAGAGAATAGATATTATTCTTTCCAATCCATTCAATGTTAAACACATGTGTTATGAAATCTATCTTCCATCCTTCGCTGACCGTAAGATAAGAAAATCTTTAAAATTTTTTTGGGTAAACCTGCGATGCTAGTTGCTGTGAAAGCATAAAAAGGGAATATTCTGCTTCATTCTGATCAGATGATTTAAGCAGCCTCAACATACTTGTTGTTAATCCTTAAGACATCAGAATAATTTGCAGATTATTCTCATTTAGGCTAATCATATTTCCTTAATGAAGATTCTATATAAATAATCTATTTCGACAGTACAACATATCTATCATGACAATAAAGCTGGAATAATATATATAAAAAGAATGCACTGTTAGGGTATTAAAGGTGATTTGCTAACAACTACTTACTTTGGAAGATCTTCAAAGACACCAGGAATTGGTTAAAAAGCGGAGGAAAAGTAAAAACAACTTTTTTTTTTTTTTAAAGTGACAAATTGTCTGATATAATCGTAAATGAATTTATTAATACTTTTATTTTTTCAGTTATTTTTTAAGTTTGTAGCTCTCATTAATTTTGAAAAAAATAAATAAATATGAATTTTTGTCTTTCATCAATTACGAAAAAAGTTCAAATTGATAATTGAAAATCACAATTAAAGAGGAAATCACAATTTTAACTTTTAATAACATGTTTTGCTCCGTAATAACATTACTCTAATAGTAATGTGATGTTTATTTTTTAATATTAAGGGGAATTGTGACTTCGATCAACACATGTGGTTGTTAAATCGTTCGATAGAAACCATCTTCCATTTACCAATTGGTATCATTTACCATCTGCTTCTCTTTCAATTATGGGAATGTTCGTAAATAGGACAATTTATTCAGCGATTATCTATAAAAAAAGGTTTATTGAATCCAATTGAAAAAAAAACCGGAAGAAAGGGATTTAAACTAAAAGAAATTGTAACACAATTTACAATAGGCCTTAAATGTAAATGGGACCTTATCCAACAACAATAATGCTGCCTTTATGAAGGAAATAACAATAACAATTCACTGACATGCATTTGTCTGCTTCACGAGAAAAAACAACTGATTTTAGTAAACTCAATTATTCTGAATCGGAATCTGTATTCAGAATTTTTGTATCAGTTCTAGTTTTTTTGTAATTTGATACTTAAACTCAAAAAACAAGAAATTTGGCAAACTTCATAATTAAAATAAAAATTAATAAAGGGGATAATCTGAGTTATGAAAGTGTCAAGACAAGTGAAAAGTCTTAACTAATTAGTATAAAAAACTCACATTGATTCTGCTGATATTAGATTGGTAGTTGTCTATCGAAATCTTTCACCGTTTTGATGCTCTGCGGTGACTCAGAAGACTCCCTTTTTATGCACCAACAATAATCCGCCAAACTAGATTCACTCCACTTGCCCTGATATCTCGTTTCAATGTTTTGATGAAACCTTTCACCCTGCTTCTCACTCGTAGCACCAAGATTTTCAGCGAAATAATTGATGTGTCTGTATAGAAAATGAAGTTTAATACTCATTTTCGAACCCGGAGTTTTTAAGTTTGTTAACATTTCATCAACAAGTTTTTCGTAATTTTCAACTTTTTTGTTTCCTAGGAAGTTTTCAGTCACGCACTTAAAAGACAGCCAAGCAGATTTTTCTGTTTCATTCATGACGGTCGTGAAATTTGAATCTTTCATCAGATCGCGTATCTATGGTCCTTCGAATATACCAGCTTTAATTTTTGCCTCGGTCTTTCTAGGAAATTTCCGTTTTAGATACGGAATAATGTTGCTTTCATTGCTAAGCAATAGTAACAAATTGCTTCATGATCTTCATGATTCCAAGTTTAATATGAAGTGGGGGTAAAATGACTTTAGCACTAGGAATATATTAAATATTAAAAATATATTATTTTTACATGTTTTGGGTATTAAGTACAAAAAAGGCAAATGCAATTATGTGAATTGTAAATTTTATATTTTATTATAATATTTTCTAGTTCAGTAACTCCAAAAATTACAATTGTAGTTTAATTATGTACGTATATATGTGAATTTTGTCATCAATAAGCATTTCAAGAAATTCCGTAAATAATAATAATTTCTCAAAAACTGATGAAACAAAACTAAATATGACTTTTGTGTTTACCCATAGTATGGAACTGAAAAATATAAATAGTTTCTTCATTTTTGTTACTTCAATTCTTCTTATGAAATTTAAAAAAAAATAAAGGGTTAAAACAGTGCATAAAGTTCCAATATTACGTTACTTTATAGACATTGAGAACTACTTGGAAGGTGTTTGAAATTAGGCTTAATCCCCGAAGCAACAGTGATCCGCCGTGTTTTTCTCTTTTGTTCGACGATGGATAATAAGGATCTGTTATATGGAATAGGTAGGTGTTGCTACTATTATTAATTCCTATCTATAGCCATGCACCCAAGTATTTTGGGTGACTGCAGGCGAGAAAATCATTAATCTGTTCCACTACCTTTTAAGCGGATATGGTCACGTTTGAACAATGCCTTTGGGGTTCCCTTACAAAGCGAACAAATTAGGGCCCTTTCATCCTCTTTGTTGGTCCTCCATCCTACCTCGTTTCCGACCCATTCTAATAGACAATCCTCATATTAATAGAAAAACTCCAGTGCTTTTATATATATAAATCTGCTACGAACCGAAATTCCCAAACGCTATTACTTTTGGTTTAAGATTTAATCACTCTTAAATATATATCCGTTGGAGTTTAATTCTTCCATCAAAGACTTGAGAATACAATCTTAAATCCAAATTTAAAATTTATTCTGGACACACACATTAAGTTAAAAATTGTTTATTATTAAAATTAATAAGATAGATTCGGCCCGTTTTCTACCAAGTGCCCATCATCTACAGAATAACTTTTACTTTTAACATTACATTTTATCACACGTTAAATCTCTTAACAAATCCAAACAAACATATCAGTCATCTTCTATACATTAACAATAATAACTTATCCTAGAAAGCTAATGTTTTAATTGTAAATTTGGGTTATTCCATTATTCTTTATTAATTTTGATTAGAACAAAGGACTTATAAAAAAAGCAATTTAAAAGGTAGTAAAGAAAAAAGTTTTATATAAGAAACATTTCCAGGCAGGTATTTAAAAGTTGATACTAATTATAAAAAAAAAAAGAAAGTACGTACGTACTAACGCATTACTAATAAAATTTTAGAAATTCAATAAATTCTACGACATTTTCAAGAGTATTAACAAAGATGTTTCGAACGAATACGAAATGAAAGCTGTAAAGATTTTTAAACAGTCTTACGATTTAAAAATAATTCTAAACTCTTTTTGGGGCGTTTTCAAATTTGTTTCAATCTAGCCTACTTCCAAATGTTTTTGATTTCATTAAAAAAAAATCATTTATCATCAAAAATACTTAAACTAAAATCTCTCTAAGATTCTAACAAAAAGTCTGAGAAGCTCATTGCAACATTAAAAAACTAAAATAAAAAAAAATAAAAAAACTGTTAAAAGAAAATATATAATCCAATTCAAATTTACATCCCCCCCAAAAATTATCATCGAAATGTGTTTTTTCGCGATAATATTTCTCAAAACCATTTTCTACCATCTTAATGGCATCTCAACTATTGATAAAATACATTGGAACTACTTTCCCTCTCTATGGTATTGAAATGGAGTCAAATATGCATTAAAAAGCTTTTAAAGAATAAAATCTTAATGGATGGTTGGACCTCTAAATATCGAATATTTATAATATTTCTTTTTTTTTTTTTTTTTCGCGAAATTATTTAGATTTCTTTTATATTTTTTAAACTTATTCCTCTTCTGACTTTATAATAGAAGGAAACAAAATTACGTCAACAGGTTGCCTCAATAATTTAGAAAAATTAGTCGCTAGTTAATTTTAACGGATATCGATGTCTGAATTACATTCACATTACATTAACCTCAGTTCCTTCTTAAAAGAAAATCACAGTATTTAGTCATTGTTAAATAAAAAAAAAAAAAAATCTAAATTTGAAAGTTCTAGAATCATTTGTTTTTATATATTAATAACATACCGTTCTTAAATATTATGTATATTCGGCCAAAAGTTTGTATTTTTGACTATTGCTGTGGATGTAAAAGAGTTATCTATAAACCAAACACTTCCGTGAATTTTGATTCCCTTCCCATTCTCTATCATTTATGGTGATTATTTATTGTATTACAATCCTTTGTGGAGTTTTCTTAGGTGCATTTGTAAGACTTAACAAGGGGTCTTTTAGCTTCAATCATCAACAAGAATAAGATTCCTTGTGGCTTCAAGTAGAGGAGCTTTAAACTTTTATTTGTTTATTTATTTTTTTCAAAATTTTATGGATAAATTCCAAGTTCAGTTGATCAACTATTTTTCATCTTTTCTCATTAAAACAATTTTTTATTTTCACAATCAATGCCTGTCACGTGGATATTTTTTTTATATTTATATATAGCGTATGATTTTAAAATTTGCAATTACTTCTGGTATTTTGCTTTCTAAAAACAATCAGATTAAATGCCAATTACGAAAAATATTCTTCAGGCTTGTTTATGTCTTAGCTTCACGTGAACAGTACATCGTAATTATTACTTATTATCCTAATTTTTATTTATTTATTTATTTTTATTTTTTTTTGAAAACAATATTTGGACCCTTATTATCATTTGCAACTGCAGAAAAATCTAAACTAACTGACTGAGAGTTTTACTAACTATAAATGACGAAAGAAAAAAAAGCAATTCAGGACAATTTTTTATTAATACAAATGAATTGATTAAAATAGAGAAAAATAACAAAATGAAATCCAAAAGTTAATCAAAGAATTATAATTTAAAACAAATAAGAAAGAAGAAGGGAAGAAGATTGTTATTCATGTGCCTTGAGGTTGGTTTTTTAAAGGATTCTATTGTGTGTAGTAAAACAACAAACAGTTTAGTGTGCTGCGGGATTTACAAAATAAATAAAGAAGGAAGATTGAGAAGCACTGATTTACTATCACGATAGAATGAGCTTCATTGTTATACAAAATAACAATTAAATGGAGAAAATGTACTCGAATTAAAGGTTTATAGCTAAAAGTATTCTTTATTTATTCCTAATTCACTAGAAATCAATAATATTAATCTTCTATTCTCGTCATAATCTTTTACCCCCCCCCCCCCCCAGATATTTCATATCACTGTCCGGCTATATATATATATATATATATATAAAATGCTTCATGAGATCCAATTGATTTGTTTATTCCAGTTGTTTTCAATTGTGTTGCGAAGGATTTTACTGGTTGTAAATTAGACATGCTCTATAGAAAATGTTGTCTTTGTCATCAGCCTATGACTCCGATGGTCTGATATCATTGTCTTATTATCAAACTGTTTAAGAAACCTACTACAAGTTGCATGATCGTAATTTTTGTGATTTTGAAATATTTCTCAGAGAGACGAATTTTTTTTCTAAAATAGTAGAAAAATATTATCTTTAATAATTAAATGTAAATTTCAATAATCACTTTACATTAATAAGAGTTATAACAATATATTTTTTATGTATGAATGCTAATCATATAAATAATAATATAAGGACTATGTTGGGAAAACTACGCTTAGCGAACATTACAAGAGATAATGGGTTGAAGAAACTTACTTATTCTTATAATGGAATAAAGATCTTTGGGATGATTATGATTATATATAAAACAATCTGAGTAGCATCTCATCATCACTTTGATTTGCTTAGTGTCATTGTTTTCCCTTCGTTATACTATATTGAAACGTTCATTTAAGAACTCTTAGCAGTACTTTTACTGAATATTTTCTTGAGATGCTGGGCATTTGTTTAAGCGATGACGTCCTCTCCCTATCTACACATACTGCCTTTCTTGCCAAATTCGGAGCCAACAGATGCTGCCACCCCCATGTATCTGCACGCCTCTCGCTCTCTCTTTTAACACATCATTCACTCAGAGACTCTCCTTCCTCAACGCCTTCAACCTATTTCTTGTTGTCAGTCGCTCCTCCTTGTTTTTTTCCTACCGACACGTGCTACTACACCACGATACAAAAGCTCATTAGTTATACGATCTGTGTTTCCAATACTCTTAGCCACAGATGCTCTTCTCACTTGGTTTGCAGTTGATGCAACCCCCCCAGACCAAAAAATAAGTCATTCCACTACCACACATTCATTTGCTCTTAACAGAAGTTAAAAACGGTATAACCACTCAAAAGTCCTCACAACAGTTCTGACTCATCTTTGTACCAAATAGTCTACCAAAAGATTATCAGTCATAAACCAATCATGTGACTCTTTTTAATCCAGAATCTCATGAGTTTTCTTGAATCAGTTTCTCATTCAGATTCTTACTTAAGTTGTTGGAATTATTTTTATTTCACATAAGTAAAAATGCCGCATTGGCAGATAAAAATATTCAAAGTAGTGTACATTTTATTTATTGTTTTCTTGGCAATTATTCTGTTTACATGAAACAGAACTTTTTCTTTAACAGTTAGTTTTAATACAACTGTGTATCTACTTATATCTACTTTTCTTATTCTGTCAGATGCTTTTGGAAATGATTATTCAAAAAGTAAAGAAGTTATTGTTAAGAACGGATGAACCAAATGACAAAAAACATAGTTGAAGACTCTTCCTTAGCAAAATAAATCAAGAAAAAAAGACAAAAGAAAGGTTCAAATAACCAATGAATAATCGTGACAAATGTTCTAATCCTTTTCTTCATTTTCTCTTAATCATCAATTTAGGAAAGCAAAGTTCAAACAACAACAACAGGATTTTGGTAAAACTCATCCTTCAGTAATGGAAAGACAACTAACTTAGTATTCCAATATTTCGCAACGATTGTCGCATTGTTTCCCCCCAAAAAAAGCAGCCTATTAGAATAATTCATAAAAACCGTCACGATAAGACAAGAATTATAATATAAAAGAATCAGTCATTAAAAAAAATTTAAAAAAAAAGTGCACTATTGTTTTGTTGTTTTTGAATAAAATAAATAAATAAATAAATAAATAAATAAGCGGAGACAGCTATTGTGAAATATCTCATGATTAAACTAGTTTGGATTTTTAAAAATTTCCTATTTGAAATTTATGAATCAATTTACTTTGATAAAAAGGAAAGCTTCAGTGATTTGTTGTTGTTTGTTTTTTTTGTTTTTGTTTTTTTTTGTTTTTGTTTTTTAATCGCTAAATTTTATCAAATAATTTAACAGAATTTAAGTTATTGTTTTCTGTTTGTGGCTCCAGCGAACTAGACTGGATGTTTAAAAACAAAAAGAAACCAATGTACATAATGGACCTGAAGGTGTTGATCTCCTAGTAATGACCTCTGACAAACATAAAGAAAGGAAAGTTTTGAGGCAACTGTTAGAATAGTTGGTTGAGGGTGTAAATGTTTTCCTCCTACGCTTTTAGGTCTCAGCACACTTAATATTAACCCACTTGTGTTCAGAGCGATCAAATATATAAAGAAATCGCTTTATTGACAAACAATCGATCACCTATTTCTTGATCTAGTGAAGAGATTTATTCGATTATAAATAAAGTGTGGTTATTTTCATTGTAATCTGAACAATATGATTTTCTCCAGGTGATCTTTCGTTTTTTTTTTCCTTAAGTTTCAAGAATTGGGTGATTTTGCTTCATCATATCCTTCCCGTTCTCAATTCAATTTTTAAGTGGGTTTTGTCTAAAATATTTTGCAAATAAGCATTTCACCTCCTCACCTCTCTTTTAGATCAAAGCCTGTTGTCAAAACTAATTTTCAAATTCTATTATTAATAAAAACAAATATTTCGGATTTCTTATGTAAAATGAAAACAGCCTCCTTTTATTTGTCATAAAAAATACATCAGTGAATTTATTAAAAAAGAAATTGGATAACTTTACAGTAACTATATTAATACTTAATTGTCGAATTATTTTAAATTATTAAACTTATTTTAAATCCTCATATCAATAAAAAAAAATTAAAAAATACAGAAAAGTATTTGACAAACAGAATAACGAAATGAAATTTATTTTTAAATGAAAGAATTCCTCGTTTCTTCTTGTTATACAAAACACATTCCCAGTTGTTTCATATATACTGTATTTTGATCAAAACCTGTTGCTGAAACAGTAATGAGTGTAGATTTTTTTTTTAATGTATTCACTTCATTTGATGTAATTGTGTGAGTAATTGGATATTGCAATATCGACTTTAAAAAAATTTTTAAATCAAAAATATTTTAAAAAGTGATATTGCTAATTTGTACTATTTTGATTATATGTTGTTTTTCTGAGTTAAATTAAAAATAAATCAATCTAAATTTCACTAGAGAAAATGAGAGGAAATGCAAGGATTTAATTTTAATATTATCTGATCGGAAAACATAGAAAAAAAAAAAAGAATGAAATTGTATTCATTAGAATGTAATAATTCTTCAGAAGTAGTTTTATGATATCAATTACAAAATCTCTTAATTGCAACTAAAAAAAGAAATTTAAATTAAGACAACTTTTTTTCTTCTTTCTTTTGTACCGATTCATAGGACATTTTTAAAAATGAGAAAAAAAAATCTTTAATAATCAGCTACTCTAAATTATTTATTTATTTATTCAAAAAAAAAAAAAAAAAAAAAAAAAAAAACAAAGACCCAAAAGGAATGAAATACAACAGCAGAACATATAACTCAAGAATTGTACAAACTTTTTCGTTTAGGGTTTTGTCTGCTAAACCAGTGCTACTCAACCGCTAAGGCACTGTAGTGAGGAAATTCTGACAATGCATTTGTAATCAACATTTAGCTTCACGTTAGTCAAAATGTTCGCATCTAGAATAAAACCTAAACATCAAATAACAGAAATATGAACTACCTTCTGTTTCATTCTAACAATTAAGGTTTTAATAAAGTATTAATTCTCATTCAAATCGACTTAAAAAAATATTTCTTGGTATCTTTTATTTACAACAGACTGTTCTATTGGTAAATCTTAGATGTTTCTCAAAGGATTCTGTGATAGCATTGAAAAAGTTTGGTGTGCCGCGGGATTTCTACTAAAATACAAATGTGGCGTCAAGTGAGAAGCACTGTGCTGAACCTTTACTAAACCATAGATCTAGGATGGGTTAATCTACTTCCTTACACACTTGTCTTGAAGATTCGAATTATAATCTGTTAAAACAAAAAGTACAGCTATTATTTTTTTTAAAGTGACTGATGGAATTAAGTAAAGCAGCATTCCTATATTCCACTATTCATTTTATTTTTAATCTAACTTTTCCAGCAAGAGGAGAAATTCTAGCAGATATTTTAGGTTTGACCTGTCTTTAATTATTCGCAGAATTCTAACTTTTAAGTTAAAAGAATTCTCTGCGTCCGTCCATCTGTCTTTACGTAAGCATTGAAGGGGTTCAAGCTTTGCTTATATTTGCTGACCAGAGGGAGGGATCAGAACAATGCTTACGTAAGACAGACAAACATGCACGCGAGTGTGCGCGCTGCACGAAATAAAACGTTTTCCTCATTATTTCATATGTACTTTTATATTTAATTTGTTACATTTTAATTCAGGAGTGAATTTCATGTAATTTTGACTGTTTTATAATTTTTTTTGTCAGTAGTATTTACTGTTAATGATTTGACAAATGTAATATGGGAAGGGAGGTCTAAAATGGCTAAAGATGTGCTTACGTAATGTTTGAACTTAACTGTGCTAACTTATTCTAGGAAGGCAACTACGTGTATGATTTTAAACTACACAAATTGAAATCTTGATTGATGCTTTGTTTAATAGAAATGGAAGATCAAAAGCACCAACATTTCTCTTCAATCTATTCGAACGTACTCGACATATTCGTCAGTTGGCTCGACAACTAAAATGCTCGTTTTTAAATTGTCATCTTATTTTACTAAAAATCAAGAAAATCATAATTTAAGTCTTATTTACAGAATGCAATTTATAATTTGTGCGTTTCTTTTTTAAAGAGTGGTTGTGGCAATGAAATACAAATATCTGTGTATTTAAAAGACTAAACAATATTTTAAGTCAAATGCAAATAAATTTCAATGTTGAGGGTGATTATCAGAAAAAAAAGCCCACTTTGATTTATCATCCGAAGAAGTGTTTTGTGGCAAAAGTGGAGACCAACGTGGCGTCGGAGGCCCCACCCACAGATGATTTCCTTGTGAATTATATGTCAAGTTATTAGGCAACTCAAAAGAAGCCAACATTTGAATTGGAATGACTGCATTCAAGGCGGTTTCAGTTCTACTATTGTTCGCCCCATTCCAAAGGCATATTTGTACCACTAATTCCAACCAAATTCCACTCTCGCTACTGGAATCCCCAGTTTAAAAAAAAAAAAATCAAAACCAGACCATTTTGAAATTCTTTCACTTTTAAAGTAAAATTCCCCAAATACCGAAATGAAAAACAGGCGTCGCAATTTCAAAAAGTTAATTAACTTGTGTGGAACCCCCACATTGGCCAACGAAAAAATGAAAAGAGTGTTAGCAACATTTTTTTCTCTTTATCTTCTTCCTCGTTTTGGAATCAGTTTTAAATAAAGTATGAAATCAAATACTAATAATATGGGAAAGTGAAATAGATGAAAATTAAAACATGATTTGTTTAAAAAGTAAATAAATAAAAAAGATATAAAAATTATTAATTTAAGGAAGAAATCATTCAAATCAACAGATAAAATGAATTGCAATGAATAAAATTTTTGAACTCCATCTTATCGATCTTCTCATCTTATGGAAAACCGAAGTCAATATCTTCTTCGAAATCCTTAATTCTTATTTAATGCATCAAAATAAAACTTTCAGGAATTGTAATTAATAATCATGATATTAAATAAAATGTCAAAGATGATTATGTAAATAACTACCTTTCATGTTCAGAAAATGCCTTTCGAGAGTTTCATTTAATTTGAGTCGAATCCTAAAAAATAAAGTAGTAGATTTTATTTTCCTTTTGTAAGACTCAAAAGGAAAACATACTTGGTTTTAGTAAAATAGAAGAATGAGTCTATATCAGCAAACAGGATTTTTTTTTCAATGAAAGAAGCAAATTCTATTTCAATTTTTGACTTTTTCTACTCTGAAGCCATCCACTATTTTTATATTAACTTTATACTAAAACGGGCTAAATGACTTATTTATTATTTTTTTTTTTATTGATATACACATTGGACCGGATCTAAAACTTTTAATTCTTTTAAAATTAAAGTTTTGTTAACTGACAGAATTCCTTTGAGGATTTGCTAATACTATTATCGTTTACGTAATATGGAACGCTTTTTTTCTCCTGTAATTAATTAATGGTTCAAAAATGAATCAATTCACTGCCTGTTGCTACTCTCTATTGTCCATCGTTTCAATTAGATTCTGTATTTTTTAAAAAGGAAAATAGGATATAAACAATGTCTGACGGAATCAAAAGACTTGTTTTATTGTTTTTTAAACAATGTATCTTTTCATCTTCAGTTCATCGGAATTGTCTTTCATAATAAACAAACTGTTTCACAAGATTGAAGGAAAGGCTACCGGAAATGTGGGTGTTACCATTCTGTGCATCGGGTGGGTCCATGTTTTAGACAATGCGTGCGACGCAGGTGCATGGAAATCAGTACCAATTTGCCGGGGCATTTGGGATGGCGGCTGCCAATTACGTCGTCGCCAGGCGCCGCCCCCGCGTTCCCCAAATTGTTGGTTGGACGCGACCTTTGACCCTGGCTGTCCTCATTCGCAATGACACCTGGTCTCGGTTGGGCGTTGACAACAACACACCTCGCACCTCTTGCGTCACGTGATGGATCCAAGGGTGGAGGAGCATTCCACGAGGTCAACAAAAAAATGTCACCACAGGAACGCCGTCAGACTGTCAGTGGGGTCGACATTGGCAATCACAAAAAAAAAAGGAAAAGAAAGCGGAGGAATTTAAAAGAAAATCTAACGCAAATAAACCGAAACAGACTCGAAATAAGTGTGAATGCTTATTGGGAAGGGCGTCGCGTGCAATTTTGTTCATGACACCATCATTATGACGTTTCTTTCCCAAAAAACGACCCACCTTCGATTGTTCACTGAAGAAAACGAGAAGGCGTTGGTCCAAACGCTGCTATTTAATTAGGAAGGGATGAGACGACACTGGGACAAAAAGAAAAAGTTCACGTTTGAATTTAACGATTTTCATCAAATTATACCGTCTTCCCTTCTAATGCCTACCTTTGGATATAAAACTAAGAACACATTCAATGGTTCATTACAAAAAGCCTATGAATTCATTATAAACCTCAATAGTCTTTTAGAATCACAACCAAGACGAACTTTCATTTTTGATAAAATAATTTAAAATAATTACAGAGCGATCCCATTAAACGGACAATCTACAGCACTCCCAGATTTATTTTTTTCTATAATCTATCATGAAAATCAGCCATAATTGACTTACAAATGTATAATCCATGGACCACAATGTAAACGTTTTCATAATTGAAAAATTAGGCCTCCTTCCTCTAAAATTAAGAGATTTAGATATAGTAACAAACTAATTCACATTTTTCCAGTGTCACTCCACTGGAATAAAACATTGCCTAATTTTAATATCATCATCCCTCCCAATAGACAAGGTCTCCTAAAAACGACCGTCAGGGCTACAACTTATTTTCAAACACAATCGTCCGATGGGACTGTGTATTATAAAATAAAAAGGGGACTGTTATGAACTGCAGTTGCAACTGGTGAGTTCTTGAAATGTTTGTAAAGTTGAGTTAATTAATTGCTACCAATGACTGATGAAGAGCCAATCAATCACACGTTGCCACCCTCTTCAGTCGGGGGTCCCTTTCGCCACTTGGGTCAAACCCCTCGTTAAGGCCGACGCTGGTGGTCGCTAAGACTAATTGGTCATGTGACGAGACAACCCCATCTGGCAGCGGATCGAGTTGTTGGAGCCAATTAACCTCGAGGCTTGGTTTCACGCGTTCGCTCGTCAGTGTCGTTGGGTGGTCGGGTTCAATGTGGGTGGTGCAGTTTCCCTGCTGCAACGGTAGCTCCTTCGACCTGTCCACAAACTCTGATTTACGCTCGCGACCCTCACACCCTCCCCAGGTGGCGCAAGGCCTGGCGCATGCGTGATGACAGCCCGACGGGGACACTTGACCCCCCTTGGTCACCTGACGCAGGCGTCCCAGTGTTGCACCCGTTTACTCGACGAAGGACCTCACAGGACGTCAATCGCCATGATCCACCTTCGATCACAAACACATTCAGGTGAGCAACAAATTCCACACACGACACAACGGAATTCAAACACAGATTGTATCTCTCACCTCAAGGCCTGCTGAGGAGGACTACGTTACTCTTTAGCTTTGACTGTTTACGTAATGACATCTATTACAATAAATAATAAAATACGTTATTACAATTCATGTA
>JAFIDM010000007.1:29633128-29653439 GCA_023159025.1 Thereuonema tuberculata | reverse complement strand
TAACTTATTTCTAAAACAATCTTGAGACAAATAAAGACAACAGATGTTGAAACTTGTATTGAGTTAGGTTTAATTGGTTAAGCTGCTTTTAATATGGAACACATACACAAACAAGGACAAACTATTTCAGATAATATTCCTAAAAAAGCTCATTCTTGAAGAGCCTTGTATTGAAATAACAATCAAAAATTTGCTGAGAGTGAGGTTAAGATCTTGTAGAGATTTATAAGCCCAGCATTTGTAAAATATTATGGTGACGACCTGTAAACACGGTCTGCAGTTTAAATGTTGGTGTGCAAAGATTATTTCTTTTCATTGATACTGTGATAATTTTTAATAGCTTAACTGACAACTGATAAAATTAGTTCAGAAAATTTTGCCATTATACATTATTGAGTATTAAAATACAAATACCCAATGGAATGTATTTAACTTTTATTCTTCATTGATCCTGTTGTATAGCTTAATAATTGATTAAGTTTATTAGTCTTTCTGTTTTTATGGATTATATCTTAAATAAAGGCACCTAAATTGTCATAATCCATTTCTTGTTCATAAGCATTTTTTGATTGATATTAACTTTGAAAATACAGCCGGTCCCCTGGTTACGGACATAAGTCCAATTTGTATGGATCCCTGATAAAGAGTGCATGTATGATGATAATAATAATAATAATAATACCCCAGTACTGTAATAATAAGTTACAGAAACTATTGCATGATCATACAAGTTTATCAGAGACTCACAAATCAAATAAAGTTAAGATGAAAGTGATGCTGTGCATAAGTGAACATATAAACAATGAGACTGGCCGATAGCATTAAGATGCTGCGCCAACAAACCATTTATGCCATGCGAATTTGTATACATACACGGAAGAAACTAGTTCCTAAATTATTAATGTAATTATTTAATTATAATTATTCTTATGGTAAGCCTTGGGCCCGTTCATATATCGGGGTCGTTCATAACCCAATGACCACCTGTAGATTCTTGAAGTACTTGATTTGCTCACCTTACATAAACATATTTACATACTTCTTTTTTTTTACAAAAAACATTTGTTCATTAAGTATTTTGATTTTTTAGGCCAAGTCCGATGTTTTAGTTGGCATTAAAGCTGAACTAGATGCACCATTGGCTACAAAACCTGAACAGGGACGTTTAGAATTCTTTGTAGATTGGTAAGAGATCTATTTTAAGTAATAATCATAATCTATTCATCTATTACCATTAAGGCAGTTTTTCACTTAAGTTTCTATTCTAAGGTTGATTTAAATTCTAAGTCACCTACGATTTTAAATAGATTTTTGATGTGCTCTTCTTCTGTTTTTTTGGAAACAAGCCTATCACTAAGTTGTATTCCTCGTAGCTATAGTAGCGCTATGTAGTGGACTCTCGAAAACGTGTTCCTCATTAATTGATTGCTAGTTACTTATTAATGCTACTAATCAGTGTGCTCATTGGTATTTTTATTTAAGCTAATGAATCGTAAGTTAACTGAAATAACCAATTAGTTAGAGAAACAATAAACAAACTGAACTGCAAGTGAAACTTAAAATCTAATTTAAAAATGAGTAGGGAAGAACCACATTCAGCTGTAGTTTATAATAATAATACTGGAAAGTTTGTAAATATTTGTTTTTATTTTATTTGGTCAGGGAATATCAAAATAATAATTCTGAAATTAATGTTGTAGTGACTCCTATTTAGCATTAGTTTTATTGTTCATTAGCATTATAAAAGAGTAAATCCTTTTAATACCTATATATTAATATAATTTTTTTTATTCTCTAGTTCAGCCAATGCCACTCCTGAATTTGAAGGTCGAGGTGGAGAAGATATTGCCATGGAGGTTACTACTGCATTAACGAGAGCATATTCTTCAGCTAATACTGTTAATTTAAAAGCTCTTTCTATTATTCCTGGTCTTCAAAGTTGGGTTCTCTATGTGGATGTAGTGGTAAGCAATTAAAAAAAAATAATAACTTGCCAATTTATTAACACTTAAGATTTTTTCTTTTTAAATTTGTCTATAAATGAGAAATTATTTAAAAAAATGTTATATATCAGAATTTTTTTAAAAACTACAAAATATTACAGGCCCTTTATACCTACACTGGTGCCCAAAAGTTTTGCAACAAAACTTTCGCAAAAGTTTTGCAAAAATGTAATACTAGCTAATTAAACAAAATCACTAAATTCATATAAGTTGCATAAGAACCTATGAAGATGCCAAATCTTAAATAAAATTTGAAAGAAACTTAGTTTTGCAATTGAATCTCTTCATAGAAAAGTTAGCTCATTTCTATAGCTGCCTCAGTTTGCATTCATATCTTATTTGACAAAGTCGAGATTGTCACGTTTTCAAAAAAAAAAAAAAAGGCATAGAAGAAATTATTTACTTGAAGAAATGGAATAGAGAGCAATGGGACCTGATTCTGGACAAAGTTAATTAGAAGTATCGAGATGGCCAAATCTGAATTGTAGCTTCATAAGCCAGTTTTGGAATCCATATAAAACAGACTGTTTTTTTTTGTTTTTTTTCCAACAATTATTCCTGGACACCTGAGGGCCAAATCCATGGGAAAAGCCATTATCCCTTCAAGATGTCATAGGATACACAAAGTATGACAGCTGGGTACAGACCTCTCTATAAGCATAGGATGAGCAGTCTACTGCCAAACTGACCTAAAGTCTTCAGTCGGGATCATCTTTATGCAAGAAGACCAGCTGTTTGAGTTCCTTCAACACCTTCCAGATATGGGTTTGATTGAATTATGAGTATCTGCCTGGATTTTTTCTGTTCTATGATGAGGATAGATTCCGTCTCAAAAATGATTCTCGATGAGCACCGGTATGAAGAGAGCCTAGAGCTCAATATCAGTGAACTAATATGGTAGTAATGTGATGGTGTGGGATGAGAAAACAATCAACGGCCCTATTAATCATCATCATATTTCCCGGGGGTACCATAAGAGTTGTCGGGCTGACATCCTGGATTAAAATCTTTATCCCCTACTTGCAGCCATGAGTCCAGATTTCATGTTTGTCTCCATCTCATCTGACTGGTCAGTACTTGCAGAGAAAACAACAATTCATTTGAAATGGCCATCCAGATCACCTGATCTTAACCCAGTAGAGCAAGTTTGAGACATTAGGAAAATGGATTGCAACATTAAAATTTGGATTAATGTTAGAAAGGACCTCATAAATAAAAAGGCTCTACAACAAGCCAGACAGGCAGTTGAATTCAGCAATTTTTTCAAACCTTCCTGTAACCTCCAAAAGCTCAAATCTGATCTTTTACAAGAATGGTGATTAAGCCTGCAAAATCTCAAGGACAGTGTTATTGGCACTGCAAATTTTCGATGTTATTTCTGCATTTCAGCCCTTAGGATGTCAAATGCCATTTTAACAAAAGATCATCACAGAAATTTTGCCATTTGTACCTATTAATACATTACATATTTCATCGTTAGAAGAATTCTCACTCTTCTATTAATAATTATTGCAATTATTAACAAAGCTGTGTAGTGCAACTGAATTAAATTAAAATTTAAAAAATATTTAAAAACACAGAACAATACAGCTGCTTAAATGTTTAATGCATCAACATAATTCGTACAAATTCATTTATGTTGACGCATTAAACATTAAAGCAGTTGTATTATTCTTTGTTTTTAAATATTTTTATTGCACTTTTATCGTAAACTTGCCCTGCAAATTTCATTCACCTTCATTATAGGACTATATTTATTTATTTTACAATTTCTTTGTTGCTTAAATTTAGAGAATAAATATAGTTTTATTGGTTGTCTTTATTAAAGCTAATAAATAACATTAAACCAAAAAAAAAAAAATTCTTTCAAATTTAATAAATAACATCTTTATTAGGTTTTAGAATGTGGTGGTAATTTAGTTGACACAGTATCATTGGCTGTAAAGGCTGCTTTGTTTAATACCAAGTAAGTTTCTTATTTTTCATTTTTTTATTATCTCTATTTTTGATTTAGCATTTAGTTCTTAAAATATTTTAATATTGTACAAAACATTATCTAAAGAGTTTTTTGTGCTTCTGAAAGAGTTCTATTTCTATTAATACTTTCAAATTTTACTTATGAACGACTGAATATTAGACACTTCAAAATAACACTTATTTAAAAGATTTTATAACATACATGGTATAATTTAATCCAGTTTTATAACAAAACCACTTTCAGGCAAATGTTTTTATATTATTAAAAATGGATTTCTCTATGACAATGCTATGAACTAATACATACCCAATTCATGAGTGAAATATATTAGTTAGCAAGAACCCTCAAAATATTTTTAATTCCTTACATTTATTCTGTTAAGATTGAACATTGTAATTATATAAATAGCCATTGGGTATTCCTATCCTAATTTTTGTGGTTTCCTTTGAGAGACATTTTTTTTTTTTATATCCTTGTCTTTCTTAGCTAATGAAACATCTCACTACAGTGAAGTTGTTAAACTCAAATACTTGAAATTTTGAATTAATGTTAACAAGGACATCACAAATAAAAAGGTTCTGCCACAAAGCATCAGGCAGGCAGTTGAATCCAGCAAAAAAATTCACTTATTTTTACAATAATTTCCCATTTCTACAAGTTGAACCTGATATATACATTCCAATGATTGCTCTTTAACAGATTTAGGACGGCCTCCTCACTCCTCTGAAATGGCCTGCCCAACTTAATTTAACAGCACTGTTTTGTACAGCTGTGTCTCCTAGAATCTCTACTTCTGTGTTAGAGCTAATCTTTTACTGTGTAATCCATTGTTTTTACCTTCAGTAATGTTCTCATTCAAGGATGCCATCTTTCAGTATTCTTTTCCACTTGCTATTGTTTGGAGGGAATAATTGAATAGAATTAATTTATATATTCTTAAAATTATATGTACATGTGATTCTTTCCTCTTGCCTAGAAAACTGTCCTCCAAACAACAATAGGATTTTACAAATACTTGGAATTTGATAAATTTTTGTTTAGTGAACTCAGTGCTTTTTACATGATAGGTCCATCTTCTATTAGGGTTTTGAGGGAATTCAAGAGAACTAAGATTAATTCAATATTTATCAGTTTATAACAGATTTATGCAGACAGTATCTCTGAAAACAAACAACAACATTTCACTTAAACTAGCTTAATCAATAAAGATCTTGTCGCATTCATATTAATTAAATAACTTTATTTCACAAATAACATAATATTACAAAGACAAATTTCGAAGTCTACTGGTGACTTCTTTATCAAGCAAAATTCAAAATTATATATAAAAAAAGAATTGTCTTTTTAAATTATTTAAATAATAAACAATGTGATATTAATTTATAATATGCAGTTATATTATTGTATTAATTTCAATTGTTAATACTTTGTCCTATTTGTTATGTATTCTTATGATTTCTTTTCTGTTTTTGGCATTTTTATTTTGAATTTTGCTTAATAAAGAAGGGTCGCCGTAAAGACTTCAAAAATTTGCCTTTGTAATATTATATTATTTGGTGAAGAAACGTTATTTAACTAGAATGTAATCAAGTCAAATTTACTTCACAGAATTCCCAAAGTGCGAGTGACTGTAGAAGAAAGTGGCCATCCTGAGATCGAAATTTCTGATGATCCATTTGATTGTGAAAGGATTGATGTCTTTAATACTCCTGTCATAGTTACTGTTGCTCAAGTAAGTAATTGAAGTTTTTAATGGCAACCACTAAAGCACATAAAATCATGACTTAAGAAATGGAATGTTTCATTAGAAGTCCTTATTGAAATATCTGCATAGCGATTTCAATTGTTTGCTTATTGGTTTTATTTTTCTTTTTGTGATTTTCATTGTAAGATATCTCAACTAAATTTAAAACAATGTTTTCAAAAGCTAAGGAGCAGGTTCTGATGCCCCCACTGGTTCTCAAGTATTGAATATCTTGAAATTGCTTGTTGTGCTAAAGCATGAATATGGGACTATTCTAAAATAATAAAATTGTTTTTAATGACATTTAACAAATTTAAAGTGTGGAAATCATAACATTACAATAAAATACATACACGCACATAATAAAGGATCTTTACTTATGTTCATGTATGATTTTTATTGTGATATTATTTGTAATGATGTTTTATATAATTATTAATAATTTTTTTTTTATATATTCAAAAACATCTTCACCATTAAAGAATGTATTTAAAGAACAGTCTCTTAAAGTTTACATACACAGTAATATAATGCCTTTCTCTTATTTAAAACAATAACATAATGCCTTTTCCATACTATTCTTACAATTACTTTCTTCGTCATCAACAATGTCATAATTACCATACTTTCTATGTAAATCTATCTTCGTTATTTCTCTTATTTTCTTTAAAAAGTCTTGCAGTATCTTCCCCTATTTGCATACCCATCTTTATTAATACACTTATAAGATACTTCCTGTGACACAAGATTTTATATCATATCTATTCATTTTATCTGTAATTTGGGAAGTAATTTCTACAACGGGGTCCGGCTTATGATTTTAACTAGACAGTGTTTGGCCAATTCTGAACTAAAGGTGGTGGTTATGGTATTCTGCTGTATGTTCCAATCCCTTTCTTTTCAAATCTTCCCCATGTTTAAAAATAGATTTAAATAGAAGTTATTGTATTATGATATTCTTGATGACGAAGAAAGTTATTGTAAAGCGATATGGGAAAGGCATTATGTTGTTGTATATGTAAACTTTGTTTGTTGTTGTTTAAATACACTCATTCACAGTGAAGATGTTTTAAAGTAATAGCCTGATGAAGCAAGACAATAAATGCCTGCAAAATATTGCATTATTGAGTTAGCGTGTTTATGTAGTATGAAGTATTTCAAGATAGTATACAAAATATGATTTCTCAGTAGATTCTCATAATAGAAATACAGTAAAACCCCATTATTACGCTCATCAAGGGACCATGACCTACAAGCGTAATAAGCGGGATAGCGCTATAGATAGGATATGATTTATTTGATGGGGAAAGGTGTCATACTTGATTCTGCAATAGATATAGTGCAAATATGAGCTTATTTCCTATTGAAATAAAAATCTTTGATTGTGGTTTGCCGTGTGTGTGTGTGCTACTGTTATGAATTATGACATTTTCAGTGGGGTTCAGGTAATTATTAACGTCAATTGATACACCACTAGGAGCAATACTAATATATTTTCGGAGCACATTTAGTGCATTCTTTACTTTTTTACGTTTGCAACAACCCTTCGCTGCATCGGTAATTGCATCCTTGTTTTTCATTATTGTTCGCAGACTGGACGAGGGAATTCCTATAGATTCTGCGAAATCCTTCTGACTTTTGTAGAATTCTCGTCGTACTTACGGAGAATTTGCAATTTTTCACTTATAGAAAGGGATTTCCGCTTCGACATTTTGCACAACTGTATAACAGACCCGCAACTTCACAGAGTTCAAAGATTCCCTCCTACCAGGGAAAAAAAAAGATTCTTTACAGTGTCTTGTCGTTACAAGATTTCCGATATAAAAAAAGCACTACAAGCGGGATTTGAAGCGTTATAAGAGGGTAAAAGTATACAGAGATATATAGAAAATTCCAGGAACCGTATAAAAGGAGCGTAAAGAACGGGATAGTGCTATAAGCCGAAGCGTAATAACGGGGTTTTACTGTATGTATTTTTATTGATTCCTTAACATATTGAACTGCACTAGCTTCTGCATAGCAAAAGTACAATGGTTACATATAATGAAAATCTTATAATCTTTTCATTTTCATTTTTTTTTTTTTTTTGAATAATATATTATTACGATGTCAGTTTGAAAAATAACTAATTTGCTTTTTGATTATAGCCCAAAAATATTATTATTAATTTTTTTTGTAATAATGTAGTTAGGAGGATGTCACTCAGAAATTTTTATCATTCATTTAAATATGTAAAAGTAATGTAAAATATATCACTATTTAAATTATCTTTGCATTTTGATCATTCAGATTGGCAGTCACTATGTAGTTGATCCAACTCTAGAAGAAGAAGCTTGTAGTCGAGGAAGCATAATAATGGCCGTCAATGAACAGGGAAATTTCTGTTGTTTAAGAAAAACTGGCAGTGGAAGTATTCATCCAGAAAGCTTATTTGACATACTTCAAGTAAGAATTTACATAGAATTTTTTAAAAAATCTCTTTCATTCATTTGTCTGATAAATTAGTCCAACTTTAATTTTGTTTAGAAATTAAAAACGAACATTATTTAGGTTAATTAATTTTAAAGATAAGTCCCATATCCATCCACTAAAAGTGTCTAAATTAATTCTGTAAAATCTCCTATTTGGGGAGGCAAAAAAAAAAATAAATTCTCATGGCACCTTCTAGTGAACTAAAGATTAATTTTCTGATATTTTTGATTAAAAAGTGTACAATAAACTGCTAAAGATGGTTTTATTAACTGAATTGAAAAGAACTGTAGAAGTTTACATTCTGCAGTCATCTCTGACTACGATTCAGATTACATTGTGAAAGATAATCTGAATGTCTGTATATTCTAGCCATGTTTTCAAGGAGTCTTTGTGAAAATTGTATTTCACTCGTGATCTCCACTGACATGTTGTGTTTTCTGCAAACAATGCTATTTCTTGAAGTATAAGTCATTGCCTGGGATGACAATCCTTTACCATTTGTTTAAAGTGACCATTCCACATCAAACTGCGAATACTGTCTGTTATCCTACAATATCTGCTTTTTATGTTCAGAAATATCTAATGAAGAAAGCAGTTTTTCTCATTCCCATATAGACAAAGTAATCTTTAGCCTCTACAAAATCACTTTATCTTTTTTCAAGTCTCTGTTCATTTAGAGGTCAGATGAATATCTTCTTTGACTTAAAAGGTGTTTGTCTTTATATTATATATTTATAAAATCATTAAAGCTCAAATTTTGGTACCAAGCCAACAAGTGTTAGTAAAATCCAAAAAATAAATTTTGTTTTATTTCTAGTTTTAATTATTAACAACCATCATTGCACAATATAAATGTTAAAAAGATTTTAAATTATAAAACATTTAAAAAACTTACAGTAGACGTTTTGATGCTCATAATCTTATTGAGACTTCATTTTCAATAAAACGAAGGAGCATCAGTCATTCAAATGACTAAGTAATTGGTTTGAATAATAACCAATGAGCTTCAAAACGTCTACTGTAAGTTTTTTAAATGTTTTATAATTTAAAATCTTTTAACATTTATATTGTGCAATGATGGTTGTTAATAATTTATATATTTTCACATTAAAACATGAATAATATATTCTAGTTTTAATGTTGAGAATTTCAAGTACATGGTATACAAAAATATTTTGGCCAATGAATAAATTTATTGATTCATTCAAATTTCAAAATTTTTAATTTCATTGTTGTTTTTTTTTTAAGATTTGTTACAACAATAAGCAATTTTTGTTGTTTATTTCAAGGTTTGTTGTAATATTATGACTTTTGGAATAGCTTAATACGTCAGAAGAAGACAAATCTTAAAAGACCCTTAAAATAAATATTGAAATTGAAATTTTTGAAATTTGAATGAATGAATTCATTTGCCAAAATATTTTTTGATAAGCGTTTTTTGAAGCAATTGCACATTTTGAATCCTTGGCCCCCAGGTTCTGGACAAGCACTTGAAAACACATTTTCTGCCAATTTTATCATTTGGCAGGAATTTTCTATGAATTTTTCCTCAATCTCTATATTAATTACTCTCAAATATATTTTAAGCATCTGTAGTGAATTGATTGTACAAACTTTTGCAGCTTTCACTTCAATTAAACTTATCTTTCTATTTCTTTTTTACTTTGTCCATAGTATATTCATCTAAGTGATTCCTTCTGGAAAGTTGATCAGAAACCATATGATCTCAGGATATTATATATTATTCCTGCCATATGTTTGTTTTCTGTTTATATGCCCTAACAATGTTAGATTTATTGTTAATAATTTATGTATTGTTTTGTCTCAACAAGATATTAATATATGGACTTACTTTATGGTAAAGAATTTAAGGCTTGTTTATATATAAATTAGTCTGATGGAATTGACAAGTAATTTTGTGGCAGATTTAGTTAAATTTTTGGAGTACTACCTAACATACCTGGTTGCTTCAGATCTAAGCCAGACTGCAAGTGCTAAAAACTATATTGTGATTCTGTTTTTATTATTTGAACAGGATCTGAAATACTAATTTTTGAGTCATTTAGTAATGTGACTTAAGGTGTGTCTATAAACGATAACCACGGTTGTGGTTACTACCCTCCTTGCAACCACACAGTCTCTAAAGTCAACCGGTCACTCCAGCCAACCAGCAACCGCGTCTATAAACTCTAACCAGATGCGCAGTTGTAGTAACCGTGCTTACCTTTTTGTAACCAGGCTCAGAGGTGGGTTAACCCATTCATAGCAGCCGACAGCATTCCAACTAGATGACACAATGGACGCATTTTACATTACAGAGTTGCTTAGTACTCGACGATTAAATTAAAAAAAAAATTATTTCACTTCTTTGTTTCATATACATACACAAGGTGAACTAAAAAAATTTTTACTGCTATTAATTTTTTTTTCTTGGCTGTGTTGCATGAAAGTACAGTAATTTTATTTTTACTTCTTTGTCATTAATGAAGAAATCACACTACGATTGAAACTAGTTTTTTTAACTTGGCTAAGTTGCTTAAAAGTCAGTCATTTTATTTTCACTTCTTTGTTGTAGTTCAAGATGGCTGGTGAACTTGATTCAATTTCTAACAACAGATTCTCTTAACAAATCAACCGCTTCTTGTAATCATGCCGTCGACAAAAGGAAGGTTGGGAAATAACCAGGCTCCTATGTCAGCGTAACCAGTCACCTGACAACCATAATCGGAGCGGTAGTAACCACAACCGCAGTTATCATTTATAGACGCACCCTTAAAGATTTTGTTTATTTGTTTCTTATTGATGTTTTTCAGTTTGTGGAGTCACTTTTTACTGTGAAACCACAGAGTGGCCGCAAATGATACAAGCTTCTAGATACATTTGATCTTTGTTTTTCAAACATTTGAGAATTTGTTCAGCAGTAAATTCAGTGGCAGTTGCTAAAGATATGAGAAAATCTTTTATGGAATTCCTTAGTTCATTAATTTAACTAAAATAAAGGATGCTAAATGTTTCTAACAAGTACTAGCAAACCTGTGATCACGTGATCTTGGATTCTGAGATAATTTTCTCTCCACCCATGAGCTCGACCACTTTCTGCGAGTGCGTCTCAGAGACCTCGTGGTTGATCGTCAGTCACGTGACTTCCAGTTGACCCACGTAGATAAAAATGAAAATGTGAGCATCCTCAATACTACATCTAACACTTTATACCTTATTTGCATGTCTGTGTCTTATGGTTTCAGAGAAGATAGGGTCAGAAAAAAAATTAACTTTTCTTTTATATATACAGTCTCACTTATACGAATATGAGGGGGAACCAAAAATTATTCGTATAAGTGAATTACATATAGGACTATGGGGGTTTCACCGGGGAATGAGAAATTCGTCGTATAAGTGAGACTTCACTGTATGTAGATTAGGAGTTTGAATGCATTTTAAGTTATAAAGCACTGTCTCAATTGGTTTGTCTTCATCTGAACTTTTATCAGATCTGTTATCTCTTTGAGATTTCTTTTTCTCATTTTGGAATATTATACTCGACCCTAATGTGTATATTACTGTTAAATCATTTCAAATTGAAATAATATAATATAGGGTTATTCGGAATTCATGTAATCCATCTCAATTAACTTTCTTTATTATTAAAATAGTTTAATGTGTGGTTAAAATTATAATGAAACTGTCAATCATAAAAGCACAATGTACAATTAAAATTTAAAAAAAAAATTAATTGTACATAGTGCTTTTATGGTTGGCGGTTTTATTAATCACAATTATCAAATAGAATTAAATTGTAACAAAGCTAAAATCAATTATATGAGAAAAGGAGATCCAATGAATTAGCAAAGTAAGAACATTGCATCCCATTTGAGGATTCTGGTGCACTTAATGAAAAACATACAATAGTTTATTGATTAAAACCATTGAAGTATTGTTGTATTTCAGTGATGTAATATTATCTTAATATCTTATCAAAATGTTATGTGCGTGAAACATATGAGCTATGAGTACTGGGCAAATCCAACTGATGAGAGATATAACCTCAAAACAGTCTGTCTTGGGTTCTCGGTATGAAATTTTCAAAAATTGCTCAGGAATCATTAAATGTGTGCATTTTTATGCTTATTTTCCTTTGGATAGAGGTGGAAATTGTTGTACAAGCCCTTGTAATCAAAACAAGTTCTTTGCAATGGGTGTCATATAGGCAATTATCTGGTGAATAATTATTAATATTATATGTTTTCAGTGTTTAACAACAAAAGACTGTAATTAATGCTTCCTGTTGAAATAATAATAAAAGAAAAGTGATGAATAATCATGGTTTTATAGAATTGTTCATACTGCAAAATCTTAGCTTTGATATGTGAAATTCAACGTAAAAATTGTCTGTATTCAGGCTAAGAAAGTGGAATGATTTATTTTCCAGTGAACAGACTGATACCGGCATCGTAATACAGTTATAAATTAACCAAACAATCATTAATCTAAATGGAAAGAATTTTTTGGAAATGTGGTTCTATGTCTTTTCCAGTTATCTTTTAAATTGTTAATTACGAATCACTGTATAGCAATCAATTATGTGAAAATTTTGAAAGAAATTAAAATCCATATTTAAAATTGCTGTGTTCAGGAAAGAACTATTAAAAACTAAAAGTGTTAAATTAATTTTTTTTTAAGAAATGGATTTTAAAGTTGATAATTTTCAAGTCTTGAAGTTAGATACCAGGATTACTCTAATTGCTCTTCTATTTGTGTGTGTTTGTTGATTTATTTCCTAAAAATTTTAATATTTTTTATTTCTTTCTTTTCCACAGACAGGTAAAGATATTGGACAAACCCTTAATAAGCGTTTAATGAAAAAACTTAAAGAAGAGGAAGCTTTAGGAAATAAAAAAGAGCAGCGCGGGTTTTTGAATTAAATTTTTAAAAGAACCTTTAAGGTAAATATCAAAAGCAAAATATGGTGCTTAATTAATTATACTTATATACTATTTTATATACATTAGAATACCTAATAAACTGTTCCATTTCTTTAACATGATCTAATTAAATTGATGTAAAAAATTTAAATAAAATTATTTTAGAACAGTTTTTATAAAAAATTAAATAGATAAATAAAATAATCTTTGCTGGTTTTAGATGGTTTATCCTTAAAACTTTAAAACTGATTGGTAGAGAAAATGTGTATAATATACTAAAAAAAAAATATATCAACAAATGCAGGGTCTTTTTATGGGGTCTGATGTCAAGTCCATTGGCAGATATCTGGGGTTTGTGTTGCAATTGAATCACCAATCATCATCAATATCACCCATGTAATATGTCTTTATGCCAGGCATGTAGATGATATCATAATAGCCACCAACCAGGAACACCTACAACTTACACAGAATGACTTCAACAAAGCAGATAGTTTTCTCAAATTTGAAATTGAACAACCAACAAATTACTATTACTTATCTTGACATATTTATGAACTATAACCATAAACAAATTACCACTACGGTGTATAGAAGAAACACTACCTCCAACAAACTTATCCATTAACTCATCTCTGCTCACACAAAAGGAATTCAGTTGACCATATGATCAGAAGAGCATTGTTCTATTGCAATAGTCACCATACTATTCAAAAAGAATTAAATAGGCCTATCCTTTATCACCTTTTCACATCAGATTTAAAAGTTTTAATTTTATTAGTTGATTTTTTATCCATCATTAATACACCACAGAGAAATATTATTATTTTTGTTGAAACCCACAAAAACCAATTACATAAACAGAATCTTCAGACCTTTCAATTAAACTAACATACTCAGTTAACAACAAACTTAGAATTAAACCAGAGAGAATTGTGCAGCTAAATTCGTCATCGGGAATTGAACCACTTTTAGCGATAATGTCAGCAACAATTAACTTAAGTTTAAGAATGTTGTCAGGAAGGTTTTCGTCGCTGGCTAATTTACTAACTGAATAGAGATCTCGTTTTAAGTCGGATATCTTTAATTTATCAACAACATTATATTTTCTTTCAAGCTCTTGCAGCAATGGACAATATAAATCTGTTCCCAACAATATCGTTTATCAAATTTCATGTCGAAACTGCAATTTAAATTACATAGGACATACGAAGCGACCACTATCTCCACTTGTCAAAGAGCACACCCACGCATTTAACAAAACAAAAAAATGTCCTGAAATCAGCCACCATTTCTTGATTTTGGCCATTCACCCTATTTTAATAATGCAATAGCTGTCTCTCATCACACTCAATTTCAAAAACTTAACAATAGCTGAAGGTGGCTTACTCTACTATCAAATACAAAGCCTACAATTGATAACCACAATTGAAACATAATAAAAACATGGGGAGCAAAATCGCAGTCACAAATAACAAATAAACTGATATTCATAGATAAGGCATGAAAGCTTTATCAGCTGAAACAAATGATCCTTCCTGCTATTTTTTTCTGAAATATGGAAGTTTATTTTACTATTTATTTATATCATTTAAGTTAAAATAGTTGACAGATGGCGAATTGCAGTCATTTGTGCCGCCATTTTGCCAATTCCCCAGTGTTGATCATGTGCACATGTCTGTTGAGCAATTGGAACATGGTTCGTTCACTTTTCAAGACAACCACTGAATTGTCACCTCCTGATCATAATGGAACATCCCAACTTTCCATTGGTTAACTAAACACATATAACAACCCACAATGAACACTCACATCCTCTTTCAAATCTAACCCAGCGTATACACCTTGATAATGGATATCTGAGGATACAACCCCTCCCCTAGCAGATTTAATTTTTAGTTTTTAATTCCTTTAAATCATGTTATCATGATTGATAGATGTTTGAGGACAGTAATAAGCATTGAGATCTTAAATTTACTTGGAATTGCCTAATTTCTCTTTTATTAAACTTTGCACTGTGGCATTTACTAATCTTTAATTAAGAACTATTAATACAGTAAAACCCCGTTATTACGCTCCCGCTTATAGCACTATCCCGTTCTTTACGCTCCTTTCATACGGTCCCTAGAATTTTCTATGTAACTCTGTATATTTTTACCCTCTTATGACGCTTCAAATCCCGCTTGTAGAGCATTTTTTATATCGGAAATTTTGTATCGAAAAGAAATGTAACACTGTAAAGATTCTTTTCTTTCCCTGGTAGGAGGGAATCTTTGAACTCTTTGAAGTGCGGGTCTGTGATACAGTAAGTTAGTGCAAAATGTCGAAGCGGAAATCCCTTTCTATAAGTGAAAAATCGCAAATTCTCTGTAAGTACCACGAGAATTCTACACTAAGTCAGAAGGATTTCGCAGAATCTCTAAGAATGCCCTGATCCAGTCTGAGAACAATAATAAAAAATAAGAATGGAATTATCAATGCAGCGAAGAATGGTTGCAAACGTAAAAAAGTAAAGTGTGGAAAATATGAAGATGTTGAGGAAATTCTAATTGAATGGATTTATCAGTCCCGTGATGCATCAGTGCCATTAAGTGGCCCAATCATTCAAGAAAAGGCGCGTGAAATAGCAGGCAGTGCACTAAATCTGCTCCGAAAATATATTAGTGTTGCTTCTAGTGGTGTATCAATTGATGTTAATAGTTACTTGAACCGCATTGAAAATGTCATAATTCCTAACAATAGCACACACACACGGCAAACCACAATCAAAGATTTTTTTAATAGGAAATAAGCTCACATTTGCACTATATCTATTGCAGAATCAAGTATGTTTCCTGTAAAATGGTGTCTAAATGTTTCCCCATCTCATAAATCATTCCCCGTCTATAGCGCTATCCCGCTTATTACGCTTGTAGGTCATGGTCCCTTGACGAGCATAATAACGGGGTTTTACTGTATATTGCTTACTAAGGAAAAGCAGAATAGCAATGGTTTTCTAAGACGAGTGTTGCAATCTGTGGCCTGAACAGTTTTCAAATAATTTACAATATTGATGTATTTCATCAAAAAAAAAAAAAAATTCTCTTTTGAATTTTTTTTTTCCAAATAAGGAAAAATAAAAAGTCATCTGAATGATAATCGTGTTTTCATATTAAATAAAAAAAGCAGCACCTAATAATTCTCTATAATATGAAGTTACTAAACTTAGAAAATTAAATTCCATTTGATATATTTTAAGTAAATTATGACTTGAAAACAAAAAACTGTGTAATCTATGTTACACCAACATTGAAAGGAGGCAACTAAAATCAGAAATATCAAGCAAATACATTATCATGTGACCTGTTTAAATCACAATGAGAAAAACTGCCCAAAGTTTGAAGAAAATATGAACAAATTTTTTTTTTTTTTTTTAATGATGATAGAAATGTTAAAAATCCATCAAATTTTGTCATTTTAATGGAAAACCTGGTTTAACTCTTTTAGCAGTAAGTTAAAAATGCATACCTAGCTCCCGTGATGATTCTCAGAATTCTGGAATTCTAAATTTCTGGCCAAGGCCATAGCGAGGCAAAATGTCACCCCTGGCAAACCATTTCTGTGCCCTAACATCTACTTATCATTTTCAAAACACAATTATAATTATTACTAATTTCAGTAAACATGCTATTAATGCAATTTTCATCAAAAAAATGTGCAAATAATCAATAAATTTGAGAGAGAAGATAAGTATAATGTTAATATCAGCCGTTTTGTACCCTGTTGACTGCCCAGTTCCCTAGCCCTACATTTACCTTTAACCGTGCTACCTAGTTAAATGCTGATATATACGTTCACACTGCTGTTGGATTAGAGGCATTGTAAGCTTTGTAAGTTGTTCTGTTGTCTGAGGAAGAGAGCCATTTACTTCGGGCTCCTCGAACGTCATTTTTTAGATATTTGTTTAATATGTATTGTGTGGTATTGATCGCATTATCATTGTTATTTCCCCGAACGTTAATTTCTTCATCACATTGTAAGCTTATTAAACTATGAGCAGTTTTCTTTTTTTATTTTCTTAAATTTCTATCAGTTTAAGAACTGTTTTTCAAAGATGATGCCGTTATTTATCCATTTACTGTAGGAAGAAATTAATGATAACGTATGTTTTGACACACATTTTATTTTTTGAACATACATTTTTTTTGGTACATTAGTTACTTTAAATAACAATCATAAACCTTTAACAATTATATATCACATAACATTATAATATAAATATTTGCATTTCATTTTTAGGCACTTTAAGGGTTTGATTTATTTCTAGTTAAAAATCTTGGTTATGAAAATTAGAATATTTAAAACATTCTAATAATATTTTAAAAATATTTACTTCAAATTATGCTGTAAACAACTGATACATATTTTTTTTCTTCAGTCTTATCTCATTTTTAATATCGGCAAAATTGCTGTTTTTAAGGAAAAAAAAACAAACAAACACAAAGATTTTATAACAGTATGGAATGATGAGTGTCAAGATACCTTGAAAATAAAAATCAATATTTCAATTATTGATTAAACCAGGGTAACAATAAAATAAATAGAAAGTATTAATACTGCTTAGCATGAACATATTTCTTGATAAATAAAGATCAGTTTTTATTATCTAAGAACATTCAGTAACAACTGTTCTACAACTTTGCTTCTTAAATATTAAAAACTTTAAGATTAGAAATTTTTAATGTTATGCTCAGACAACTTGTTTTACTCAGACGGTGGCAATCTACAAATTTGCAGCTATTATAGAAATGCAGGCTGAGTTTAAGGAGTAAAGGTACGTTACTATTGGCTTTTTTCCCCACTCTTCAATGGAAATAGGTTATAGAAAGGAGTTGTTTCTTTTCCTAACCAATTTTGAAAACGTTCATATTTATTTTGTAGCCTTAAAGCATTCCAAAATTACTTTGTTCTAAACGCTTTTTTCAACTATTAATTATTTTTTTTAAATTTTTTTTAAACTACAAAAAAAAAAGTAACAAAATTATTAATTTATACAAGACTATATAATTTAAAAAAACAAAACAAGTTATGCAGAATGAAAATAGAGCACTTCATAGAACAGCAGTTGAGAACTATTATGTAATTTAATAATTTTAATAGGTAAAGCAACAATATTAAAATTCTTGAATACTGCAATATAATTTTGTCCTCCTTGGCTGATTATTAGAACTTTTTAAAAATGTAAGTTATGATTCCAGTAATGAATTAAATAAGAGAGAGAAAAAATGGCATTTCTTGGTTATTATGTAACATTTTGAGAAATATTAGGTATTTATTAATTGCTGTTATTAAATACCTATTTTCAACTTTCATTATTATTAAAATTGTTAAGAGAAGATTTGATAATTTTAGATTAAACATCAGAATATAGCAAACTATTAGTTTCACTTAACGAAAAATATAACTATTAATCAAAACCTATCAACCTCACCATTTACCTTTCTTCAAATTTTGTTACATTTTTGGTTAACGTTCAAAATAAAATCAATAAATTTTCTTTTTTTGCCAGAGTGGCCTTAAGGCCCAAGATCTTTCATTGAAATTAAAGCTATGTAATATTTAAACAGTTGGAAGTGGGTGGGATCTAATCACATTCATTAACATTACTAAATCGTATTGAATTTAATTTTGTACTAGTGCTATTTCCTTTAAATTCTTTAATGAACAACAAATCTAGTTCTTCTATTTTGATATGTTAATTCTTTTTCTTTCATTTATATTTCTGCATAACTATTGCAAATACATTGTCATTAATAAAAATAAATTATTTCAAAAAATATCTTACAGTGAAGGCACATCTAAAACAATATAAACCTCACAACTTCAGGGACATTTTTTTGGATTCTTTTTCAATAACATTTAACAAACATTCATATTTATAATTTTAAAAATCATCTAACCATTTAATATAGGAACATTGAATGACTATTTGTATACTATAAAGGCACTGTTGAACATCAGAATTACTAGAAACATAGGAATGTAGATCCATGGATTTTCCTTACTTTCAACCCAGATATTCCCTTACTGTACGTTCTCCTACAGGAAGCGGAGGACGAAAGTTTTCTTGAATGTATCCCATAAATTCATTATCAGGGCAAGGATCTTCTTTGCTATAGCTGCGCAATTGACGAAACTGCTCCAACTAATAAAAAAAAAAATATTAATTGAAATTAAAAATTCTTGTAAGGTTAAGATAAAGTATGTCTCTTCAAAGATGCTTTCAAAAAAGCTTTAAGCCTAGTACACACTGGGATATATTGTTCATTGTTGCGGAGCACTGCAACAATGAATCCAGGCTGCCTGGATGCAAAGAATCTTGTCCACACCTATTTCCCCAAACGGACTCAGTTACAACCAGAATGTCGCAGTAGTTGTGTCGAGCCGCAATGACCTCTTTACTTTTTTTTGTTAAAATTAAAAAAACAGAAATGGAAGGGCCTAAATGTTGGTGGGTGCTTAAACTTTTTGAAGTGGAGAATAGAAATGGGCATGACCAATTGACACTCTTAATAAAACGGAAGATGGTTCAGGAATTTTGTCCATGTGACTGCAGTTGATTTTGAACTTTTGGAAATGGTGAGTCTTATAATTGTACACTAGCAAAAAAAAAAAAGGCCTTTGCAATGGAGAGGCACGAATGAACTCCTAGAGGGAAGTGGGACCTGGGTCTAGACAAATTGAAACAAGTCCACTTGCAGCCAGACACTATATTGCTCGACATCGTGTCTGTGTTTTCCATCTGGGCGGGATTCAAGAAATATGTCTGAGCTACATCTGGGCAGCAAGATTCGGGTCAGATGCAGCTCCACAACAATGAATACGAACAACATATCCCAGTATGTATTAGGCCTTAGGATTATCCTCTGAAGCCAAATCTTATGTATCCTTTTAACAAACTAGTCATCTTTAGTTGATAACAAATTTTTATATGACTGATTATGCCTTTTTTTGCTTAAGATATGATATTTTGGAATCAATTAATTATGAATTAACTGATCATATGAGGGTGAATGAAGCTGAAATATTTCTATAAGAAAGGCATACAAAAGTGCTTAAATGAAGATTAAACTGGATGGAATGTGGATTTCACATTTGCAAAAATACTTCATCTACGCTTCTTATTAAATAAAAATATATTTTAATTCCGAAT
>JAFIDM010000007.1:29617267-29633028 GCA_023159025.1 Thereuonema tuberculata | reverse complement strand
ACCGAATCTGTCGCCTATCGAACACGTCTGGTCCATGATCGGACAACAACTGGCACACACAGATCACCCGTGGCTACAGCAGATTAACTTTGGCACCGTCTTGAAACTGCATCAACTGACATACCTCAAATGCACATCTAACGTCTCTTCCTCTCTATGCCGGGCCGTGTAGCAGATATTACTGCCGCCCATGAGCTATACGAGATACTGATTTCTTTACGTTCCGCAAGTCGCACCAAGCTGTAATTGTAATCATTTCATCAGTAGTACTATAAGTTATCTGTAAAATAAATATGGCTTTGATACGTAGCTCTTTCGTAATGTTGCACTTTTAATGGCCAGCAGTGTATTATTATTATTATTATTGTTATTATTATTTACGACTTTCGAGAAGACTAATGTAATGAAAGTGGTTTTTAACATGAAAAGCAAAATGACTGTCATCAAATAAAACAAAAGCATATTATAAGATAAATCCTCGACCTTCTTATACGGACATTTCATTATTTTCAAATGAAAATGGATTTGGAGCCTCCTTGATCGTTGAAATCGTTTCATAGATTTCACAACTTAAGAGTAAAAGACAATTGTATGTTATACAGCTACGAATATTGAGATAAATTGAATAATTTATTACATTTTACTATAAACATAGATAAACGGATATATTATTTATTAAAATATTAAAATTAATTTACGAAATAACTAGTGTCTTGATTACGAAATAAGCCTATCTACAGTCGTTGATTTCAAAACAGTAACTATAATTCTAACAGAAATGCTTCAAAAAAAAATGAATTTCATCAAAAAAATTGCAAGAAAATATCGTGAATTTTCTTTATAATTGCTAATTATACATAATAATTCTTTATAATAGGATCTGATAATCTTGTACAATGCCACCTAAACTAAACTGTCTAAATTTTCACATATCTGATTGACAAAACAGCACAACCTACTTAAACGAATGAAAAAAAAAATAGCCTTCTTATTCAAATTGATTGAAGTAGGTGTTAATACCTAAAACTTTCCTTGTAATAACTTTTGTATCCAATAATTGGCCAAAATTTCAAAATTTTATCCATATGAATTAAAGTTTACCAAAGATTAAAAAAAAATTAGTCCTCCATATTCAGTAATCGGAGATTTCCTAAAAATCATTTCAGTTTGTAAAAATTCGTAATTCGAAAGAAATATTTAAATACTTTACAAAGCATAAAATAGAAATTATTTTTAGAAAATGACAAATTTTTTTTTTTTTTTGTAATAAATAAATGCCATATTATTTTGTTTTAAATGACATTCAGATTCACTGAATAAAATAAATAAAACTACAAGTGAAGCTAATACAATTATTACATCGTAATCAAAATCATTGCAGTGTAGAAAACAACAATCAAACTTAACAATTCTATTTTGTTAAACCTAAATTCAAAACAAAATGAAATGAAAAACATTTGAAGAGGATCTTACCTATGCGACTGCAAACATTTACATGGACGTTGGCTGATTATCTTTCCGCGCAAGCGCAATACATGAACACAAGTAAAAGGGGATTTTATTATAAACAAATTCTTTTTTACCAAAATTTCACGCTGTTGGGCGATCATTAGCTAAGAGCAGTCATCAGTGAACAGTCAGATATCAATACGGAGATCAGTCAGATTAGTCTTCGATAAAAATTTCTTTAACTAATAAAGAATTAACAAAGGCAATTCAGTTTTTACGTTCATTTCTTATGAAAATGGCGTCCGCAGAATTTTTTTTTCAAAGAAAGATAAAATATTGATTTTTTTTTTACAACGGTAGTTTACAGTATAAAATTACAAAAAGAAAAAAAAAAGCTTAATTAGAAGAAATAAGAAATATATTATTTTTTAATATTTATATATGCTTTACATATTAAAATAATTATAATTGTAATTTATTATTGTAATTATATTCATTATATTAAAATTGAAATTCAATTGAAATTGCCTTTGCCTGTACTCCCAAGTTCCCTCCGAATAATTTTTCCCGTACAGGCCAGCTCTGTGAGATGGGCATTCAGGATTAGTGACTGCAAGAAATGAATGAGCATTTTGATTCAGGCTATTAGGGATTTTTAATTTTTATGAGAAGAATCCGCTGACATAGGTCACCTCTGTGACCCCTTGAACAGCATTGGACGAAACACAGAAGAAGAAAGAAACAGCCATGCCACTGCCGGGATTCGAACCCAGGTACTGGCGCACTGGTCGCCACGGCTGGCCGCCGCCGAGACCGCACGACCACGCCAGCACGGCTCTATTAGGGATACTTTCTGAGAAGACATAAAGAAAAGTGAGACCGTTGATTTTTATCCCAGCCAATCACACAGCCACCGTAGTCTCTGTCTGTTTCTCATATGTTAGTGGGATAATTTAGGGCTTCAGGATCTCAGTATCAATGCTCATTGGAAATCACTTTGGAGACAGACTCGGGATATATCAGTAAACAGTACATTGACCCATTTCCTTTTAAATCCTGTGCAAATGTTGGAAACAATTTCAATCGACCACGTATTTGCGAGACGTTAATGGGATACAAATAGTTAGTTGGTCTTCTTGCATAAAAATCACTGATGAAAATCCTTCGGGTCATAGTTATCCTGGATTTATTTCCAGGGGTTACGGCGGGCGGGTGATCGTCGGACTGACCACCCAACCTCAACGTAGTGCCATTGGTCAGGAAGTTGTGGAAGCTTTACCTCTGACGACCCCATTACTTACTTTAACTGAATCCTCTTACAAGAAAGAAATTACAAGAATTACATTAAAATTGACAATTCCGTGACGGGTGTGGAAGACAAATGAAAAGACTTAGAAATTGAAATATATTCAAAGTCAATTTTCAAAAAAAATAATCAGAGACTACTTTGAAATAACATTTCTCTAAATTAAAAACTTTTTTCCATAACTTCTTCAGACGCTTTCCAAGAAAATGTAAACTATCAGTTAAATTTGTGTTGTGTTTGTCCAGTATTGAAATTAAGATTAGGTTGGGGGGGGGGGGCTGAAATTTTCTGCACCCCAAACTTATTAATTATTAAAATTTACAGCAGCGAAATAAAATATTTCAAATAGGTGATTACATTTATCTAAATATAGAACTTATATTGCTAATGAAACAAGTCCACTCTCACTGGATCGATTTTCATGAAACTTCTTTTGTAGTAAGATTACTAAAAATTTATCAAACAATCCTAAATTTAAACGAAAATGAGTGAGAATTACAGACCTCTTACCATTCTCAGTCATACGTCAGCTGCAGAAAATGGATACGATTTCAGGGAATTTTCTTTCTTTTTTTACCTACATAATTTTTGTAGGAAAAACAATGGTGCAAAGACGACAGCAATATTTCTAATGTTTAAAAAGAAATATTCTCAATAAATGTTATTAAAATCGTTCATTTTGAAACATTACAGAGAGGAAAAAAAGGTGTTTTCGACATTAAAAAAAAAAACGATACCATAAACCCAAATCCTATTCCGAATTGGTTCTTTACATTTTTGGTGATTCTTTTTTGGCATTATTAATTTATAGACTGATGGTTATTTTCTTTTTTAAAAATACGTGGTTTTATTGTATTTTACCTCCTTCAGAGAATATTGCGAAGTAAACAATTCAGAAATAACATTTAATACAGAATGATGACTTTTCAGCTACTTTTCCTAAGAGTTCGGTTAATTTTGTGTTTGTTTGTTTTTTTTGTTTTTTGATAAATTGACTATTAGTTAAAAAAAACAAAACAAAAAAAAAAACTAATAACGGCTGCAGTTGCCCAGTTCGATTAAAATAAGATTTCTGAGTTTAAGTTTCATCAATTTATTAAATGAAGTATAACTAAAGATTTTTATTTCGTATTTATTACTGCCAACCACTTCGCATTATGGTAATTAATTCTGGTTTATGGTGACCATTTCGTACACTATCTTTAACTTGCGTTGCACAATCCTAGTTTAGCAATCAACAAAGCTATTCGCTTTAACAAGTGAATAAATTGAAAACCTAATCTCAATCAAATTTCATGTCATGCTTTTCAATTAAACATATCATCGGATTTCGTTATGGTAAATATTTTGATTTAACAATAGACAAATTGATACCATCCAATTTAAATGTTTTCAAGATGAACGAATTTAACCCATAACGATTGGACTGTGAAGTGGCTAGACAGAGAAAGTCCTATTAGGATATTTATTTCATAAAATTGCAGCTGACAGATACAGATGTCTTCATTTCAACATTTATCCCTTTCAATAAAGGGGATGACAATAATGTAGCAATTGACGTTCACCAATTTCCAAACTGAATCAATGTCGTAAGTCTAGTTCATGGTAATTGTGGAATGTCCTAATGAAAGTTATACGAAATAACAATGATCTGTTGATGTCAAATTTTATTAGCGACCCACTTGAGAGCTATTGTGACAGCGACCCACTTGAGAGCTATTGTGATAGCGACCAAAATCGGTAGCTATTGCGTTTGTCCTGTCCGTCCGTCCGTGTGTGTCCCTCCCTAACAACTCCCGAACGGAAGGTCGAATCGGCAATCGGACTTCACCATCGTGTTCAGAGGCCCAAACAACGAAGGAATAGGGTATTTTAGGGACCAACGCCCCCCCCCCCTCTCCCATGTTCGATAATTTGGCATAGTTTTCATTGGATTTCCGATATTAGCTTAAATGTCAAAATTGCAACCCTCTGATTTCAGTTGTAAGCTATGGCGTAATTGGTAAGTTTTCGGACTCATTTGAGGAATGCTGTCGTTTCGAATTCTTCTATCTACAGTGTTGGTTTTTTTTTTTTCTTCTCTTATTGTTTTTTTTGTCAATGTCCGCGTGGATTTTTTTTCTTGTTTTCCTAACCGTTATTTTAATTTTTTTTTCACAACTTTTTTTTTTTATTTTTCCTTACAAATGTCCGTTCTTTTCTTTTTTATTATTATTATGTGTCGCCTTTAAATTCAAGCTTTAGCACAAAATTCAATTCACTTGTAAGTTAAGCTGTTTTATTAAGATAACAGGAAGTCTAATGTTTTCACTATTGTTGGGTATATATTTGCAAGTTTCACTTTTTTAGATCGGATGTGGAATCCTGTAACTGAAGCAAATTTCTCTTAGCTTTCAGATCAAATGAACTGTGGCCGAGTGGTGTCGACGGCGCGGCAGTTTGCCATGAGGCAGATATGTCGGAATTTGGTTTCGCATCCCGGCGCTGGGCTCGGATGTTTCTTTTTTAGTGTTTGTTTCTCTTCAAAAGAGGCAGAAGTCTACTGACACCTTAGGGTGCCTTTTGGATAATAATAATATCCCAAACGATAGTAAAAAATGAAATTCCCCATCATAGAATGTGCCTCTATGACCATGATCCAAAATGGACACGACAACATCAAATGAATCTCTTTCATTTGTTGAAAACATGGTTAAGTTACATAAAAAAACGAAATAATTGTTTTTTTCATTTTTATCACTGTTCGGTGATTTAGCCGATAGTATGATCCAAATCTTTCATATTCAAAGCATTTGTATTAATAATGAAAAAAGACTTCAAGAATGTAATAAAAGAAAACTAAAACAGATCTAATTTATTTTTCTGTTTCTGCAGCTGAGGAAGTCCACAGTTGTGTCAATTCAGTTCAACATTCTTTTTTTTTTAAGATCGCTAAACCAATAAGCTGTTTCATCTGTTTTGTTTACGGAGGTGCTGATTCTGCAACTACGTCAAACACTAAGTTTGACAGCAAAGATATCATCTATTCATGAATTCACTCAATAACTTGTATAAATTATGATAACAAATTGACCAATTTTAAAAAATTGTAACTAAAACAGTTACATCATCTTCAGTTGAAACAAGCAAAAAAAAAAAAAAATTAGTCGAATCTTTTTCTCAAATTTAATACAACTTCTCGTCCATTACTTTTATGTAGTTCTTGTTACCTTGATTAAACGCTAAATATTCTCTACACCATTAAACCCCTACTTTTTTTTAAGGCTTTGAATATATTTTTTAAAATTCTTGTAGTAGCTTTTAGGGTTCGTTAGAGCTTCGCAATTTTTCTATTCTTTAGAACTGCTCTATAAAGAGATGAAGAAAAGAGTAGAAAAATCCGTACTAACCTTTATCTTCTTTTTTTTACTTCCGGCTGACGGATGTGGTTGGAGAAGAAACAATGGCGATGCAGATGGACGTTAATTGGACGTAAGCCCGAGGCATGGGGTCAATTGAAAACGGACGTAATTGGGGTTGTTACTATATAAGAATAAATATCCTCTGGATCCATCCTCTGTTTAAATTAGGTGTTTTTCCAGTGGTTTAAGACGTACATGCTGAAGATTCAATCCTTGTTGTGGATGGTGTAGGGTAGAAGAGGTTCTGGACCTTTCCGAATGTTTTGAATTTTTGATTTGACCCTTTGGATCGCCACCATTTAATTTGTAATTTTTTTTCTGAGTTTGCTGTATTGTGACAAGCGAGAGATCGTCAGTTGAACATTCCTTTTGAAAAATAGATTTCATTCTTCTTCTGATCAGTCTCTTATTTGGAAATCCTAATTTCTTTCATTTTGAGAGGCAGATTTTTTTTTTTTTTTTTTAAACTTTAGGAACGCAAATGAGTAGTGGGCAAGAATCCACAGATTGTTTTGTATTTGACTCATGGGCTTACGTAGGATTTTCTTTTCGAGGAGGGCCAAGTCAGGGAACAGCCAAAAAACACAAAAACATTGGAGGGAGAGGAGGACAATCAACCAATCATTCAACTGAAAAGAAAGAAAGGAAATAGACCTATTCCAGTTATTTGGAGATTTTGGGCGGGGGAGGATGGAATCGCTCTCCCCCATATAAACCTAGGATTTGATTTATAAAGTGCATTTGATAGTTCTCAAAAGGGATACGAGCCAAATTGTTAGAAAGGACTCTATTTTTCGAAGCAGAAATCCCAGTTCGTTCCTAAATGTCATTCGGAGAACGAAGACAATTTACATTCTTATCATTCTTGAAGTAATTACGGATGTCATGGCATTTAAACAACGGAGTGATCCTATTATAAGAACAATTTGGATCAGCTCTCAATCGGGATGGAGTTCTTTATTCTGTGTCTCAGGACGGACGGAAACCAAAGGATAGCATTGCCAGAACTTAAAAGAAAACTTCTCCAGAAGCAAATCTTATAAATAGACGAGAGAAACCAAATTTAAATGTAATTATTTAATAAGCTTATAAAAATGTTTTTATATATCTATTAACTACTGTAGAAATAATTATACAACAATCTGAGAAAAAAGAAAGTTTTATTAGTATTAATTATAATTAACATTAAAAAAGAAAATATATATTTCAAATGAGACATTAATATTAAACATAAAAAAGTCATAATACTTTAATTTTTAATCATCAGTTTCATGTCTCATACATTTTTCAATTCATAACATCTCACAGTAATTTGTTGTTATATGATAAGTTGCAAAACATCTTCAGCTCATAAATATACAAACATATACATTTATTTGCGAATTTTCGTTCTTTTATCCTTTGTCAAGCTTCAAATAATTAACATCTGTATATTGTTTATGTTATCATGCAACATTACATATCCTGGACTTTGTTACAATATAACAAATATAACAATATCCATTTCACAAGACAACGAATCTTAACTTTTCATTATATCATAATTTTAACAATCTTGTTCATTCATTAAAAAAAAAAACAATTCTTCAAAGTGTACAATTTACATATGTTAATTATCATGCCAAAATGTAAAACCTGGACATTGTTACCATATAATAAACATAATAATATCTCTTTCACATGACAACGAACCTACAAAGAATAGCCTACATATTGTAACAAAGTCCATGATGTGCAAGATTGCATGTTTGTTATTTGAAGCTTGATAAAGGAAAAAAGAACTCTTTCCGAAAATTCGCAAATAAATATTTTTTTTTTTTTTTATTTATTAATTATATTTATGGGTTGAAGATGTTTTGCAACTTATATGATAAGAAAGCCGTGCTGGCGTGGTCGTGCGGTCTCGGCGGCGGCCAGCCGTGGCGTCCAGTGCGCCAGTTCCTGGGTTCGAATCCCGGCAGGGGCATGGCTGTTTCAATTTCCTTTCCTGTGTTGTCCAGCCTCTTCTTCACTTTCTCTTCGGTCTGACGTCATTCCTTAATGGCGTCCTGGGGGCAGGCAACGGGAAACCACCCCCAGTATCTGTTCCCTAGTATATCTACGGCTTCTCCTAGGGGTTCGCCCTTCGGGGGTCACTAGGTTCCGTAGATCGCGTAACTTCGTATATACGAAGATCGCACATCATGATGATGATAAGAAACGATATAAGGAAGAAGTATGGACTTAAAGTTATATAATTTATTGTTATTCTTTATTTCATCATAAATTGTTTGCATGATATATTTTTATAATTATATCTTACAATTAGTATTGATATAACAGTAATAACAACTTCATGGCGAGTACCGGCATTTTCTTTCCTAGTTAAAAAGTTAAGGATATGCTTTTCTTTTTCATAAACGATTTTGATTGAAAAAAAAAAAAAAAAAAAAAAAACATGTTCTCTTTAAAAAAAAGAAGCTGACAATCCTAACAAAGTATTATGGGTCAGATTAAGTATTATGGGTATTTTTACTTTATTTTTTATTTTCAGGTAAATGTTCATTAATTCATTTTACGAAAAAAAATTGCTATTCCCTCAACCTTTGTTTTTTCTCACCCACACCGAATACATTTTTAATTATGTCATGAATAGATTGCGGCCATGATTTCGAACTACAAACCGCGAGTCTTGTATATGAAACGTAATAAAAGTTTTATTTATTCAAAAAACTAAATTACATCAAGTAAACTAAAAAATGAAAGCTGTAGAACTAAAACTAATTAAAATTTAAATTCTATAAAATACATGCAGTACAATATTAAACTGCATTTATAACAGTCCGAAATTTGCGCAGTTGAATTGATCATGAGTTTCTGGAGCGGTGGAAAGGAATCGGTGCGTCCTAGGGCCTTAAAACGTGGTTGTCAGAAAGTTGCCCCCCCCCCCTTTCCTATGACATCCCTTATAACGTGAATACGGAAAATCGTCGAATACGTATCTTTTCGATTTGACAAAGAACACTTTATGTGAAGTTTCGTGTTTCTAACTAAAGCGGTTTCAGAGATATGCGTACCATTCAAGAAAGTTTACACCCCTATAGTCCGGAGCCTGGTTTTTGTTGTTCATGAATTATTCTGGGATGAATGTGAAACTCATTGCCAAATTTGTTAAAGATCCGTTGAGAAATGGCGACATTATTTCAAGGCAAACAAACTTTTGCCCTTTTTATATAGATTTATAAATAAGCAAGCATCTACAAAACATTAAAATTTTATATATATATATATATATATAAAATACACACACTCTTGTAATGAATGTTAGTCACCTAAAACAATTTATATCAAAATACATTCGATTCAAATCAAAAGTTGATCTGAATTACTTCGGGATGATGAAATGCAGGATTACCGTAATTTCGCTTCTTTAAAATAAATAACATTTAAAACATAAATCTTAATTATTTCTGTTAAAAAAAATTATAATAATAAAATAAAAGAACGAACATTTCTTTGATATGGTCCCGATTCAACAGCAATCATAAAACTGACCTCTGGATATCAATTAATAATAATAGTAGCCATACGAAAAACTAATGTAGACAGCAGCTGCATCTTCCGTTAATAAATTCCAATGACAAGTTCGCTTTGCTTAATTATAGCTTTGGTGAATTAATGAAACGTAAGTATTTCATCTCTTTTGTCAACATCCTGTGAATTCAATAGATAAAAGATATAGTTAGTTGCTGCTATGTTTCTGAAAAAAAGGGCCTATCTGCCCTACACACCAGGAAACTTCCTCGATTATAGAGAGGGTTAGGTGAAGCTTCGTTTTAATGACATAAAGAACACATGTAAAAGACTAGAAAGAAAACAGTACTTAATGATCTAATGTTCATCACCAGCTATTTAAACGAATCAGATCTTTAAAAGAAAAGTTAAATTTGGAAGATTTCTGTATTTTTTGAGAGAGACAATCGGAAAGAAAGAAAAGAAGGTATTAAAACTTCTTAAAATAAATAAGCCTTTACAGCTGCTGATGAATTTTGGATCGTAAAGGATAGAAATAGTCAGTATGTTTATTTTTATATCTATTTAAATTGTTCCTCATTTCCCCCATGAAAAATAAATATAAGATTTTTAACTTGAATTCAAACGAATTATTGTTCTAGTTAATGTAGATTTAAATATTGTTTAAAACTTTATTTACACGAAATTCTTTATAAAGGAAGACATTTGATTTGTTAAAACAATTTAGACTATATTAATACTAGCAAAAAGCCGGGCTTTGAATAGACTCGAGCACTTGCGAAAATTTGCAAATAACTAGATACACATTAAGATTGGATGTATTTAAAAGTGACTAATGCTACGACGCTGTAGGATTATTAGAAATTATTAGAAAGTTTTGTTTCTGTTTTAAGAACTAATGGCGCTTTTCTTGTGGCTTTTTCCAAGTTTTTAAAATCAAATAATTCTTATAAAATTGACAGTTTTAAATGTTGAAATATGATTGTGCACTTCTATATGGATTTCTACGTAAGCATGCAAAATTTCCTATTTCTAGCTATAGTAGATTTTGAATAAAAACGGTTCATAAAATGTGATCTAGTTGGGAATGGAGAGACTCGCTTCACTCTTCAAAAAAAAAAAAAAAAAAAATCACAAAATTTCGGGTTCTTTACTTTTTTAAAAACGTTAATGAGTTTCTTCTAAAGAGCAAAAAAAAATCGCTCGCTGTTAATTAGCGACCCATATGGTTTAGTTGTTGAGGAGGAGGGGGGGGGGGGTACAGGGGGGCGGACAGGACAAACCCAATAGCACCATTTGGGTGCTTTTGGGTTTACCCCTCCGCCTTTCCCCCCCCCCCCCCCCCAACTACTCCCGAACGAAAGGTCGGATCGGCAAACAGACTTCACCAGCGTGTTAGGAACCCCAAATACCCCGGAATGGGTATTTATTTCTGCCTATCCGGAAAAAAGAAGACAGTTTCCGCAAACAAACAGTCGACTGTGACTCAAACTATTATAGATAAAAAAAATATAGATTGTATAGTAGACACTCTAAACTAAAGCGTATCCAAATTTCAAGTCGATCGAGTCAGTAGTTGTCCAGGAAAAAATTGCCAAACTTCGCCTTTTTCGGGGGACAGTCGGCTGTCGTTGTGCGGCGGATTACCTCCAAAGCTCCTTAGGTGAAGTTTAGGTCAAGGTTGGGAATTTTTTGCTCGACACTTTCAATGTCTGCGTGGGTTTTAATGGGTCGCCCTTAATTTTATGCTTTAGTACATATCTTTTTTTTACTTGTTTGACTTGTTGTTTTCATACAAAAGCTAAACATCTTAATCTCTTTCTTTCTCTAATGACAGTAGCATTTTTTTTTTTTTTTTTTTTTTTTTGGTAGCTTGTACTAAATGATACTGTAATTTCTAAAATACATGTGTAAAAAAAAAAGATATAACTTACAAAATAAAATAAATAAATAAAAAATGAGAAGAGACTGAAACTGTTACTGCATTTATTTATTTATTTATTTATTTATTTATTTTTGAAAAGGACGATTATTTTTGCGATTACTCCCAACCAGAAACATCAAGTGTTTAGTTGTAATTGAGAAACAATATACAAATGTGGTTCACAGAAGCAGACTGAAATATTAAGCTTAAAAGTACATTTAAGTTTTAAGCTTCTTATCGGTTCAAAAATTTCATGATATCACCCAACAACAAAATATAAAACGAATAAAAAAATAATAGAACAAAATGAAAAGATGTTAAAAGCAACGAAGAAAAACTTTTCTTGAAATTTTTCAGCCAATGATAGTTGGACATTTCACAAGGATGGAAGCTCCTAAAATACATTAAACTATGAAGACATTACAAGAGAAAGATTATTCTTGAAATTCTGGAGCCTATTACTTAATTATTTGAGCAGCCATCGTATTCGTTTTAGTTCTTTCAGAACTTTTTCCATTTGTTTATCAAAATCGAGCATTTTTATTTTATTTTACTTGTAAATTTATAGTAATAGAAAATTATTTATTTCTTTATCTTAAAATAATTTTTTGTCTATTTTTTTCCTCCCATTGTAGGTTCTAATAGAATGATTTTTTTTATATATATTTCAGCTTGGAAAAGAGCATCAAGAACTGAAGAAGCTTGGAGACCTTTTGTCTAAGATTCCATTCAAAGGAGATCAAGTTGTAGTGAAACAGACTTTTGACTTAACATCTCTTCTACCAGGTGCAGTATTTCTGTTTATTGTTCCGTTATAATGTTTTCTTTCATAGTAGTTTTATTACAGAAATATAGTAATGGCAAATAAAGGCATTTCAAATAAATTAACCAAATGGGCCACAAATGAATGAATGCCTTCTAGTTTATTTATAACCCTTAACCTGCTGATTTACATTCGTGTGTTCTTTTACCTTTTTGTCTGAAATGTACAAAAATTAATAGGACTTTTACTTGAGTATCTCTAAAATATCAACTTTGTAGGATATATATGTTTTGACTTATCTTTATCATACATAAAGAAAAAAAAGTAACCCTTTACCTATTTCACTTAAAATTGAATTCTAAAGCTATTTTTTTTCTCTCCAATGCATATTAATATGCATTGCAAATACAGTCAAACCCCGCTATAGCGAACACAGCTTATAATGAACTCCCGGATATAATGAACGAAATGTTTGGTCCCGTGCCGTGCAATGCACGTATAACGGAACAGATAGAGTGATCCGAAATTTCGGTCCCTTGAAGTTCACTATAGCGGGGTTTGACTGTATTAGACTAAAACTAAATACAAGCTAAAAAGTTATCTTCTGGTCCAGTGGATCTTTGCATCATTTACTCCCTACCAAATTAAGAATTTAAACTCCATGTGATTTTCTTTCTTACTGCTGTTATTTAAACAGGTCATGAACTTTTATTAATCAACAATGGATGAAAAACAATGATGGATTAAAAGAAAATGAAAAACTTTTTTAACCATCAAATAACTGCAAATGAAGTGCATCTGCATTTTTTGGAACCTGATCTAGATAAACGAGTCTAAATCTTGATTCTGTACTTGATATTCTGTCCATCGTTGTCAAAACTGACAAATGCAAATGGAAAAAATTCAATCTACATACACAGTTTTTTAAAAAATATAATTAAAACAATACATAATGACTGTATTGTTTTAATTATATATTTTTTAAAAACTGTGTGTAGAGTGAATTTGTTCCATATAATATTAATTTACAGTTAAATTTTCATTTAACACAAATGTAATTGAAAATTAGAAATCAAATTATGCATCTGTAAAGTTTAATCTCTCCTTGCATTAGTTAATTCAATTAAATTTATAGATAAATATCAATTAGCAAGAAAAACAAGCAGCATTTTCTGCTGAGGCCTTCAAAATATAGAAGTCACTTGAATACCAAAGCTTTCTGATCCACTACTGTCATCCCAGTGCCAGCTATGATGTGTGAATCAGAAAATATCAAACTTTACTAAATGTACTCAAATGATATTCATGTAACTGCATCTAACATTACAAGATCTGGCAACATTCCTAGTGAATAAAATAAACATATGGTTATTAACCCATTTTTGAAGATTTTCAAGGACACTGACTTTTACTGTTTATTAAAAACTTCAATTAATGAAAATTCTAGAGAGAAAACAAACCGATTGTTTGCCATTGAGATTGTAAACCACAATCTAATCAAATTTGAATTTAACTTTTCTGAATTTTCTGTCTTCACATACAGTACGCAAGGCTTGAGAAAAAGATGATTAATATAAAGTGAGTTTTCCCTTAAAAATGCACAAGAAATGAGCATGTTTTTAGTTTATCCATAATAAATTATGAACATGATACAAGATGTAGTTATAGAAAAGCTGTTATTAATCTTAGTGAATAGAATCAATGCTTCATTCTTTACAAAGTTTTAGGAGTTATAGTAATAAACAAATTAGGAAAAAAAATAGTATTTTACTATTCAGCGGGTTGAATTAAGGATAAAATAGTAAACTTAATATTTGACATCTTAAATATTTTTAATGTGTTCCTTCAATTCTCTAGATGACAATGCTTACTGGACTTACCCTGGATCCTTAACAACTCCTCCCTGCAATGAAAGCGTTACTTGGATTTTATTTAAAAACCCAATTCAAATGTCTTCAGAGCAGGTAAAGAATTTCTAACTCCTTTTTATAGTTTAACAGTACAATTAAGATTTCTTTTGAATTTTTTTAATATTTATCATAATTTGTTCCCAGAAATAACCACTGTAATTAACACAGTGTGGTAACCTACAAAGTATTCAGGAAAACTACAGTGTATCACATCATTAAAACCCTTCATTACCTGCCATCAAAACAGGAATTTTTGCAATTTTGAAGTTTCAGTATCTTTTCCTCCCTTCTCGGGTGACCTTGAAGATCATATTCCATCTTTTACACAATGTCTTCCACAATAAAAAAACAAAACAAAACAATAATAGTCACGACAAAAACTACTCGACATATTCCTGCTTATTGCTAGCACTGTGCTTATAAATATTGCATTTTTATTTCACCAATTTATCTTCATTTCCAAATAATGTCTGTCGTTCCTTTTCAGTGTCATAATTTTGAAGGAGGGAAGAAACACAATTTTGAAAATTACTACCCCGAGACATTATAAAAAATCTCTTCCATCCGATTAGAATCTAATCAGCTGCTAATGTGAAGTTGCAGTAATTGAGGCTGACAATTTTTGCAGCTCATCTTTGAACTCTAAATATGGAATTAAGATTTGTTGTGATGTAATATGCATCATTCTCTAAAATACAAGAGAATTTTCTAAGTTAAAATTTGTAAAGTTAATTTAGTCTAGAAAGTTAACTGTTTAGTATAAGGAGTTGATAGAACGATTCTTGAATGAACCCTCACCCAAGTTCTGCAAATTTAAGAGCAGGGCCACTTAAAAAAAATAATTTACTATGAAATAGTTATGCTTTTAAACAAGATCTATCATCAGACAAACATTAATGGATACTGTCTCTAAAGTTAAATTTCAGGAGGAAATTTCAGAACCCTTTCAGATTAAGACAGGAGTTAGGCAGGGGGATGGACTTTCACCAATTCTGTTTAATATGGTTCTGGAAAAAATTATGAGAACATGGAAGAATGCCATGGCGGAAAGCGGAATTGAAGGAATCTGTTTAGGTGCGAAGAAGAAGGGTTTAAAAGTTGAGTGTCTAGCATTCGCTGATGATTTGGCGTTGTTAACAGATAAGAGAGAAAATGTCAAGATAATGCTTGAAAAACTGCACGAGATCGCAGAAAAAACAGGACTCAAGATCTCATATGAGAAAACTGAATACATGGAATACAAACATAACAGAGAAACGCACCTGAATACAAGATATGGAAAGGTTAAAAGAACTGACAAATTTAAGTATCTAGGAGAATGGATCCAGCCAAATGGTCTTGATAAAGAGGCAATCAAAGGACGCATCAGTAAGTTGGAACTGGCATACAGGTTAGTGCAAAATATATATAACAAAAAAGCTCTCTCCTACAACGCAAAATTCAGACACTATACCACGGTTGTCAAGCCGGAAGGGATGTACAGTTCAGAATGCCT